>JADDOH010001831.1:0-67344 GCA_016648135.1 Agrypnia vestita
CCAAGGTGGGGGAACTTGAACATACTTGTAAATATAATAACCTTGATGCAACGAATACTACCTTCATGAATACGAATATCAGGCTTACTATTCGGTGAATACGAACGCGAATATTTCCACCAAGGTGGGGGGGGGAACTTGAACATACTTGTAAATATAATAACCTTGATGCAACGAATACTACCTTCATGAATACGAATATCAGGCCTACTATTCGGTGAATACGAGTGCGAATATTTCCACCAAGGTGGGGGAGAACGCAAGCATACTTGTAATTGTATTGTTTATGTCTGCTTGTGATATCACTATACGGCGTAGACGAACTAGTTTGAAAGGGCTTATGTTCTGCATGTGCTTGGCGTAGAGGGAATAGTCTTCTCGTTTCTAGGATTCTATACAGGTTTACAGGTGCTGATATTGAAATATATATACAAGGAAAACACTATTTTGGGAACCATTAACTGGATGGACGATATTGAAGCACACATACACACAAGGAGGACGTTATGTTAAATACATGACTGGAAAGTTGTTATTGGAAAACACAGGCGTCCAGTCGGCGGGACGCAAGCATATTTGTAATTATATTGGTTATGTCTGCATGTGATATCATTGTACGGCGTAGATGAACTAGTTTGAAGGGGTTTATGACCTGTATGTGCTCGGCGTAGAGGGAATAGTTTTCTTTTTTCTAGGACCTAATACAGTTTTACAGGTGCTGATATTGAAATATATATATATATACAAGGAAAACACTATTTTGGGAATCACTAACTGGATGACAGATATTGCAGCACACATACACACAAGGAGGACGTTATGTTAAATACATGACTGGAAAGTTGTTATTGGAAAACACAGGCG
Source organism: Agrypnia vestita (assembly GCA_016648135.1). Taxonomy (NCBI): domain Eukaryota; kingdom Metazoa; phylum Arthropoda; class Insecta; order Trichoptera; family Phryganeidae; genus Agrypnia; species Agrypnia vestita. The sequence goes on from JADDOH010001831.1 coordinate 865, forward strand.
CTACTATAGGATATGGACAGGTTACAGAGAACTTCAACTTCTGTTCGGATCTTTTACTATTAATATTCTTTCGCCTTCTTGCTTAACCGTGGATGAACTAGAATGAAGGGGTTTATGTTCTGTATATGCTCGGCGTAGAGGGAATAGTTTTCTCGTTTCTAGGATCTAATACAGTTTCACAGGCGCTGATATTAAAATATATATACAAGGGAAATGAAGGGCTACACAGGCGCTGGTAATTGCTCAATTTTGGAGAGGACCCGTTATATGACTTCGGATCTGGATGCAATCTCGGAAGCAGACCAACTACAGAACTAAGATAAGAACCTTTAATATTATTTATTCCTGATGTTTTCTTATGTGTATCAAATGGAATGTTCGTGCTATATAATTTGTCATTGTCACATGGTCACTATTCATTTCATTATGTGGGTTCAGAGCCGACGGTAACGGACGCGGAAACAAATTAGTACTGAGGTCGGGACGTAACGTCGGGTTTATATCTTAATTATCTTTAGGATAGAAGCGAGGTCATTGTACGTGCATTCTGCATTTCAAACGTCTTACTAACATATATAAATACATATTATTGCGTTTTACAAATCGCGGAAAATAGGTATTTCGCCCGGTTGTGCAATATTAACTTCCAACGTAGCATACTGAGATCTTATTACCGGCGCTAGACTCTTAAGGTTAGGCACGCGGGGATTATAAATGGGATAATGAACGAGAACCGAATGGGGAAGTTCGTCTCTTCATGGTCGGGAGGCGAGGAGTCGTACGTCTTTCACGCCCCGTGATCTTGGGAGGCAGAATTTCGATTGTGGAAAAAGATGAAGTTGGATCTACTCGCGTGGCAAGACAGGGTCGAATGTCGCGCGTTCTCGGCTATGGAGTCTGATTAGATTGGAGAGACACCTTAGGTCAGGGACTAGGTAGGGCCATCTTAACTGTATCTACCCGGTTGTGACTGGGTTTTAAAGCCAAGAATTACAGGATGGTCTGAAGGTCTTGATGCGGTTACCCCTTTAACATCTAAGGGGAAGAACCTCTCACGTCTTTTCAGTCCCCTTGGTGCGACGAGCTCGGGCTCTGGTTATGAATGTATGTGAATGTAATAACTCCGTACTCAAGGACGAGATAGGACGTTCCTCATGAACGAGAAATTATAAGATGCAGGTAGCAGTTCGACAATCAATACTTATGCTCGGGACCGCTTTAATGAACGAGATCTGTCAGCAGTTTAACAATCAACTTTATGATCGGGACCGCATTCAGGAGCGCGATGGCATTACTAACACCATCATTCTCATCATTCACCACCTTTTCTAACTTGCTGTATACAGAGACCTTCGGGGTTCTCCCTTCCCGGCCAGCGAGAAACATATCAGGAACTTCACAATCAACTGTAATAATCATGCTGTTTTACCATCATTTAATATCTCTAGTCAATAAGACTACACCGTGGGATCAATCACATCAACTATATTGGCGATGCTAACATGGCTCTGACTGACGCGCTCAAGGGAGAGTCTTTTCCAGTCACCCAGTTAGTTCATTCAGCCCTTTAATCAGCAGTAAACATCATAATAATCCGGCTCATGTAGCCGCAACGTGGGATCCTCATCATTATACACCAGTCAATTTGACTGCCCCGCGGGATAATATACAAACCTTAATATCAGACGCGGGATTTCTTCCTGATATGTTTGTCGCCGGGAAGCGAGGACTTCGGAGGATTCCAGCAGGAGCAATAGAGTCTCGGCTTGATCTTGGTCTGCAGCTTAGTGTGGGAGGTTATGTCTAAACAGGAGTTAACCACCGGATGCGGCGATGCTCTGGGGCCGCATCCCCCTCCCCCCTACAGGGGGGGGGGCATCTAGAATCCACGTTTGAACAGAAGTGGTTAGACACTTCTTAAATTTCACTTACAAATCTGTATCTTCCATTCCCTTAGAATCTCGGGCTGCGATAATGTCAGACAAAGCTTGCCCTGAGCCTCTGTTGCGCCTAGTTGTTGTGAATATATATATGTTTGTCTTCCCCTACTATGTACTATGAACAGATTGAGCAGATCGGACAACGTGGGATGCGCTATTGGTAGGTTTCTTACTTGTGTTTTGAATATAACGTATGCTATTATATCTTGTAAATCTGTCATAAATGGGTGCCGCATGTGGTTGTGCTGACACTGTTCTAAGCTGCTATTATGAGATGTTGATAATCAATGCGGGCGGAATCTTTAGCGTATGCCGTTAACTTGGCAACGATTGTATTGTTTTATATTACAGTATTTTAACCCCGATGGTATTATAGTTATGGCGGTTCAATGTAAGGGAGTTTTGCTACTAGCGTTTATTCCTAGGCTACGGCTACGCCGCATATAATTGGCTTTTAGGCCGACTCCGGACGTGGACGATATCGGCTATCTCTCATATAGGCGAAACTGTAGAATTCTAGAGCGGTTTCTAGAAGGACGAGTACGGATTAGTTACGTGCGTTTGTTATTTCCATAGTTAGGTAAGAATTCGTTCTATATTAGTCTAGTCGCGTTAATAAGAATACGAATTTCACCACGTATCAAAAGAATTTTGGATTGCTAAGGACACAACGGAGGAGGAATTTTCCTAACCACTAGATAGATCACGACTGGCCAATTTTGAAAATATAAATTCTTAACAAAAAAAAAAAAAAAAAATATTAGCTTTCATGTAAATATACTTCCGAAGTTCTAAGTTCAACTTAAGTTTTCATCTAGTAGCTTAAAGCATAAAGTGTGTGCTTAAAAGTCCCAAAAGCTGTAATAAAGCTCAATTCGGTAGCTTAAAGTCTCAAGCTTTGGGCTTTTCGTAAAACTTACATTATTAAACTTTATAGTTAGGTATTTAGCTTAGGTGTACAGGTAGGTACGTTACAGACTCTCTTAAAATTAATAATAAAAATGGATAATTTCTATAGCGCCATTTTCGTAAAAAAAAAGTACCTCAAGGGCGCTTTACGCTAATGTTATTTAGTCCTACACTAGTATTTAATTTAATGAAAGGATTTTACAGAAAGGTGCGTTTTAAGTGTTTTTTTAAACACTTTTTCTGATGCACTGTTCCGTGTTACAGAGGGAATAGAGTTCCATGCCTTTGGGCCTGCCACCGGAAATGCCCGTTCACTATTTCCATAATAATAATAAGTCCAAGTTGACAAATATTAGTAATCTTTCAGTAGTGTTATGTAAAATTTTTCTGCTGAAGCACAAAATTTTCTATTTAATAGTTTCCAATACCGTAAATAACTCGACTTACAAAATTGTCCATAAATCATTCGAACTTAACAAACATCCCACCTCCTGAAACTGGAGATAAAACGATTAAAGGCTGACCTTCTGACTTCCTCAACCCTTCATCTATTTTAGTTCAGGGAATCAAAAAAATACTAGATTTAAGTAATTGGTCTAGAAGTTTTCCATCCCTATAGAATACAGAACGTTTTATTTTTCTCCCGATAAGCTAAATGTCTCATTAATGAACGAATAAGAAGTTAATTTAATACTGGGTATTCATGCAAACGCAAAAACATATATATATATATATATATATATATATATATAGAGTAGCTTGTTGGTCTTGTGGTTAGGACACTCGCCTCGTGATCCAAAGATCGCGGGTTCGAATCTCAGCCCAGACTAGCAAGTTAGTCCTATTTTCATAGCACAAGCGTTTAGCTTAGTTTGAAAATAGTAAAAATATTGATGTGACACGTATTCCGTGTTCGCATCTCTATTTTCTTTTTTTTTTTTTTAAATTTAAAAAATATATATAAAGAAACCCGTGTTTCCCTACCCGCCAAGTTTTCTCCACAACCAGCCATAACCACCCACCGGTGGTTACGGTAGTGGATAGCCCTTGGTGTCACATCGAAAATATGCGAGTTTGGTGGGGGTGGCTCTGCGTGGGTGGGAGTGGGTGAAGAAAATGTGCTTTCTAGCACATTGTTTTGTTATGGGAAGGCCGCAAATGCTTCAGATTGTTTCAAAATAGGCGCACTGACTGTGTCGGTGAGTCTAGAATGTTCCGGAAAAAACTGATCTAGAAAGTTCTGGAAGGAGAAGGCTCTATAAAATTCCCGAAAGTTCTATAAGGTTCTAAACTGAGTGGCGGAATGTGTCGGTGTGTCTAGAAGGTTTCTGTTCATTCGAATTTCATGGAGAATGTTCTAGAAGGTTCGTGAAAGTTCTATGACGATCCAAACAGTGTTCTAAAAATCTACGCGTGCGAAGCCACGCGGGCACAGCTAGGCCATTATAAAATGTGTGATATAAAAGCAAGGCGACAAAAATCGAGGATTATTAATTTAGAATATAGTTTATTCGAGATTTTATAGAAAATATAACCTATACATTTATAAGCAACATGATTTTGGAACGTATAGAGGGATAGATACCTTAAACTAGCATTTTTTTTCATTTTTTGGATATTGCTCCCTCTGCTTTTATACCGCACATATAATAATAATACTTTTAAAAGAAAATGATATTCAATTTTAATTTAATCCTCAACATTTATATTTATTATAATTAATATAAATTAATAGAAACCACGTAAATACCTTAATAATTAAATTACACAAATCACTCTACAAGGGTGCCTCATTGTCAAAGGAAGAAGAAATTATTCTCTAAAACTTATTTTAATTTTATATTATGTTCCAGGAATCTCTTAAGAAGATTTATTTCGTGAGTTCCATCCTCTAGAATAAGCTACTTAAAAATATTTGACAAATCCTACAAAGGATACGTTAAAATTAAATTTTGAATAGACAGAATATAGGACTTTGTGAGCCTGTACAATTTTTTCTTTAAACCACAACAGACAGGCAGGGTAACTCTGATTGTTCAATATCGTTATTCATATATTTATTCATGCTTTTACATTATTTATTAAAAAACTAGCTGTGCCCGCGCGGCTTCGCACTCGTAGATTTTTAGTACACTGTTTGGATCGTCATAGCAGTTTCGCGAACCTTCTAGAACACCCTTCTTCGAATTTATCGAATGTACAGGACCTTCTAGACACACCGACACATTCCGCCACTCAGTTTAGAACCTTATAGAACGTTCTCCTTACAGCGGATTTTTCCGGAACCTTCTAGACTTGCCGACACAATCGGCGAACCCATTCTGGAACAATCTGAAGCATTTTCAGCCTTCTCATAATAAAACAATGCGCTAGTTGCACATTTTCGTCACCCACTTCCACCCACGGTCAGCCACCCCCACCAAACTCGCACATTTTCAATGGGACACCAAGGGCTATCTACCACCATAACCACCAGTGGGTGGTAGTATCTGGTTGTGAAGAAAACTTGGCGGATAGGGAAACAGGGTTTCTTTTTATATATTTTTTCTTGTGGTTAGGACTCTCGCCTCGTGATCCAAAGGTCGCAGGTTCGAATCTCATATATTGACTAGCTATTCATACCCTTTGCACGTGTTAAGGATTAAGTAAAAAAATAGTTTCTTGTAGGATAAAAGGTTCCATTATTTTGAAAAGCCTCTAATCAAAACAATGAGTAGCTTGTTGGTCTTGTGGTTAGGACTCTCGCCTCGTGATCCAAAGGTTGCAGGTTCGAATCTCACTCCAGACAAGCAAATTAGTCCTATTTTCATAGCACAAGCGTTGAGCTTAATTTGAAAATGGTAAGAATATTGATGTGACACGAATTCCGTGTTCGCATCTCTATTTAAAAAAAAGAATGTTTCCATTTGATCTAGGTTGGGATGGATGGGACGTCCAGGAGGAAGATGTCGCAAGTGTTGAAAAATACATCTCGTGTGCACTTTCCTTGTTCTTCAAATAACACAAAAAATTTCTTTGACACGAGAAGGCATGTAATCAAGCATTTTACAGCACATTTTAAAAATAAATTGGAAACTTCTGTAAAGGTCTCGGAAAACCCAATAGATTCTGGAACCATCGCGACGCGACGCGACGTTAACCCACAACTATAATGGAATCGACCGGATACTGCGCAATCAGTGAGTTGTCGACCGCGGGCAAAACACCATAGAAATCCATAGACAAACGCAATCATGCGGCATGCGTTGTCAGGGCGTGTGTGATCAAACGATAGATTTCGGGCGAAGTACTTACGTATGAAAATTGAACGGAATTTTCTAGAAAGTGATCGAAGCGATAGAAACAGCGTTGATTAGTGCGAGTTAAGAAACGTAAAATAATAGTGTGTGAGATATTCTAGAAACTTTTAGTGACTATTAATTAAAAAAGATTGTTTCGATTTAATTCGTGTCCAGCGACTTTTTTCGTAGTAAATAAAAATATTGAATAGTTTTTAGTGTTTCATTTGCCTCCCACAGTCACATACCATGATACAGCTGGTAAGTGGATTATTTACAAAATTCAATATTGAGGATCATACTTTTTTTCTTTTCAAAATGCACTTTCCATAATATTTTTTACAATATTTTAATCTACATATATTTCATTATAGATAAATATCTCACTTAAACATTTTAGAATTGTATCTACTTTATGCAATTGTGAATTGTTTGATTCTTTGCCAAATACAAATAAACTTAAACGTTGTGTTTCAAAGAACAGGATTAAAACTAAGTGTTATTTTTTTTTAAATATTTATTGGTAAATATATTGTCACTAGTCGCACCGGTAGGAAAACAAATGAAAACTGATTTTTCATTAATTACTCGAGAATCTTCCACTTGTCTCTGGAAATTTTAATTCACGTCTTTTATCGCTATCTTTGTGATTTCTCACAGCTTTCAAACTCAAAAATGTCTGATGACTCGCCGTTTTTATGCCATTTGTCATTTCGCGAATGTTCTGGTATAATTATTTGCTTTCAGCTACCTAGTAGTTCTTTCTACACTATTTCTAATGGTCGAATTCTTCTTCTCGATTTTTAAAAGCTTGTGACATTATGTAATTTAATGATTGTCCTATTGGACTATAATTAGATGAAGTATACAAATCCGTTAAAAATATTGTGCAATTGATATTAAGATAGATAATCATTTTATTTTTGGGTCTTACACACTTTGTTTCTCAATCTTTTCATACATTATGCTTTTATACCTTTTCAGCAATTTAGTGATCATTCAGAAAAACTTTAAAATAAGTTAGGAGAGTACTCTGTTAGATATCAACAATGTTTGGCCTGTAATGAGGATTAATGTGAGTAAGTATCTTCTGTAGCAAATATGTTGCTAGAATTATCCCGATGTGTAATTACCTGGAGAATCTCCCAGAACGTGTCGCTGTGGTAGCTGAGTAAATACGATTAATTTGTTTCTCAACCCCTTGGATGGAAGCTTATGTAGGGGAACAATACTAGCCGTTTATTATGTATCATTTTAGTAGAATTGCTAGGTAAATTATTTATCAGAACAATAAACAATATCAAATTCGTGGAAGAAGCTACACATCGCTGTGTTAGAGTGGCACTCCAAAACAGCTGATTTGAACAAGTGGGGCAGCCACTACAATGACATGATGCTTCACTACCTCAGGAGCTTTCGTAAAAAGGGAGAAAGGAAATCAAAAACTGGATACAGACATCACCGATTAAAAAGCAGAAACAGGCATAATAACATGAAAATCTGAGCTTCCGGTGACACTCACTGAGTGTCAAAATTTTAGACAGTTTTTTTAAGTAACTACCTAGTTTTTTTATGGCTATTAAAAGCAGGCAGGTTTGTGATTGTTTGCATCCTGAAAAAAATTAACCCATAAGAACATATTTGGGCTGAAACTTAAATAAAAGATAGGATCCTTCGGTTGAAATCAAATGCCGCATAGAGTAAGCTCGTGCAACCTTTATTCACTTGAAAAAGATGCTCTGCAGTCATGATCTCAACCTAGGATTACGAATTCCAATGGTCAGATGCTATGTATTATCATATGGAATGGAAGCATGGACGCTTACCGAAGAACTGATAAGGCGATTTGAGGCATTCGAGATGTGGATATACGGAAGAATTCTCAAAATAAGCTGGATGGACAGAGGTACGAATGAAGATGTTATGGCCCGGATAAATAAAGAAAAATAAGTTATTAAAACTCAATATCTAGGACATGTGATGAGACATCCAGAGAATTACGAGATCTTGCATCTCATAACAGGGAAAGATTGCCGGAAGTCGGGGCCCTGGAAGAAGGAAGACTTCATGCCTGAAAAACTTGAGACATTGGCTTGGCCAGTCTACTGTGGAGCTGTTCCGGGCCGCAGTAAACAAAGTCCGCTTAGCCAACATGATAGCCAACGTCCGTTAAACGGACAGGGCACAAGAAGAAGAAAAACATAATTTTTACTATAAATTCTTTACATGCGAGGTTTCCATTTTATTGTAGTTTTATTTTCTTGACTAAGATATTTATTTGTATCACATTGGTATTAAAGTAAATTTAAGATAATCAGAAAAATCGTTTTATCATTACTCAATTTCACTGTACAATAGTAAAAATAAAATGGCAACAATAGAAAATTCAATGATTCTATTCTTTTTTTGGATGGGAAGACGTATAAGGAAATCTTGGTTGCACAACACCACTAGGACCATTAGGCAAAAGTCTAGTAAGAAGCTACCCTTTACTAGCTATTGGCCGTACCATTTTAAGACACATTCACACTACAGCCCTAGGTCAACATAATTCTGAATGTCAAAAAATAATAAAGACATTCTACATCTAATAAATATATTCTGATACTTTCAATGATTGATTATACGATACGAGGTACGGAGGTACTCGTCACATTTATTAATCTCCAGCGTATTATTCGTGTCAGGTAAAGCGTATTTAATCGACCAGCAACAAAAGCTTTCGAACATTAATAATGTATTATTGTTTCCTTTGAACTTTGATGAGACCTACGTTCGACTTGATTCTGGGAAGTTTAATTAAGGGAGAAGGCAAAATCGGCCAAGTTTCGACCGAATACGAATTCGGTCACACCGAGGTTCAATCCCACGATTGAATTTGAATCTCACACATTATTTACTTGGAAGGTATTTTTATATCTTATATCGATCCATCCATCATCTGCGTTACAACCCTTGGTGGGTCCTAGCTGCCTCCAAGAAAGTCCTCCATGCTGCTCTGTCGCTGGCTGCCATTTTCTAGTTTTGCTGCCCCAGGGCCCGGCGGTCCGCAATGACACCATCTAACTGCCTCAGTTTCGGTCTTCCGACACTTCTTCTACCCATTGGGTCATTAAACGACACTCTTTGTGGGGGCTCCAGTTCACCCATACGTTGTAGATGTCCCAGCCAGCGCAATCTGTAAGTCTTAATGATCTTGACTACACTGACGTCCTGGTAAAGGTCTCTAAGGTCTAAATATCTAATTTTATAGTTGTGTTGATTTACAGCACAATTCTTTTTTATATTTGGTCACATGCATCATACAGCAACAGCAACTCTTTATTTTATTTTCTACATTATTTATAGCTTTAAGGCAAGGAGTGGTGAGGTCGTAGGATGAAATACGTGTTGCCGGTCGAGTATTTGTGTTTATTTCTCTGAAGAAAAATAACAATCTAAGACTGAAAACATGCGTGGTGCAAGGCCGACGGACGGTCGGCCTACTGTAGAGGCTTGATGATAAGTGACAGTATACTCTTTTTCTTTGGGTTCTAGCCCTTTTGTATACCTCCGATAATGCAAATGTACAAGGTTTCTGACAAAGTGGGACCACCGTAGACGTCTGTGAAGATGCTCCGGCAGCTATCCATATTAATGTAATCGGTACCAAATACAGAAGGCGAGCAATGTCACAATACACTTGAAAAGCGTATTCTATTCAGACTCACTCGTTTCCTGTCATTCTCAGCTCATATGTGAACCGTCCAATAGAAAAACTTACGTGAAATAATCTAGGTATATTCTATATGTACAAAAGAGGTTAGTATTAATTGCAACGTGATCTACAGTTAATATAAGAAACGCGCGTCAGTAATAATAATAATAATAATAATTGGATAACTTATATAGCGCCGTTTTCGCGAATACTCACCTCTAGGGCGTATTCGCTACAATTACGTTCATATGTACCTACTACAATTCTTTACAAGCGCATTCCCGGATTCAATGGTCGCTGTGGCTGATTGAAGATGTCCACGTCGGGCGGCTGGTGGAATGAGAATGGTTCTCCCCAAGGCCCGATCCTTGGTCCTTCGATTATTAGTCTGTCGATTTCTGGAACCTTCGCCGCTCTCGCGTGGCTAGTGTAGCTCCCGGTCCCGAAATGTCGCTAGCGTTCACTTCATGCGGTACAGTGTCAAACTGATTGTCTATTGATACAATAAAGACATATCTTAAGGCGGGGACAGCGAATGGTTTTGTTCGAGCGGCCGCGCCGTGCCACTTGTCAAAAAAATGTCAACCTGGAGACGATTGAGTAGGACCGACATGGAAGCTTTTGCTCTTAGAACGGTCCTGGGTAAGCGGTGGGTACCATTAACTTATGCAATATTGTGTGCCTTGTAAATTAACCTATATTACTTATATTTTAACTTATATATTAACCTATATTACACTACATTTCTTGACCTACCTGACCTACCTACCATAATTATTCAATTATCGATTATGTACCAATTGTAGATTAAGCATCTTTTGCTACACTGTATTAGGTCAAGTGTGTGTGAACATGTTGAGTCAGCGCTAATGTTTGTATTTTGTTTGTATTTGTTTATTTGGAAATATAACAGATATAAGAAATGATCTGACCTAAATTTTGCACACTTATTTTTTAGGACCCGGCGAGTAACATAGGCGACATTTCTACCCTCCCCCTTTGTCCTACTTCTGCCCCTGGATCAGGCACGTGCAGTGAGAATATTGAAGCACGAATTTAATGTAAACATATATTTTGAAAAAAATAATAATTGAATATTTATTTGACAGAATATTATGATACATATATATATATATATATATATATATATATATATATATATATAATGACGACTGTAACATATAAAATAACATATTAATAAATCCACATATCTCACATAGAAATAATTTTGAAATAGTACATAATAATAATATAAACATGTTAAAATAAAAGACATCAAACGTAACAGTAGTTGAAATGTCACTACAGTTTTTTTTAAATATAAATTGTATTTTGTAACATGCTATTTTTCAAATTTTTATACGATATTTGTTTATAACGTTGTACTTTAGAGTCACACGAGGGTCATTAACGACCAATTGATAATCTCCATGTTGAATATACAGGATGTTGTATACAATGGACTATCATGTTGTATGAAAACCTGAGAACATTTCAACAAGGAAATTTGTCTAAAATAAGCGTTTGACAAAATACAAAATCCACATACATGTTTAAATAAATGAATTATTAATTATTTCGCACTGTCGTTTATAGCCTTTATCAGGTTTGAAACAGTTGTAGCAGGAATATTTAACTGAGCATAAAATACAGTTACGAGGCAGTAAGGGGTTAGTACAGAACACAGGCTTCCCGAGATGCAGTAATTAAGTGCTGATGAGGAATGGATAAGCAGAGCAAGTCTGCGAGGGGAAGTTTATCCTTCTGCAGATAGCATTCCCACATTCGATACCGCCTCATCCACCACGCAGGCAGCCCCGCGAATGCAGGGTCGGTGTGGGACCCAACTAGAGCGTCCAATCCTAATATTGGAATATTTGAAACTCGAATATATTCGCCTGTTTTTAAGTATTCGTTATTCGAATACTTTAAAAAGTATTCGTAAAGTATTTGCTCATATTTATATTATTAGATTTTTAATATTTTTCTAAATGAAACAAAGGTTTACGAATCCTGAAAGTCATTTGCAAAGGGCTATATAATAAAGTCGGACATCAAAAATGTAAACGCCGTAAGTTGTAAACGGACTTCTTTTGCATTTGCCTTTTTTTTAAGTCATGCCTATCTTTATATTTTTATTACAATAAGCACTTACGGTTGCGGTCAAGGATGGAATCGGCTTTTTCATAATTACTTGAGCCGACAAACAAGAAGTTATATAGAAATTTTTTTTAAAAAAAACTTGTACGTGAGGTGTAAGATATGAAGTAATATAAACATATTTTTCAATATATTTTTTGTTGTTTTTTATAACATAATCTCTACAATTATTATGTTTTTTTATAATATTATATAGAATGTATTTATCTGTATTTATCATCCAAATTAAATTATTTATTTCTTAAAAATTTTACAAATATATTCGAATATTTGAATATATTATCATTAACTATTCGATATTAGAATAGTTGGAATCACGAATATTTGAAGACTCTAGTCCCAACTGGATAAAATCAACATTTTCTGAGATAATTCTAGTGCGAAATTTGTAGGAGGTGCGAGCCAAGATATTTATACGTCAAAAAATTAAAAAGTTAAATTTCAGCGATGAGGGGACAAAAATTTAGATTTGGAAACAGTGAAGGTCACAAATATCGTCAACCTTATGTTGACGTGAAGATGAGTTAATGAAGCGAAGTGCTTTCGCCTCTAACATGTTCCCTTAGGTGTTATATATATGAGAGTGTTGAAAAATATCAGCTTTTACCCTGTTGGGCAATCTCCCGATGGTGTATGTACACTATTTTTATAAATTTTACCACCGACTCAGTATAAACCAAACCATGTAAGAGAGGTATCAGTTGAGGAATATCAATATTTTATATATTATAATTTTTTCTCTATTTATTACACTAAATTACAAATTATTTTAATATGCTGTCACCAGAAGTTGGAAACCAAAAGTGGTTGCGCGCTGTCGAAGCCTGTCAAAATTTATCACACGGTTATATACTGACAATAACACTATGGAACACTCTAAAACAGTCTAAGGATTAAGGATAACGCTCCACAAGTTTCAGGTAAAATCTCGAAAGATCGAGAAAGATATTTATTTACCTATAAATACAAGGGCGTCACGCAACGTGAGGTCAGTTATTTGTGATTTTCAACGGTGTACAATTTCAGTGATAAAACCGTTGCGCAAACTAGGCCAGTCATTCGTGATGTTTAACCAATATTAATTAGTGCGAATTAAAAAAAGTGCAATAATAAGTGTGTGAAATATTCTGAAAACATTTTGTGACCATAAATTTAAGAACGGTACTCATGTCCAGTGACTTTTTGCGTAATAAATAAAAATAAAAATTATTTTATTGTTTTTCACTTGCCTTCCATAGCTAGATCCCGTGACAATATTTACACAAATTTCAGTAATACTTTTTAACTAAAAAGAAATGGACGGGACCCGCTCCGTGTCCTGAGATCGTTTCCTTGTCCAGAGTTGCCAGATGTTGACGTCCCAAGTTCTGGCATTTCATGACACTGGCTGGATCCTGAAAGAAACTAATGAACCAGAGGGCGATGGTTTGCCGTTCTGTATTTCCGAGAAAAAGCGTGAAAATAATATATATTTTCGGCAATGTCCTCACGTTCCCTATAGTTTAATTTATTTTTTTATTATTTTTTTATTTTTTATTATTAAAATTGGTTTTATAATAACATTTATAGTTCCTAATATATGCATTGTAAAAATCAGTATATCAAATTTCTAATCACGTACGTATCACAAACTTTCATAGTTTTTTCTTTAAAATTTCCATATATTTTTCGTCTCTAATATCCTCTGGCAGACTCATACACAACTTCATCCCACTGTACATCACAGAAGTTTGCGATCTTTTTTCTTTCTGAATGGCAATCTTATTTCATCTTTTTTTCTTGTACAATGGTCGTGTTCATATTGGTTTCCTCTTATTTTTCTTAATAATTCAAATGTATTGTTATCAAATTTTTGATATAGCAAACAAATCTAATCTAGTGCTGATTTTAATAAATAAAAGTAACCCAAAGACACTAATTATTCACATTAATAACTGGTCTAAAAAGGAGCTAAAAAAATTGAAATAATTTTTGGGTAGGTAATAGGGTGAATTTTTCGGTCGGACATAATTATTAATTCGAAAGAATGTCATTATATAAAAAGAATATTGCTGTAAAAATTCCAATCAAAATATCTCATTACCGACGGCGACATCTGTACTGGTTTATGGGGATGACAAATTTTCTATTTTTACTACCACAGATGGCAGCAGTAAAAATTGAAAACTTGATAGTGTATATAGAAAATTGATGAACGTCACATTGTGTAAAATGATTACTTACCTAAGCCAATCATAACCATAAGGTCGTAACCACTCGGACAGTCTAAAAGACTTCAATATCTTCTTTCCCATGAGACATCTATAATATATCTCGACATAAATTAATATTGGATGTACTCCCTTAAGTCGATATAAGTGTCAACCACACAGGGGTGGTATAAATTTGTGGTGAAGGTCGTTTTGTCTCTGCATGAAAAAATAGTCGACTTCGAGGACTCGTATCCTTGTCGCGTTACAAAAATGGCATTAAATTTATTTTTATTGGAGCTTTCCCGTGACAAACTGTTAAAAAAAGTTTTCGACAAGACTTGTATCTTCATAGCCAGAGCTTCGCCGCTAAGTCCCCGGGCCCAGACTAGAGAAGCACTCCCTCGGGGCTCGCTCCGGGTTTATGACACAATTTGTGAGGTCATGAGGAATGCCTATTTACATAGCGCCCCCACCCCCCACCCTCAACCCTCGCCGCGGGTAGCGGTCCGGGAGCGAATTGGAAGGTTTTATGATAATTATTATTTATTTATTTATTTCAATATGCGGCACAGAAGTACCTTTAACATAATAAAATATACAAGAAATCCAAAGAGTAGGACAGCAAAAAATTATAGAATTGACATAGTATAGACAGATGGTTGTTTAAAGTTATAACAATAATTTAGAAAAGGGAGATGTGAAATATGTTTATAATTGCATTATGAATTCAGGACGGCAGGGTGTAGAGCTTTTAGTAGCGAATCTTTATATTGTGCTAAACTGGAATTAAAAATATCAGAGATATGCGCATAGGTGTTACCTAGCCTATGCAGTCTGGGTTAATCTCTCTAAGGTAATCTCATAATTTATCTGGCTGGTCGGTTTCACTTTTATACTCTTCTTCGCTTGTCAAAACAACTGTGTTCTCGGCGTAGGTAATTTCGTCGCATATTTTTAACCACCCGATGTTCCCGAAGTTTCCGGCATAGTTCGCGCATTCGAGTCCTTTCTGAATTGTGCTAGAATGTTCGGAAGACTAATTCGATGTAACTTGAGGCATTTTGCGACTACGATGTGGCACACTTGTGCAAACTTGGTGAAAAAGAATTGCTTGCTAAAATTTCGATAAACATGCGGCAAAAATCGTTGATGTCCGACGATAATTTCACACTTCTCATAACACGACACAACGAACGATGCTGCACACATGACGACAGCTGGATTTCGACTATTTTAGGTAGGGCTAGGGGAAAGAGGTGGAAGCGGGGTCGACGTTAATTCAGCCAATTTTGCGTAGCGCCTGTATATAGGCAATAATGAATAAGAAAACACTAGGATAGTCTTTTTGTCTAATATATGTCTCTTGATGTAATAATTTTTCTTCAAGCACTGTTGTAGTGTAATAATAAATACTGCTGACTCGGGTCAAAGGAGTTGGTAATTGGATTAGGCACACAATATTGTAATCAATTGATATTTAGGATAATGTTAAAGGAGCTGGAACCCGAAGTGAGACATTACACCTCATCATCAAACCTCCACAGCGGGCCGACCACCGGCCTTGCTAGGCTCTCATCTCAGGAGAACATCCCACCGCGCGTGTTCTCAATCTTACCCTCTTATTTCACTTGCTATCGGAGCTCACCTCCGATAAAAAGTAAGCAGCAACACGCAAACACAACACGTATTTAACGTGTGTGTAACGCCTATTCCCAATGCATATCTGTATTTTTATTTAATTATAAAGACGCAAAAGGAAATTAATTTTAATATTTAAAAACATATTTTTTAAATTTATCGTTAGCCCAATAATTCTGGATCCAATCCTGCCGATACAGAACCTATACATTTGCCTTGTTAGCTAAAATAGTAAATGTTTGGTAACATTGTTAAAATGTCCCTATCATAAAATTTTACGAAAATTTTGGGAATTTCACTCTCGTTTGAAATTCTTAAGACATTAAAAAAAAATTGTTGAAGGGTACACACAGTACACAGTCCTATCAAGATAAACTGCTTTTATTCGAGTTATCAGAGTCGACCTATCTTACTATGACGTCAGCAAAATCTTACATACATACGTATTTAGGTATTGTGACTCAATAGAACTTTGGACGATAGAAAGAGGATTACAAAAGGATCAATGATGAGATTATACGAAAACACAAATGTATTCATGATTGAAATTGAAATCGCAGTCACCAACTACTTTTGAATTTTACACTTCCAAAGCTTCCTAGGCTAGCAAAAAGATACGAGTAGTTTGAGGTTTTTGCCACTTATCTTATGAATTTCAATCATATTTCAAAAAATATTTTGAAAGATAACTAAATTTCGTCTATTTGAGACTCAAAGAAATAGGGTTTAAATATAAAAAAAGTCATCTGTAGGAAGTTCTTCTACATAACTTCTCGGCAACTACCAACATCTCGATTATTTTAATGTTGTGACTTTCACGGTCTAGGTGTCAATTGTTTGATGAGATTTAAGAAGTGTTCTAGTATAATACATAATAATTATACCTATACATAATACTACTAACATACTATTGTAACTAGTGTTATTGTTTAATATTTTAATACCTTACCTACGCGGATGCGGAGCGCGAATGTGGAGATACCTGCTGAATTCAAGACAAGACCAATAGGGCGAAGGAGCTTAGCAAGGCCAAAACTAAGATGGAACAACAATGTTCTTAAAGACATATCTGCCTTGCAGATCTTGAACCGGAGAGAGCTGGCGCAAGACGAAGATGAGTGGAGGAAGACTCTTGAGGAGGCCAAGACCCACCAGGGGTTGTAGAGCCAAGAGTGATGATAATATTATATTTAAATTTGGCAGGAATCAGTTTGTTTCATACTAATATACTAAACTATTAATCCGAAGTGTCTAAATATTAAATGAATGTAAATATTTCCGCCATAATGATAGAAACATTGACAAATTTTTTGACGTTAATAAGTAGGTCTATTTTTTTTCGATTTTTATAGCGTTACCTTTGTGGTTATTAATATATAATTTTAATTAAATAACTTTGTATTAACCACGCTCCCGTTCAAAAATATATTTGTCTGCTAGAATAGATAATGGATATTCTTGCGTCCATCCTGATGTACGTATGCATCCGGTGGTATCGAAACCGATTGACGTAGAATTACTAGTTAAGAGGTTAATACAAAGTTGTTTAATTAAAATATATTAGTGGTCTGTTTCTGGGATAATAACAATCATAATAGCGAATAGAAATTGGGGGGACCATCTGTTATATCAATACACATGCAACACTTCATACTGGTGAATCTCTTCATTAGAAGTGCCGAGACATGTCATTCAAAATTCGACGAGTTTATTTGAAAAATAGTAAGAATGCGACGCGTATTCGACGTTTGCATTTCGATTTTTTAAATAAATTATTTAAAGATTTTGTATTATCCTGAATCAAGAAAAACCCTTTAGATTATATCTCTCACTACGACAAGCTTGCGTCTGCGAATGAAGTTAATTTAGATCTACGATACGGTTTATTGTTTAGATCCCAACACCATAAAATTGCTCGTAGGACGTGGAACGATTCAATACTTGAGGAATGAATCCACACTAAACAAAAGGTTTCGGATTACCCAAGGAACGTTGCTGACTCCAGTATATTATGAGACTATAATCCAAATATGTTGCAATTAAACATTGTTTTGTCAATATACCTACTTATTCACTGTTATGTGTATCACATCGACATTAAATAAATCTTTATCCAATTATTATTTATTACTGAATTAATTAACTTAATCCTATTCTTGGATAACCTTCATTTTTGATTCCGGTTTTGAGTTCTGAATTCTGTTCTACAAGACTTAAGGACTATGGTGACAAATTACCGTGACCCATTTTAAATAACGAATAATATATGGTTTAATGAATTTACCGAATTAATACCAAAATTCAAATAAAAGTAAAAACGTTCTGCGCCAATAATACTACCTCTATTTAGTTAAATAAGTTTGTTTGTTTGTTTATTTTTTATTTAGTTGTAAATTTAACACATTTTTACATCTTTTTCCAAAAATATATCAATATAAATAGAAACACATTTTAACATCTGGCACAAAGTAAAGAAATTTAAAAAAGAAAATAAACATGAAACAACATAATATGATCATACATTAAACTTATTTTTCGCACATTTTGCAATTAACCTACAAAAAGTAGTGAGACTATTTACTTCTTTCACATTTGCTGGCAGTTCATTGAATAATTTAAGACCTTTATAGTACAAACTATTTTGTGTTCCTGCCAGTTTCGTTTGTGGAAGCCTAAAATCTCCTCTACTTCTAGTTGGATAAGTGTGGACCTCGAAATTTATTTCATAATTAAATACATGTATTATATTGGAACTAACCGGTTTTTAATTTTTGAATTAAGACTAGGACATTTTGTATCATTTGTTGCCTAATTGTCATTACCTTTAGTTGCTTTACTATATCGCTAATTCTTGTAAATCTTATCTTACTTATCTTCCTTATCTTAAGATTAAAATAGTTATTATGGCTCTGTTTTGAATTTTTTCATTCTCAGTTTCATGTCCCAAAAATAGTTTTGTTGAACAGTAATTTAAATACGGAGTCACAATAGAATTGTATACTAATTGTGACGTTTTTAGGTTAAGTTTCTTTTTTATTCTGCCTAATGAACCAATTTGTTTGGCCATTTTCTTTGTAATCATTAAAACATATTTGTCGAATTTCAGTTTATTATCAATCGTTAGTCCTAATTATTTTATTTCTGTCACCTATTCAATGTCTTCATTATTTATTCGAAATGAATAATTTTTACTTTAAAATAATAAGTGTTAAAATTCAAATAAATAACTTGAATTGTATTTCAAACTGCATATATTCATTTGTATTCTTATTTCCTAACTAACCCGGGATTGGCACTCCTTAATCCCGCATTCCCGGGATAAGAAAAATGCCCCGGGATTAAAATCCCTAGTTACGTAGTATATCTAAGCATTATATTCCCAAAATAGAGCAATTTAACGTATTTCAAAATTAACAATGGAATGTTTGAAAGGAGAATTCTCCTTTTACTTGTGAGTTGGTTTAATTAATTAATAAAGTAGGAGATGAAGAATGATCTCATATTTTCACGTTCCTTTAGAACATTTTGTTTAAGGTTCTCTGAGGTACGAGCATATATAGTCCAGAAAACCCTACAAATAAATTAATTAAGGAGTATAATCAAATGAGATAATGAAAACGTATTTTTTGTATTTTATGTATAACGTATTTGTATCAAGAAAAATTTCTTAGTTTTATATGGTGATTTAATATAAGAATTAATACTTATATAATAAAAGCTCAGGTGTAGGTAAACTTTTATTGTTTTTATAAGAAATCATTTAATTAAGATAAATTAAAGATGCCTATCGGAGTTAAAGCTATTTATATGGGAAAGCATACGTGGAGGTCTTTATTAGGCACCCACAGGCTTACGACCTGTCTTAGCTGATTAAGTGATCACTTTACATAATTCAACGTTCACCGATTCCACCCAAGAATAACCACACATCTAATTTTTGAAAGTTGTGTATATATGTATGTTATTTACTCAATGCACAAAAAAATATTTACTTCTCTGTGCTATGGAGCGTTTTTTCTGATTTTTAAATGTTGTATTTTGAAAATTCTCGTGTAAAATGAAATTCATCAGCATCTTTTTTTTCTAATGCCTTATCCAAATTATCCAACCATCACGTCTTAGAAGGGTCAAATATTTTTAATTTTTTTTACGGATGCGAAACACATCACAAAACCTGATGAGTAAATCATAGATTAATTGTGACCTTACCAGGAATCGAACCCGGTACCCTCGGCGTGGGAAGCCAGTGTCATGCCCACTGAGCTACGAGGGTTAGTTAGCTAATAAGGAAGAATTGAGATAAAAGATGGAAGCAAGCCCGACAAAAATATATTCTCAATTACAAATTATAAGACAAAAATGAATTATTTATGAACTAGATGCGATAACCGCACGTTATCATGTGATAAATTTGATAGCCGATATTAATCATAATTATCATTTTTTATGACATACCACTCAATCTACTATTTTAAAGGTATATCCGCTCAATCATCTGTGTCGTAGCAATGCAGGATTGTAGAATCATCGAAAAAAATCATGTTAAAAAATTCAAAATCATATCGCTCATGATAAAACAATACCTCGTATACCACATTTCTGTCAAAATCAAGTTCTTTTGTGTATTTGTCTTTAAAATGTGTGGATATTTAATCAGGATATGTATCTTGAAAATAATTATTTGTGTCTCTTATTCCATCAAAGCAATTCCTCGTATTCAATTAATTATTGTAAAGATCTAGGTTTTTGCCTCCCCTGTAAAATTTGTATTAAGTAGCTGACGAGGTATTGTTTTATCATGAGCGATATACATTGTAACCATTTATGTATCGATGAAACAAAGAAAATATTATAAAAAGTACACACGAAATAAATATGGTCCAATATATTTAGTTTTAATAAGCAATTTAAAATTTTGCAATGTGTACATTTTCTTGTTTTCTCCACTTATTCTATGAAATATCTCAGATACAATAAAGATTTGATTGTTTTTCTTAAAGGCCAATCATCTCCCTCCCGCTGGAGCGGCGACTGAAGATGACAAGGCGCCGAACGTGTATAAAGAGGTTCTTGATAAAAAATCAAAACATTTTGTCTAGAACCTCTTTATACGCGCTCGGTTCCTCTTACTCTGCGAATTTCTTCAGGTGTGCCCAATCATGCTTCAGTGGTACTGCTCCCTGCATACAAAAAGTTTGCTTTAATATTACAAGACAAAGACAATTTAATCTTGATACCTGTTACATGGTTATGGCGGCGATTCGACCAGCGACAGTAAATTAAGAGAGTACCTGCCGTTCAATAGTGAATGAAGTGTTCAACGAAGACGTGCGAATATTCCGGAGAGACGAGTATAAACTGTTACACAGACGAGTGATAATTTGTGCGAAATGCGAAATTTAGTATGAATGAACGGTGCTCCGATTAAATTCGTATACAGTGACTTTGTGAATTTATTAAAATAATACATCGATAATAGTCACGGGATCGTGACTGTGGGATACAAATCAAACACTTAAAATTAATTTAAAAATTTACTAATTAATTTAAGTCACTAGACACGAATTTTATTGGAGCACTATTCTTTATTTACACTATTTCGCACTAATCACTCTTCTGTTTAACACTAACGCTGGTTAGGTACGCTCTTAATTTTTATCGCTGCTGGTGAATATGGGATCGCTTCTGTGTAATCGCCGAAACGTCCCAAAAATATATTAAACTGGAAAAGATTGAATGAATGAATAGGTTCGATGAAAACACGAACATTTGTACACATGTACTTATTTTGCAATATATCATCAAATTGTAATGTTGTAGTTGTGGTGTTCAACTATGGACACCACAACTACAACATTACAACTACAACTACGATTTTACAATATGACGGGTATAAAAGCAAAAGAAACAATATCAAAAAATTAAAAAACGTTATTAATGCCGTTACTGAGGATTACTAATTTAGAATATACTGAATTCTACATTTTTTGTACCGTCAAACGGGGTTATTCTGCCTGGTTTTAGTACTATTTTTTGTTTGGTCGTGTTTTTTCATTGTTTTTTAGGTGGATCCATTGCCATATTATTTTATGTGTTATATTAGGTCCTTACATATGAAATTGGCGTTTAGTATGGGAGGAACATAAAGCCGATTTTTTTTTATTATAATATATTTATTTAATCAAAGTATATACCATTGCTATCTTTGCACTTTTGCCATCTCATAGGTAGTTCATCGATCCCTTTACTAAAAAAACCATTCGGACGGGAATCAATAAAATCTTTGAAGGCGGTTTGGACTGCCCCATCGGAGTTGAATTTTTTCCTTTGCAAGAAGTTATCCAAATTTCGAAAAAAATGGTAATCTGTTGGGGCAAGGTCCGGAGAGTACGGTGGATGTCTTAGACATTCCAATTGAAGCTCCTCTAATTTGGTAGCCGTCTGTTGTGCAGTGTGTGGTCTAGCGTTATCATGAAGCAGCAGTGGCCTAGAGCGATTAACCAGCCTCGGTTGTTTAGCAGCTAGCTTTTCCATCATGGTTTGCAGTTGCTGACAATAGACATCTGCCGTAATCGTCTGGCCAGATTTAAGAAAGCTGTAGTGAACGACACCAGCACTAGTCCACCAAACGCTCACAAGTAACTTTTTTGGAGTCAATTTTCGCTTGGGGCATGGTTTGGCTGGTTCGGCAGGGTTCAGCCATTGCGATGAGCGCTTCCGATTATCGTACAGGATCCACTTTTCATCACAGGTAATGATTCGAATTGAAAATACCTTCATTATTGTGCCGGTTGAGTAATGCAACGCAGCAGTCAACGGCGCGTTTGTTGATTTGCTTCTCAAATTCGTGAGGTACCCACCTTTCAAGCTTTTTCACCTTACC
This sequence comes from Agrypnia vestita, assembly GCA_016648135.1. Classification (NCBI taxonomy): domain Eukaryota; kingdom Metazoa; phylum Arthropoda; class Insecta; order Trichoptera; family Phryganeidae; genus Agrypnia; species Agrypnia vestita. The sequence continues at coordinate 23,562 of JADDOH010001831.1, forward strand.
AATTTGCTTCAAGTGGATTAAAACAGTTTTATCACTAACACCGCAGCCTGCAGCTAACTCGGATGTGGTTTGCGATGGATCCGCTTCCACATAGCCTTCAATTCTTCATTATCAACTTTGGTCTCCGGCCGTCCACGGGGCTTGTTCTGCAGGTCGAAATTTCCATAACGAAAACGTTGGAACCAAAAACACTGTGTTTTCTTTTGCGGCACCGTCGCCATACACATTGTTAATCCTTCGAGCCGTTTCTGCAGCACTGGTGCCACGGTGGAACTCGTACTCGTAAATAACGCGATATTTCAAGTTTTTCATTTTGTAAACTCAGTGACGCAAAGAAAAAAACAATTGAGGAAAAAACAAATGAATTATAATTTTCAAAACACAAATGCATGAGTAAATAGCTGTATAAATTTGGATTTGGAATTCCTAACCAAAGAGAAGATATTTGAGATCAAATTTGCCAGTACGGCAAAACGCCAATTTCATATGTAAGGACCTAATATATACCCTTTATTTTAAGTATTTCTCTGTAGCTAGTAGCACCAATTTTATATTTTAATACACTTATTCAACGTCTAAAAATTTGGCAAAATTACCCCCAAACACTAATTTGCTTTCTAGTACTATGTTGCCTCGTGAATTTAAAGGCCTTTCCATCTCGAAAAATTTAAATATTTTAATAGTTCTATCATCCGAGCAAGCAGTTTAATTCCATAACCAAATATTCTGTCTAAACTTCGTTTAAATATGTAATTGAGGTACTTAATCAAAATAAATTTCACTAGGCAAAATTATCCCTTGGTAGGCAGAATTACCCCGGATGACGGTATCCATTCCTTCTAAAATCACGTTTCCTATAAATTTATAGGCTACTCCTATAAAAACTCGAATTCAGTATATTCTATATTAGTAATCCGTGATCATTCATTTTTTTGTTGATCTTGCTGCCTTTGTTTTTATATCTCACATAATATATAGTTTTAATACCAAGCTGACCTGTTTATTATAATTTAAAATAGAGATGTATGCAATATTTAATCAAAGCAGGAGGGGGAATTTGTTTTTGTTTTTCCAGGATCACATAGTCCAATTGAACAAAATTTTTATAGCGTTGAATTAATTTTTATTGGGTTGGGTAAAGGTCTACGTTTTACAGGATTGTAAAGAGTAACTAAGCAAAATTTGGTTTAGATCAGTCAGATGCTGTAGGATTATGCAGAGAGCCAACAGACAGACAAAGCAGATGCACGTTCTAAGTGAAAGTTGAAATTTATTTGTGTTTTTCTATGGTATATTTCTATTTTGATACAATGCAACATTTTGTATATTTGTAATTTGAATTGAACTTATTGTATTTTCGATGTTTTTAGCGTTAACTTTGTGGTTGGACATAATTATTAATCTCACTGTCAAACTCTATCCCTCACCCCTACCACAAATGAGGCCATACCCCCACCTAACACTTGACTTTTACAAATGTATTTAATGGAAGTTATTGTGCGTCCGCCCTGACAAAAATAGAGTATCAAAATCGGTAGACGTTTAAAAACAATCAGTATGTTATATACAAAGTTTATTATTTTCTCAAATTAATGAATGACTAAAATGACACAAAAATTAAATGTAATCTTATCCTTTTAAATCAGATCATTATATTTTCAAGCACTGGAAACGATAAAGCGTCACAGACGCTACTGCCGCACTAAAACTAAATAATAACTAATAATAAACTAAATAAACTACTAAAACTCAAATAATTTTTAAATTATTGATTAAATATTTTCGTAAAAATATTTAAGGTCCTAATGAATAAATTTTCATGTTTAATGTACTTTATCTGTAAAATTGAATTAATGACTTTTACCCAGCTATATTTTATGCAGCTACTTTTTAGGACCCTACAGGAAACTGAGATACAATACCCAGCGCAGCGTTTATATTGGGGTTCAGAATATATATTTAAACCGACATATACGACGACGTAACATATACATATTATGTAGGTGAGATTAATTAATCTGTAAGATTTAACTATCGAAACCTACAATATTTATTGTAAATCAATATTAGTCTATAATTACCGAAGTTATATGAAATTTCATAAATTAAGTAACAATAAATGTCGCTCGATGGCGCCATCGTCCCATCAAATTTTACGACTGCCAATTAATCTTTGTAATGTCTTTTCATATTTTCTTTGTGACTTTTTATGAAATTATACGATGTTGGAAAATTGTTTTGCCGAAATCAAAATGAAATATCTGAAGACGTTCACGCACGAGGCAAAACTGAAAAAAAGTTTTCAGGAAATGGGGGAAAAATATCTGTCGTGAAAAACTGATCCGTCTGCAATACGTATGACAAACGAGGATTCTTCAGTATGAGAAAGGAATCGGAAACTAATTTTATTTCATTTTATTTTATATTATAGTTGTCTCGCGTTGGCGAAGTGTATCTCATAAGAAAGATAATTTAATATACCCAAATAACTATAGTTTCAAAAGGTAAACGAATATGTACTCGAACGTTATCGATTATTCATAAAAATAAATATGCAATGAGACTATATTGGTTCTCAAATCGTTACATTTTCCACCAGGTGCAGTATCAGAGATTACGTGGCGATTTATCCATATGCTGACGTCACGTTATGTTACGTAATAGGCAGGCCCAGAATTCTAGGCCTATGCCTATACATTGTAATACTTGAAATTCTCGGTAAAACTACATTCAGTAATTTTTAATTAAGTAGTAATATTTTTTTCCCTTTATAGACAGTTGGTAAAAAAAACGAGATAAGTAAATATAAAAAGTGTCCGTTTTTGAAACGGGGTATTTTTGTATCTGTAAAATTTTATTATATATCTATTATTATGTATTGTGCCTATATACATATGCATATTTGATAAATCTGAAAAGAAGTTAAATACCACTGTAAGGGAGAAAGAAGAGACTTGGACACGTTTTGTGAATGCCAGAAGGACGATTATTAAGAGTTATGAAGTAAATTAAGGAGTGTCCATAAACCATGTTAAGTAGATTGCTACGCTGGGCTATGTGAGGGGAGGGGGCATCAGAGTCGAGCTATTTATATAATATTTATTTTATTTGGCACAATTAAAACGGTACAGAATATGTGTTCGACAAATCTGCGCAGATCAGTTTGCACATAATCAATAATTTTTAAATAGTTTTGGTAAGAGAAAACAGCGCAAAATGTCTTCTGGAATTAATAGGAAACTAACTATTTTCTACTCGGAGGTTATATGGGATAGGGGAGTGGTTCAAAAGAGTTCAAAATGGAACGACGTTGTTTTTGGGCGCTCCCTTACGATAATACAGAAGAGAAAGAATAAAATCATGAAATTAGAAAAAATCTTCACAAATATCCTTGAAAAATAAATGTATATTATAAAAACTTGTCTTACCGCGTCCACCAGGCACAGAGAGCACTATTTATCTACGAGTATTGATGGAAATAAATGGTGAGTTACCCCGATATCTAATATCTAATGCTATCGCAAAGATAAAAATTAGATACGAGAATTATTTCACCTTCAAACGTAGCCAATGCATTTGAAGGATTCATCATATTTTATGATTGATTATTCAGGTATAAGTATTTTTCTTAGAAAAATATTACCAAATTGAATTTCCAGTTCTAGATAAACACGTCATTTATATTTATACGTTACAAACCATTTTACAATAAAAAATAAAAACATAGCACGTGTATCAATAATCGGTTGGTAGAGCAACTTAAAATAAAAATAAAATCACCTTAGACTAAAAGAAAAAATACTGATGCCCACCCCCAATAATAATAATTTCGCTGTCCGTCCGTAACTTCCTAGGATCCAATAGCTGATCTCATTCCGTTTTCTAAACAGTTATTAAATAAAATGAAAACATTGATTTTATTAGTAAAATACTACGAATTAGATTTTTATAATGATACAGATTAATGAAAACTAAGACTAATAAGTGTGTCCAATATTATATCGCGTACCTCATTGGAATAAATCATTAATCAAAATTTATAATTATCTATGTACCAATGTCCGTCACTAACACTATCAAATGACTCAAATAATGATGAGGTGAAAAAAAGTATAATTCTCTACGTAACAATATTCGTCGCTGACGCTATCAGAAGACAGATAAAAATTTGATACGAATATCATTACTACACTGATACACTAAGTGTATACATATTATAAGCATGTTGATATAGCAGGCCGAATACACAAGTATTTGGGATAGTGGCCAGAGTTTTAAATAAGTAATATATTGTTTTTTTAATGTATTTTATGCCCAGAATTCTGTTAGCGTCACATTAAAATAAATACTCCAAAAACTAATAAAATGGCTAAAATCACTCTTTAAGGGTGGATTGCCTATATATTAAAATAAGAAGTGGACTCCCTACTCGAACCCCTCACCAGACTCTACCCCAAAAAGAGAATGATGACGAGGTTATGCAGCATCAATTCAACTGTCGCCCGTGGAGCCAGACGTGAAATATCGTCCTTACAGAGGGAAAATGCCCAATTTGCGACGCCCGACATTGAAACATTTCACTTCTCTAAATTACCCTCGACATGAATTGAAATTCGACATTTACATTTGCATGTTGGAATCATCATTTTCGCGTATTCACTCTGTGCTTCGGAATAAATCACATGAGGGATATAAAATCAAAGGCAGCATTATTGAAAATAAAATGAAAAAATGTTTCGGAAGAAGTCACCGAGGATTACTAAATTACGATAAATTTATTTCAAGATTTAATACAAAATATAGCTCGATCACTTCCAAAGTCATGTTATAAAAACATTATTAAACACTATTAAAATGGAAGACAGCAGTGTACTCGTAGTATATACAGCTGTATTTCTTTTTATATTTAGCAGCAATATCCACTTTAACCAATCAAAGGATGTGTCACGTGACAATATTGCAGCTCCGTACTAAAGTGAGAAGTACCCGTATAAAGGTACTGATACTCATTAGCATGCTCATAAGTAGCATGCTCTAACAACTGTACACACTTGCTCGTTATTAGCATGTTTATTTAAAGCATACTCATGAATGAGCATGCTCAAAGCTAACAATCAAACTGTTGTGAGAGATACGGGACAAAAATGAACAATAGCGATCGGTCTTGATATAATGCAAAAAAGCCCTTTCTCTCGCGCTGCTCGCCCTCCTCCATTTACCCTCTCTTTTATGTTCTGTCCCTTTCGCGCGTCACATAATACGTTCTGCAGATCCATTACACCTATAGCAAAAACAGCAAAATCCAATTATTTATTCATTTATTTATTTAACGCTCTTATGGGCTTTTACAAAAATACAGAATATAATTTTAAAAAGAAATATCATAAGACAGACAAAATAATAATATAGATAAACATAAGACAGATAAAATAATAATATAGTTAAATGTACAAATAATAATAATTAAAAGGTAAAATAATAATACAGAAAAATTTATTATCCATTTCAAAGAATTGTATCAGCTTTGTCCTTAACACAGTTATATTATCAGAATGATGTCAGCCGCCTCTGCATGTTCATTCCCTAATGAGTGTTATCTGGGAATTACAGAGTTACAATTATGTAAACAGCAATAGAAGCAATATCCACTATTTCAGAGCAAACCCAGTAATACCCATATTTAATAGTTAAATATTTATTTATAAACGTATTTATGTAAAAGGAAAAGTCAGGTGGAAATTGTTTTTAAAAAAATATTTCCACATAAGATTTAGGTTCTATAGATTCCAGAGAAATTTCCTTGAGTAGTGACAGGATTTTTGTATTTATTTCAGAAACACCCAGTGGGTAATTGCTGCCTGTGATTTTATACCCCTCAAATGTGGCAATGTATGCAGTGACCAGTGTACAGAATCGTCCAGCGGAATGGAATGTTCTGTAGCCGCCCAGGAGCGCCATTACGCACCACGTGAGGGGACATTTTCCACTCGGCGCTTTTGACATTGCTGGCGTGTACAGCCAGCGGCGCGACTGTGCCAATGCAACAGATTTTGCGACGATCTCTCTGGAATCATGCGGACTGATTATTTTTAAAATCCACTACAGCCACAAATCTTGTAAATTATAATTATATTTAAAAACTCTTTGATTTTCTACGAAAATACCGAAATTAACTAAAGTAACCTTACAAAAATAAATAATACAAATAATAAGTTAAGGACGTAAAAGATCAAAAAAGTCACATCTGATGAAATGTATTAAAAATATTAACGCTAGAACTGTAGAAAAATATTAACAAAATTATCTAATATACAGTGGTGTAAAAATGTATGATGAGATGCCAGAAAACATGAAGAATATATATAAGATGAATGAATTTAAAAACAAATGCTATAATTATTGTAAAAATGTATTGAATTGTAGAGTAGAAGATGTATTATTTATTATAGATGGTACTGTAGATTAAATTAGATGTAAATGTAGGTTATTATGTATAGTAGGTATATTAGTAATAGATTTAAGAATGTAAAGTGTTAAATACTAGTTAATATACAAATTGTAATATTAACTAACTTAAGAAATAAATTTAAAAAAAGGGTAAGTTGTCGAACGACGAACGTTGGTTGCTTTCAAACATTGACTGTATCGCCTTGATTCTTCGTGTCAACTCAGGCGCTGAGAGAACGTTGGAAGGGACGATTGTATCACGCGTGTAAGTGCCACCATTTTTGATACACGTAGCCCCCGTTAGCCCAATCGACTCGAAAGAGCCACTTTTAAACATGAGGTTTTTTTTGTTTTGTTTTGACATACTTACTTAACTTTAGTATTTAAAATGGCTTCAAAATAGTCGTTGAAGTGTAAGACATTATACGAAGGAGATGACTGAGAAATTACTGAATGAGGATTTGTATCAAAATGACAGTGAAGAGGAATCTGAAGCAGTGAGATTGAAGACTACTTGAAGTTGGAAAAGGACTGCGAAACAGATGAAAACCCACCGTTTTGAAACACAACTTAACTAACAACTAACTGCGGATCCATTAGCATAATCCTCAGCCCACAGGGAGCTTGAGTGTAATACCATTCGATCGAAAAATAGTCCGTAGTAAAAATAATTATGTTTGATCTACTACAACACGCAGAACGACCGCTATGAATATTTTTTTTTTACCCTATAGCGGATCCATTGACATGTTTTGAAATGTTTATTACGCGAAGGCGATATAAGATGAAATAGTCAAGTTAGCAAAATTATAATTAATCGCGAAGGCGATATAAGATGAAATAGTCAAGTTAGCAAAATTATAATTAATCGCGAAGGCGATATAAGATGAAATAGTCAAGTTAGCAAAATTATAATTAAACAATAAAAAAAATCGTAATTCACACAATAGTGTCACTCCTGAATATTACACGAATACGTAGGTAGCTACTTTTCTATTCAGCTTTTTTTATTTTCTACTCTTATCGACCATAGAAAGGTGCCTTCATCTTTCTATGGTCACTTCTCGCTCGTCAAAATAACTCTAATACTAAGTGCGTAGTGGGCGCGGCCAAACTATTTTATATTAATGTCGCATCGCGATGCTTCCAGGATCTCGTGGACTAACTATTCCAGACCCTTCTAGCAATTTCCAGTTCAATGTAAAAGGTGTAGAATGCTATAGAACCGTTCATTACGTGCAATTCTATCCGCTTCTCCTGACAATATAATCATGTAATATATTACATAATTATAATATAATCATAATTATAATATATTACATAATTATAATATATTACATGATTGTAATATATTACATGATTATATTGCGTACCAATTACCATTTTTTTAATAATTTCTCAGGGGGAAATTAGTGGATTTTCCGTTTTGCATACCATTTTACAAATGTATATTGGGGACCATTTGTTTTAGCTACGCCACTGACAGTGCGCTGTATTTATGCAAGGATGGCAAGGGCCTTGTATAAATTTATTATTTTTCTAAATAATCATCATTAAAGTATCTTTTGAAACGTTAAGATGTCTAGATTTGAGCTACAGACTACATAATTTGCTTTGCCTAAAGGTACATATATTAAGTGTAATAGTAAGTTCTTATTAAAGAGAGTATGATGACGCACATTTTCATTGTACTTTCCTCGATCACGATCACGAAACTTCGAAACCACTCTCTGTCCAACGAAGACAACTGCGAACTTCTTGAAGTTTAAGAATAATTCGGAAATAGCTGGGAATTGATGGAATACACGGGAACTCGCGAAAAGATTTGAGAAACATTTCTATAAATTAAGTTGCAGCTGCGCATGACGATGTGTTTTTGTTGTGACAGCAGTGAGGTAAACTGTGAGCCCGTGCGATTGACCATAGAATACAATAGAGAAGCGAATCTGTGCGATATAAGCGGCGCGAGTAAAAAGTATGTGTGTAGAATATTCTCAAGTATAAGTGGTCATAAGTGCGTATCACAGAACGTTCCAGTTGAGTTTGTGTCCAGATGAAAAGATGATATGTGTACGATATAACGGAATTTGTGCACAAGATAACTTCTGTAGTTCTGTTCAGATTTTTATCAAACTTTTCTGAAAAATCGACCAGAGAAATATCTCGGCTTAAATAATTACACAGCCTGATACGGTAACTTATTTCAAAATGGCGGTTGTTTAAAAACTTAAAATTATAACTACTTTAATCTGACAAAGATAAAAACACTCGCACAAATATGAATTTGTAGTGTATCGAGTATGTGTGTTTGCCGACCGAGACATCGTACGAAAGTATGGGCGCGGCATTACAAGCTTGCTCGGAAAGACGTACGGTCGCTGGATAAACCTAATTTTGTTTATTGTTGTATTCTTCTGGAATAACCGTGTGAACTAACATCGGATTATTATTTTTAATACCGGACCCTTAAGCGCTGTAGAGAAAATACCACAGAAATCTACCTGATTTTTGCGGAAAGTACCGGGAAGATTTGTGTCACATTCCTTCATAAACCCTTTTTTTAACGCTTCAACAAGCCATAAGGCCCAATTACTGAAGCGAAAAACTCATGTGTATTTTTGTGTCTGGGAATCGATCCCGGAACCCTCGGTGTGAGAAGCCAGTATCGTGCCCACTGGGCTACGAAGGCTTTCCAGAGTATTCCTATATTTTTACATATTTTTGCACTTCTGATGAGGAAAACTTTAGATTATTGGACATTAGATGTGTCTCAGTGTGGAGATAGCCCAGTGAGGCAGGCACTTTTTAAACATGTATTTAAATTAAATTTTAATTAAAAATTAAATTAAATTTAAATAATAAAAAAATAGATATGTACCTACTGTTAAAGTTAACTTAAAGGTGACTTTTGATAAGAAAGTGTACGAGAATTGAATTTTGTTGGCCGCTTTGTAATTAGTTTCAATGAAAAGAAGACGTTTAACGAATTTTCAAAGAAAATTCTCTGAATTTTCTTGAAAATTTGAACCGTTTCAATTTCAATGGAGTCTAATTGAATAAGATAATTTAGATCGCGTCATAGTGGTTCTTGCTGTCAGAATTTCTCAATATTCTGTCAAACTGGCAATCAATACACCTATAGCCATTAAAAAAATATATTAATCATTCCTACAACAGCGATGAATGAATAATATATATATTTTTTAATACTTTTTAAGAGCAAGATAATTTTTTACTAAACAATCTTTAAATTATTTTCAATTTTTTAATAAAAAAAAAACTGTATGAACGACTTGTATGAATCATCAAATCTCTCGGACAGTGTGCTAAGACTTTGTGTTAATGGTATAGTTTATTCTGTGTGGAATTTATATGTTAACGGTATTTTCTTCTGCTCGATTTTCAATCTCTGAGATATGAATTTTACTCCCTTGAGATTTTTGGAGACGATGTCAAAACCCTTGATGTTCCGTTCGTCAGTTGGATGAGTTTGAATCTCAAGAAGTGTTTGCCTATCTTTTCAGAATAAATAATCGTAGACATCCATGATTCTATATGACATGTACGCGCATATATCTTGTCTCGCTATCATATTTTTCGAGTTTTCGTCTCTTTTTTCTAACCTGACCTCTGATCTCTGACTTTAACTAGAGATCAAAAATCTCAACACGCGTACACGGCAAGTACTAAGATTTATCTCAACATAATCTCTATTCCGCGATATTTATCTCAGTGCGCGAATATGGCTCGAGTACAATGAAAGATCTCATCTCATTTATTCAGCAGTTTGGGGACGCTTCAGATTATAATTGGTAAAAATGGTGAAAATCTATCAAAAGAATATTTCTACAGAATGAGAATATTAGATTTGCCACATCAATGTCCCCGGTCGTGACATTGTGACACTTCCCGGTGGATAATTCTGTTAGCCGGGTATTTCATTTCCTGCTGTACATCATGATATCGGGCAGTTTCAAATTTATAATTTACTACCAGAAAAAATGACTATTTTGGGACATACGCCATCTTCATTCCTATATTCATACTACAAATAATAGAATGAGTCAAAAATTATCGACACTTTTGACATAACACATCTTCAAGGTTGTCATTTTGCCCTCTGGGCATGCGTGCTTACAGTTGCAGTTGTATGTGCGTCATTTTTCTCCCGGCTACTACAGTTTAAGGATGTCCGCTTTACTAGCAGTTTGCACCTTCTTTGGCGATGTATAAGTGTTTTGGGAGAAAACGCCCACCCGTCCAAAGGCATCTTCTTGTGTCGGCACATGACGTGTATTGTGTGAGTGGCGCATGAAGTGTGAGATTTTTCAGCAGAGGTAGGGTGAGTAGATGGAGCCAGGGCATAAATTACACTCACGATTAACTTTGTATTTTTTAGAAACAATGTACAGATGCGGCGATTGGACGAAAAATGATTGAAATTCGATATTATTTAAATATTCGTTTTTATCCATAAACGCATTTTAATTTTTCACCATTTTCCTTCATTCATACTTCCCACTAAGGTAAGATATAAAAATGATTTTTTTTGCATATATACCTTTATACACAAAAAAAAAATGTAAATATCCCTATAAAATATTCATTCTTTGGTCCTGAGTCTACTCAACTGTTGCAAACCGCTTTGATTATTTTCAGTAGAGAATTCCTTTGTGCACCGCGCGGCTGTCGGAAAGAACTGTGTATCGAGATTTTATTTGGGTCGGTTCAATCCGCTTTGTCGATATAAATTAAAACTTGTATATATGTACTTACAAAGCTTCTTCACAAAGGCAATCCTCACGGTGTCCGTAGTATTGCTTTTTCTTTGCTTTTGAGCTGAAACATCCTAGAGCAACAGGTATAGAATTTTATGGTATGGTGTATTGTCATCATTATGGAGTTCGTCATAACAGATAGTGCGCATGTACATAAGCATACTTTATATATTTAATTATATATTAAAGATACACACCCTGAATAGGGCTTTTATATAATTTGAAACAAAGTATTCAAATAGCGCAGCTATCTAAGTACATAAACAGGAAATTACAAAAAATTAAAGGATATTAATAAGATTAATACAATACATAAAAGATAAAATATGTACGCAAACTGTAAAATAGAAATTTGTTTTTTGTATGTGTATTGAGTTCGAGCTTTAAACAGAGCTGTATTGATTGCCTAGGCGGTGCTATCTATGTATAAGCGAATTCGGGAACCTAGATAAAATAGCTCACTCTGTCTCAAAACTGACCGCCCAGGTACATTGTAAGTAATTATTTGTAATAACTCAGGAGAGTCCAACATATGTACAAGTTCTCCTACAGGATAGCTTCGTTAAATTAAGTACACTAATTAAAAAATCATAATTAAAATTAACAGAACCAAATGGTCCGAACAAATGTATAATTTATGAATCTTAAAAAGATTTTTCACAACAAACTGACTTTATGCTGACAGTGACTAATCTTGTATTTGTAGGTAGTGCGCAGGGTAAGGATATTGCAGATAAAAAACACGATAACATAGAAATCGATAAAGAGAGGCTAATTGATAAAGACAGGCTAAAAAGTAGGCTGAATGTACATTTTGAAACGAGATATTGTGACCTTGGAATAACGAGGTATTATCCGACATTTTGGCCAAAATTGACTTTTCATATAAAAATTTCGATAATTTTATTTTGCGTGTTGAACTGTGTTAAAATACTTTCCAGGTTATTTGGGAGATAGCAGGGGAAAATAACATATTTCAGTAGATGTAAGACTAAACGTAGAATTACATCATTCAGTGACTGTCCGACTGCCTATTGCCATTAAAATTTCGTGGCATATACAATTACATCAACTACTCTAGTCTTTTCTCTAATCCACACGTTATTATCCTGTCCCTTTGTGTGATGCCCAATACACATATTTTCGTGCAATTCGCTCTCTTGAAGTTTTTTATATCTCTCCATTTAAGAGTTATACCTATAACTTATGTGTTCCCGATGCAAATCACCGGGATCAAGAAAAGAGGCTGGGGGATGATGTGAAAGAAATTTGATTTGTGATAAAAAATATTAATACGTCATTCTCGAGTCACCACTACCAAAAATGTTCGTTTCCTCCAATGGTCAAGGAATTCAACACTAACAACACTTCAGTTCAATCCGATGATCACTCAGACGCATGACAAAATCCTTCCGAAAGGTGGAATTCAAGCAAAGGTTTCAACTAATTTGGTGTAGGCGAGGCAGGAAGAAAGGGAGGCCGTGACGTAAATGCCAAAGATGCAAAATTCGCGAATATCTAACGTGTCTATCACAAATAAACGAATATATTAATTAATGCGAATACCGAACATTATGTACATATAAAAGCAATATTGTTCTGAATTATAAAGATACATTCTCATGATCGATAAAAATATCAAAATCAAGATATCCAAAAAGAAAAATAAATATAAAAAATATGAAGCTCGGTTTCTCAGTTTACTATTAATGTTAGATGATACTTATTACTCCAAAGTCACAACTTTACCACAAATATAAAGTTAACAATTTTATTTTAACAAAATTTGATTTTTAAACTCCTTTGTAAATTAATTTTAATTAATTTTTATTTACCTTCAAGAATTTAACTCACACATTTTGTTCGTTCTGAAAATTTTGTGGAAGATAAGAATGCGGCTATAAATATTTTAATTTTTTCATCTGAGCTAACATTCTTCCTGGTCATTAAATATAATTAAGCGTCGAATAAATTTCAGATGCGCCTTGATGATTAAAATTTTCCCTCGTCGAAACATATTAAAAAACAAGGCTTTTTGCCGCAGAATTTGATTATTTAGGTAGAAGCACAGGCCACCAAAATAAAAAATATACTCTTCGGGTTGAAGTAATTATTTTATTCAGATTATTTTTTATATTATATTAAGCCTTTTATAAGCCAAAAATAGTTACGTCATTCAGCAATAATCTACAATCCTTCCAATAAATTAATGGTACCTCGATCCGAATATACACACTCAACTCAATTTAATCATAATATTTAATTAATTAGTCCTTCGAGCCGGATGTAGAACTAAATAAATATTCTCGAAGATTCTTTAGCATAATACGAGAATAGTTTCATTAAAACCTAACCTAACCAACAACGCCACAAATCACTAAGGAATAGTAGAAGAATAAACAGCACTACGTAAACACAAACCATAACGTACACGTGACGCATGACTCGTGTCACGGGGAGAACTTACCCAGCAGGGGCGGAGGTCTGCAGTCATGCCCGTAGCACACGTGGCGCGGAACGTCACGCGAGAGTTGATTTGAGCCTGCAATTTTTCATATTATTTTAATAGTCTGGATAACTCAATAAATAAAGAATTTCTGACCTCTCGTATTAATTTTTCAAAAAATCGACATCCATTATATAAAAAAATGTAGTTTCGCTTTTTAATTTTGTCGACTTCTACAAACACATGCGGTGCCGCGTTGTTTCCGCATGTGTTTGTAGAAGTCGACAAAATTAAAAAGTGGTGGTTTTTTAAAAGGTGGTGGTGGCGCGTGGTTTCGTCGATTTGCTCCGACGCCAGCTGTAGCTGGCAGATCGACGAAACCACGCGGGAACGAGATAGAATTATAGTCAAATCTATACGCTAGAGCAGGAAGTTTCGCTTCTGTTCCGCCTCTCCTACAAAGGACAAGTCATGGCGAAACTAGTGCGGTTTCGCTGCTGTGATTTCGCGGCGGAGGTGTGCTCTGTAGATCACTCTATCTTGGCTAGAAACGCACGACAACCACCAGCGTTGAAATGCGGGGCGCCTCTCACTTCTCAGGTTTCCTTTGTCATCCTGGATGCCAAATACGGTATGCAGCAGAAGCGAGATGGCTTTCTTCGACAAGAGAATCCTCTGGCTGGAGCGATACTGCATGTGGTAAGCGGAATCGACGTTCCGTGTATTCGCTCACAAGATGCGTCCCGAGGATCCGATTCGGCGTAATACCTGCTAGGACGTTTTATGTTTTTCGATCAAATGAGTCCATTAAATGAATTGGATACAGTTATACTGCAAGAGTGCAACACATAAAGGTTTGACTTGTTTAAAATTTTCTACGATTTGATTTTTTACGTTAATTTTGAAACAGTTATGAAAAGAGTAAGCAAAATACTATTAAAAATATAATGTTTTAGTTAATAGTTAGGTAATGGCTCATAGAATATTCAAATCTCGCGTATAGAAGTCACACATTGTTTCGTTGTGTTGGTGTTGGGTACAAACACCGACGCAACAAAACAATGCGCCTCGTACGCACGGCTTACACATACTGATTCGATAGTCTTTCTTAAGTGGAAAGAGATCTACTTTGCTCGATTATTTTGCTTCATTTATCGCATCGATTATTTCACGACTGGCCACCTTGGCTGTCGCCTCGCGGCTCGCGGCCGACTTCGCACCGAACGAGTTGTCAACACAAGACACTATTCTTGCGCCGCGGCATAGTTTCGTATTTACACCCAAAGTGCTGGTATTTTCGAACTTTCTCGATTATTCTGCTGTGTCCTGTCGCTTCTAGTTTGTTCCAGACTTTTGTAAACATTTACCAAAGGTTGTAAATAATTGTAGATTCTATATCTGACGATAGTATTGTGGCGTATTAAAAGCAATTCGAATAATGCACTTTTACTTCCGTTCACCATTCCGTGACAATACTTTAACTGCTTTATGTGTGCCGTAAATACACGCGAGGGAGGACATACTTCCGCCGTGTCCTAATCCTTTTTCCAAAAGAAGAGGAGTAGTTTAACTTTGTACAAATTTACACTCTTCGAATCCGACTCTATTCTCTACATAATAATTTTACAAACAACTTTTGAAGCTTCCTGGGATGTAACAAATTTGAAAACATTAGTACTGAACCAAGGTCCACATAAAAGCGAAAGCGTATTTCGAGGCCTTAGAAAGTTTATGTTAGCTTTAAAAAATACACCCTGGACCTTGGTAATAAATTTTTAGTAGAATGGTGTACCTATATTACATTATTATTTTGGCCGAAATAAAGTCTCGGGGGCTGCTTTTACTGTATAATTGAAATTATCGTAAATTGTAATTACCAAGATGGCGGTTGGCCTCATTAAGTCGTGTCGGGAACCAATTCTCTCGGAAGTAATGATAGTTTGCTGCCCGGAACGAGAACTAATCATTTTACACTTCGGCAGACATTCAATTCCTAACATTCTGTGATTTCAACAAATGTTCTTATGATGTTCTTGATAATGATAATTAATGTAATCACGATTCGCAGATCCTTCTACTGACGCTTGTAATGTTTCGGTTCACGCAGTCCCAGTCAAATCCAATCCTGTGCCCAATCACCGCTCTTCGCACCAATCAGGCCGTTTCGCCAATCACCAATCACAACCGGTGTTATTCGGTTTACCGATTACTTTACGACTCTTTTTTCGCGTGCGTAATGCAGTTTCGTATACGTTTTGACGAAGATAGTGGTATCGAAACGATAGACGTTAAGTTCTTGGTCAATTAAAATTAATAAATTATGTCCAACCACAAAGCTAACGCTGTTAACATCAAGAATCTTTTTTAATTATATGCCCTATATTATTTTACCCTTCGCATGGCAGCTGTACAGTCGTATACTTTAGACACGACACAGCCGCTACTAATTAGTGTAGATCGACAATCTGCCGAATTCGGCGTCCTGCGCCCTACACACTTTTTGACTTATTTTGCGCACCACACACTGCGCTCCCCGCACCACTGCCCCTTACAACATACACGTATTAACAAGTTAACGTCAGTCTTTTCGAGAAAATTTTTTATTCTTTCGTGACCGGTAAATTCCTTGTTTTTTAATAGATAAATACATAAATATGATTTTTTTACAACATTGATAACCAACAGTTCTTGTGTGGTGAGGGATAATATTTAAATTATTTTATTGAGTACATTGATATATTAGGAATCATTAGCGGGATAGGTAGAATGTCCAACTACAAAGCTGGACTACGTGAAGGGAGGGGGGATACGTAATTATTTCATTTATTTTATTTGGTACATTTTAACACGGTACAGAAAATGCAATCGATATATCTGCGCTGATCGGTTTGCACATAATGAATGTTTTTGAAATAGTTTTGGTAAGAGAAAAGAGCACAAAATGTCTTCTGGAATCAATAGGAAAAAACTAGGTTCCACTCGGGAGAAAAGGGGTGGGGGGTAGTTCAAACGAGTTCGAAATTTAATGTTCATTTCCTTACGGAGGAATACCTAAAATATGAACTCTGGGTTTACAGCACAGGACAGGAAAGTTTAAGATTTTTTAAACTTTTCCTCTTCCCCGATTATTTATTTCACTATATCTATTATAGTGAGATGAATAATTGACGGCATTGGCAACTTGCACTGTACGCCAATGAACAGACGGCGCCATTCCTACTGCCATACTCCAGCCAGCAACAACCCGCTACATGCCGCATTCGTATTTAAATCTCGTTCAAAACCTATACACACATTATTCGCCCATACTTTTCCTGTAAAATATCACAGGGATATTTTTCCTCAAGTAATTGTTGGTGGAAGGCAAAAATAGCGACATAGCAGGGGCGTGCAGTGAAAACAAGAAGCATGACTTTTTTCTAAGCATATATTTTGAAAAGAAACCGAAATAACAGATATATCTCGTATTATTTCTATCACAATAATTATCATATTATTCAGATTTTAATATTTTACAATATTCTTCCAGATGAATATTTAATTTTGATTATTTTACTAAATATATGTTTAAATAAAAATCATGCTTTTTGTTCTCACTGCACGCACCTGCGACATAGCTACATTAACACAAAATTGTGACTCGTATTCAGATTCTCCTTTTTCATCTTATTCTTTTGATAATCAATATGACAAACATCCATACAGCCCAAATCTCCATAACATTATAAGATAACATACAAATGTAGCCAATTGCAATGAAATTTTAGTTTCAAATGTGATTCCATTATTATGCTCTGCCACGAGCAAAAAGAAGGGAAAGAAATAGCAAACTATATCATAAAGAAATCAAAAAAATCTGTGTAGGGAGATGATTTACGCTGACCAATAATTCAGTTGATCTAGCAGTGTCATATTGTCATGGTAATATTGCTGAGTCGGGTAAAACAAGAAGGTTAATAGTACATGTACGAGCTGAAACATCACATAACAAAACATCGTGTCAAGCCTCTACGATGAAGTAAGAACTCCTTCGTCGTACCGGGTGGACCTCATCACAGTCAGTCATACTGTGACGAGGTCACACTCTGTTATTTTACTCGTACACCTTCACTTGCTCCCGGAGCTCCTGTCGGCGAAAATCCATACGAACACGCAATACTCTTTCATTCAACCCATCTATCACGCTTTCCGTAAATATGTTTTCATGTGTTCAATAAAATCATCATCATCATTACTCCTGGCTCTACAACCCCCGCTTCGTCCGCATTCCTCCACTCATCTCGGTTTAATGCCAGCTCTCTCCATTTCAGAAGCTCTCTCCAGTTCTAAGGTAGAAATATCTTTGAGAACATTGTCGCTCCATCTTAATTTTGGCCTTCCTAAGCTCCGTCGACCCATCAACCTTGAGTTCAGCAGGGACTTTGGTGCTTGATGCTTGGTCATTCTCTCCACATGACTCAGCCACCGAAGTCTTCCCAGACTTAAACGGACGTTAAAGCTCATTGCTGTACCGACTGCGCCAAAGTCCATTTTCTAGAACCGGTCCGAAGTTACGCCTCAAAATTTTCCTTTCGAAAACGTCTAGTGCTCGCTCTTTGCTATTAAAATAAGGTATATATAATTATCAATTAATTTAAAAATAATGTAAATAAATATTGCATCAGTGTATCAAGTAAATAATAGAAATTTGCATTTCGCAATGAAACATGTTTGCAAAAAAGTCTCAGTAACTCAAATGATCAACTTAACGTAATATATTTATTATCTATCCAAGTCCTGGCATAATATACACTATAGATAATATCGTCTAGAAATATACAATAAGATTTTAAACCTTTCATGATATCTCTTTAAACGTCATATTAATATATTTTAGTTTTGCACAGTTGCTGGAAGGATATTAGCGCATCGATTGTGCTAAAGACCAAACGTGAAATTCTGTTCTGTTATCTAACCTCGTTAAACTAAATTTATCATTTGAATGCCATTATGGCCAATAAGAACCTGTCAAAAGAAGCAAGACTAGCGGTACATAATGGGGTTCTAGTGCCAATTATGATGTATGGAAGTAAATTCTGGAATTGGTAAAAAAGGAATGAAAGTAGACTGATTGCGGTGGAAATATGGTCACTAAGGCGCTTGTGTGGAAATTTTTAGTCGATAGAGTGAGAATGGACAAATTAGAAGAGAATGTAATGCTGGCTGTGGTGTGGTAGACAGAATAAAGAAAGGATATGATTTGGTCATGTAGAACGTATGAGCGATGAAAGGATGGTTAAGAAAATATATGGGGCGAGTGTTGAAGGCAACAGGAATAGAGAGCGTCCAACAAAGACCTGGAATGATCAAATACTACAAATATTGGAGGATGGCCCTGTTAAAAGCAACCGTAGAGCTTGCATGAGAAGATGTATAAATGTAGCCGAAGCAAAAGTGGTGGGCCAAGATAGAAAAATATGGCGTTCTATCCTCCTTTCTTAATTAGTTAATGTAGAGATATTATTTGTATCACACTCAACACCCCTAATGTAAACCCAGGATTTTTTAATTTTTTTAAAATTTTATTAATTTTTTTATTTATTAATTTTTTTTTTTTTTTACATCTCAGACCCACAAAACATCACATTGATATTTGTCTGTAGGTGCATCAATTCATATATATAAATAAATCGTATTTACCAGAA
Organism: Agrypnia vestita; assembly: GCA_016648135.1. Classification (NCBI taxonomy): domain Eukaryota; kingdom Metazoa; phylum Arthropoda; class Insecta; order Trichoptera; family Phryganeidae; genus Agrypnia; species Agrypnia vestita. The sequence goes on from JADDOH010001831.1 coordinate 42,917, forward strand.
ATACATTCATATTAATTAATTACAATAGATCTTATAAACTCAAATACAAATCAACAATACTATATAACATTGTATTGTAAGAGATATTTGGCAATTGATGGTAAAATAAGCTTTAAAGTATTACAAATGGATGAAGAACACTTTAGTGTAATAAACGAAAAAATCTAATTTTGTAGTTTTAAACGTAAAACACCTGATCACTACAGAACTGACAATAGCTCTATCATTCAATCTCAATCGTTCTATTTTATATTTTTACTATCGTTTTATATTGTGATACTAATTAAACAATATTTTTAAATGCGATTTTTGATGAAGAATCAGAAATCGTTTTTAAATTTACATATATCAGAGACTACCAGGTTCAGACGTTTTTAATGTATTGTCACAGGACGTGACTGAGGGAGGCAAATAAAAACTCTGTAAATTAATTAAAGAAAGCAGATAAAATCCAGACTGCTGTCCAGAAACACCAAGATAGTGTACAAAACGCTTATTAGGCCAGTGCTCACGTACGCAGCTGAGACGTGGGTACTAACTATGAGGAATGAGCGAGCACTGGACGTTTTTGAAAGGAAAATTTTGAGGCGTATCTTCGGACCGGTTCTAGAAAATGGACTTTGGCGCAGACGTTACAACAATGAGCTCTATACTCTATTTAAGGAGCCAATCGTCACAAAATTTATAAAACTGGGAAGACTTCGGTGGCTGGGTCATGTGGAGAGAATGTCCGAGCATCAAGCACCAAAGTCCCTGCTGAACTCAAGGCCAATAGGGCGAAGGAGCTTAGGAAGGCCAAAATTAATATGGAGTGACAACGTCCTCAAAGATATCTCTGCCTTAGAGCTTCGAAACTGGAGAGAGCTGGCACTAGACCGAGATGAGTGGAGGAAAATTATTGAGGAGGCCAAGACCCACCAAGGGTTGTAGTGCCAAGAATGATGATGATAATGAAATTAATTAAAGATTTATTGGTTATTATAATCAATTCACAAAGTCACTGGACCCGAATCAAATTTAAATACTAATCTCGAATTCACACTATTTCGCAGTTTATCACTCGTTTATTAAAAATTTATCATCGCTTGTTAATGCTTTCGAGAAAATTCAAATTGACATGTGTCATTCTGTTGACATCCCTTTTATCTCTCGGCTGAGTCGAGGATATCGATACCATTAATTGGTTATTGATGACGACATCAACTACGAATCAATTGACGACTGAATGAGGACATTTTGTAACGACCAATTAAAATCCAGAAAAATGAGCTCATGCGAAACCTCGCGATCTGTCAAATGTATCATAACTACTGACCAGGCGCGTGCAGTGGGAACAAGAAGCATGAATTTTATTTATCCGTATATTTGGGAAAAAATATCGAAATTAAATATTTATCTGGCAGAATATTATGAAATATTAAAATTTGAATAATATGTCAATAATTGTGATGGGAATATTACGAGATTTATCTCTGATTTCGGTTTCTTTTCAAAATATATGCTTCGGAAAGTCATGCTTCCTGTTCCCGCTGCACGCCCCTGCTACCGACATTTCATGTATCAATGTATTTTTTCATGTATGTGGACAGACGTATTTTTTTTACATTTCTTCCTTTTACATTCGTTAGTTTATCTGCCATTGTATTCAATAATATGTATTTGTTTTGTCTATCTATATCCACAATATTCGAGGAATAAATTAATTGTACTTGTTGTCAAGTAAGTCATCTCGGCACAGGTTTATCCTAGTGAGGTGATTAGCTCATTTTCTAACACATGTGTATGAAATGATATGATATTTGAATAAATAAATATAAGTAGGTAAGGAAACGTTTAACTAGCTCCGAAAAAAGTTATTGCATGAAATATTATGAAGCTATCCGTATATATCCGTAACGAAGTGACAAATTATAGGTGTAGCACAATTGACATGCAGGTAGAAAAGACTTTCCGGGACATTTCCTTGCAAACGGACCATTTAACTTTTAGTATAATCGACATTCCTTGCTCTATTTTATGTTATGCAAGTGTGGAGATGTAGCGGTTAAAGTTAAAATCTTTGTTATTTTCTCGAGAACTTTCTTGAATTATAACTGTAGGTGAATTTATAATTTAAAATGCGCACAGTGTATTATGTAACACATTATGTGAATTTATTTTATTTAGAATTCTAACAGCTTATTAATACAAAAAATAGTAGGTACATATATGATAAATAAGAATATTGAACCAATTATAAGAATTCGCTTGATAAAACTAAAATACTATACATTGTACATAACAGAATAGGAAAACATATGTTACAGATGCAATGAAAAGATCAAAGAGATAAAATGTTTAAAAAAAGAAGATTTATATCTTCTTTTGATATATTTTTATAAATACAATAATGCACGAGGGAAGTACGTTAAATTTATTTCGAAAGGGTAGTGGAGAAAAAGGAAAATGGGATAAAGAATAAGATGTGTGTGATAAGAATGAAATAAAGGAAGGCCATAAGAAGTTACACAATGTGTTTCATGTGTGACTTGAGCTTTGTGGTTGTCGTGTTGAATTTTTTATTTATTTTATTTTTATTTAGGGAAACATGCAGTACAATGTGTTAAAAAAATATATATCATATCGAAAAAATATTCATTTGGTATGACCAGTGAAGTTTCCTCGAATCTGGTAAAAAAAAACAAGAAAAAAAAGATAAGGAATATGTGATGAATGTTTAATTATGATAGTGCATAAAAAGGGAAGGGTGGGAAGAGGAAGGGAATGGGATTCAATTAAAGAAGTATTAAATTTATTTCAATAATCATAAATGAGATTACGAAGTTTCGAAAAAAATGTCTAGGTTATTTGTAGAATTTAACATATTATATTTTAAAGTGGAACGAGTTACAAAACGGTTTAAGTAGTTAGTCCTACCAAAGTTTGGGTAAAATAAATTATTTTTACGCGTATAGTTATGGTTAGGGTAATGGTTAAATATATGGTATTGGTAATGTTGATGGTTATGGAAAATTATGGTTATGGTAAAGGTTATCCCGATACAAATCGCCGGGATCAGGCAAAACATGGTGGTGGATTTAACGGGAAGAATGAAGGAAGGAAAAAGGGGGTAAACAGAAAGAGATGTTGCGTGGACTGTAATGATGGGAGAATGAACAGCCTCAATCTTCTTCTTCTTCCAGACGATACGAGATGAACTCAAGGTCGACGAGTTGGCAATACTAATTCAACACCAGATGATGCTCGGAAGCCGACAATATTTCAGCGATATGGCGACGAAAAAACTTCAGGAAGTTGTGGTCGATAATTTCTGAACTGTTGAGTTAAGACGAGTAAGAAGTGAGAGGTGTCGTGACGTTAATGCCAATGGTCGCGAATATGAAAGTCTAAATGAGCGTCAAGTAATTGTGTATACTGAATACTTGGCGACCCTTGTAATCCACTGGGCATGATACTGGCTTTTCATACCGGGGGTTTCGGGTTCGACTCCCGGTAATGTCACAATATAAGCCTCGGGTCTTTTTGTGACGTACTTCGCTATAATTGGCCTGTTGTAACTTAACAAAAAAAAATACTTGACACTGTACTGCAGAGAGACATAACAATATGTTGTTAAAAAATAAAATTTTATTACACGTCACGGCTTAATTTCACAAGTCAACCGCATACAGCACTCAATTGGTTGGAAATTAAAAAAATACTTATTTATAACGTTCTCATATTAGTACATAAAATTTTCAATAACAAAATAAGGTAAACACAAAAAAATTTGGTATTTGTGAAATTTTACCAATATTGTGAAAGTTTCAGTACTGTACATACTTAAAGTGTAAAGTCCTGTCCTTATTCAATATTTCTACTGTGTTACGCGTGAGATACTGCAAAGCTAGTTTTAATTTATTTAAAAAATAAAAATTCTTGTTTTTTAACCAGTTATGGACAACAAAAAATCAATTATGGACATCCATTAATGAACATAACCTAGTCATGGACATCCAGTAATGAACTTGAATCTAGTCATATACACCTAGTACCTATCGAAGAATCTATGATGAATGAATCTCAAGCTGTAGATGATTTAATTATTGAAATGAAAATAAAATGCAAAATAATAATATATATTTTTTTATTTTTAATATACTTTTTCTAAATTGACAGAGTTGTTTTGAAATTAACAATGTGATTAGAATTAAAGAACTTATTTAAATTGTACTCATACTCCGTTTTTATTTATTAATACGTAATTTACGAACATAAACTTAATCAGCCTTTCATATATTCCTTATTAATTTACGAATACTTTTTCTTATTCTATGATATAATTTAGAAACAAATTTTTCAATTTTCTGCTACCTATTTAAATAATTAGATATTTCAGTAAATAAAGAATTTTTGCATGCACTTATAAAATATATATCAGAATCAACAATACAAAGTTTCTTATCTTGGTTGATCATAAACTCGTCTTTGTTAATAAAAATCACAAATATCTTAAAAACTTATGTAACAATTCAAAAAGCAAAAGTTGAGTATTTTTGCATCTCTTTTACACTGTAAAATCCTCTTTTGTTAATGAATATTGGAGGACGAATGTACTCCACGATGTCTTTTCTTTGGTACCACATTTTATCTGGTTTCTCTGGCCATTTATAGGTGTTTCCTTTTGAAAATGTCATCGTGCTTACTTCAAATTCATTTTTATTTGTATTTTCAATGACTCCAGGAAAATGTTGCCCCTCATATAAAACTATAACGTAACTTCCCTTTGATAGTTTCTGTTGAGAAGGAACTAACGTACTCAACGCTACGTCATCCGATTCCGATCCTCCAGATAAGATACTTTTATTTCAGTTTCAGTTGACTCGGATCTATTTTTTTGCTTTGACATTTTTTCTTCGTGTTAATTTTCTCAAGCCTTTTTTCTTCTCTTTATTTAGCGCGCAATTCCTTCTCTTATATTTGTTTCCTTTTCTGTTCTTCTTTATTAGCATTGTAGGCCTTCCATGCAGGGCTTGTTACTATAAAAGGTATTTTCTCTTTCAATTTACGTTTTTTATTTGTTGTTGTTGCATCAGTTTCAGGCCAAAATAAGTTTCGTTTAAAAGGGGATGGAATCACATAGTTTGAAGTGCCAAAATTTACTGTTTTAATATGTGTTTTGTGACTGCATTGTGGTAAAGAATTATCAATATCTCGTAAAACTTCTTGGCCTACATTTCCCAGATTCGAAGAATTGAGACCTGAAGTTTTTATGGACAAGCAATTTGTTTGTAAGGAAGTGCTGGGTTCGGAATCATTAAAATTTGTATTACAAGACAAAACAGGAATTGTTCGGATTTCTTTAAAAGACTCGTTGAAATTTGGGTTATTAGTTTCTGGTGCAGGATTCAACTTATCGACCGAGATTGTGAATGTTGACGGTTCTTTGGACAAACAATTGGTATGTAAAAAAGTGCTGGGTTCGGAATCATTTGTATTACAAGACAAAACAGGAATTGTTCGGATTTCTCCTGGAGAATCATTGGCATTTGGATTATTCGTTGCTGATAAGGAATTTGAAGATTCTTCATTTACTACGTCAGTTTGCTTACTATTGGCCCAAATCAAATATAGAGATATATCATCATTAGGCAAAAATTTTTCTGGCTCAGGGCGACTTTTGTAATAAAGATCTTTAAATAAGTTCAGCATGTCTTTAGACAAAATCGTTTCAATTTTGTTATCTAATGTTTTCAAAAATTTGTTTTGGTATGTAGAGTCTTGAATCTTTTTTCAGTTTTGACTCTTAATTTTGGTCATGTCAACGGACTCTGGACCAAATGAGTACAGTCCCCCCGCGCGAAACCCATTTTTCACTGTCTCGCCAGAAATTTTTTCTACGGCTGTCTTCAAGAGTGGAGCAAAATGTTGTTTTTTAAGGACTTGTCGCAAATGTTGCATTTTTCAATTCTTTACCGTTTCTTTCCATAACGACTTCAAAGGCCTGAATACAGCCAAATCCATAGGTTGTAAGACATGCGTAGAATTTGGGTTGAGTGCTATGACTTCAATACCATTGTCAGAGCAGAAATTAGACAGGTGCAAATTTAAATGTGACTTGTGTCCATCCAAAAAAATATGATTGGCTTTTCAATATTTTTGTTAGTCAGACAAGGACGAAAAACGTTTGTCATATATTCGTAGAATGTCCCTGAGCACATCCATCCACTTTCTGAGCGACCAATGGCCCAGTCATCGGGGAAATTTTCTGAAACTAATGACGGTATTCTTACATAGTTAAATACAACCAGAGTAGGTGCCACCTCTCCTGCAGCATTTCCTGTAATCAGAACGGTCAAATTTTCTTTATCGTCCCCTGAAGAAGCATACACATTTTTATCTCCTTTTCTAGCAAGAACATGTCCTGGTTTCGGATTTAAGAAAAACGCACTTTCATCTGTGTTAAAAATCCTTTCAGGACGTTTCATTATCTCAATGAGATCTCTGTCTTTGAGATCACTTTCAACTTCCGAAAACCATTTCTCGATGTCTTCTTGGGAAACACTATCTCTTGTTGTACATAAATTTTGAGCTACACGTTCAGCAATCGTAGGATGTCGTTTCAGAAATGATGTATACCATTTCTTGCCAGGTCTGTTATCTTTGAAAGGAGTTTCTTGGTTTTTGTCGACTATTATTCGTCGGACACTGTCCATTAAATCCTCTTTTGTTACGGGGATATGTTTATCTAACATTTCTTTGATCCAGATTTCTAAAATGTTTTCTTCTTCCTTACTTAAAATCGTGCTGGGTCCCATTCAGCACTCAATCAGACTTTTACCAGTAACTTTGTTGTGCAAGGTTATTCTAGGTACATTGAACTTTTTGGCTGCTTCTGATATTTTCAACCCTTTTTTACTGCTTTGACAGCCCAGCCCATTTGTTGAGGCGTATAATCTTTTTTAGGAGCCATTTCTAAAACAAAGAATCAGAATCATTTTATATCAATGTCCATAACTGGATTCCTATAAAATACCCAATAATGGACACATACGTCCATTACTGGTACACATCAACATTTTTATAATTTACAACTAGCTTTTAGTACCTAAAGAATATTAATTAGAGTAAATAAGTTAAAAGTCTGAATACATAAAAGTAATATTAAGTTTCGACATTTGTCCATTATTGGAACTATCCAATTACAGCGCACCAGTTATAAACATTAATAAAATATTAACAAACATAACTTCTCTGGAATAACAATAATGTGCGTTGTTGTCTTAATTTCACGGTTAAACCAACAAACAAAACAAATTCTGATTAAAATAAAGCAACACCAGTTTACAGATGAAAATTTTTACTCACAGTACCTACAAAAAATTTCCTTAAGAAAAGCCGCTAATATCGATTTACAATCACAGAAACACTTTGCACTCACGCTATCTTGTCTATCTAACAGACCGAATTGAATAAAACGTTAAACTTTGACAGCTCGATGTCTATGGTCTATGTCATAGTGTTGCCAATATAAAAAAACCGGTTCAAGTTCTTATTCTAGATGATTTCTTTATTTTTTGTCCATTACTGGTTCCTTGTCCATTACTGGTGCGTTTACCTTACCAAAATATTTTTTGAACAAAATTATTGTAAATAGTGATGTAGATACAAATAACACCAGAAATATGAATAGAATAAGATAACCATATAAGAAAAAAGTATATACCTACACAGAATTGTCTAATGTACAGAGATATAAAAATATATTATGAGATGGCAGAAAACGTGAAAAATATATACCTATTAGATGAATAAATTTAAAACAAATGCCATAATTATTGTTAAAAATAGTATAAAATTGTATTAGTAGAATAGAATGAATGTAAATAATACATATATAGATGTATTATTAATTTATTATATTATAGATTGTACCATAGATTAGATCATATTATATGATGTATATATATATTATATTACCTATAGATTTTAACATAGATTAAATTAGATGTAAATGTAAATATGTAGGTTATTATGGATAGTATATTAGTAATAATTTTTTGAATATAAAGTGTAAAATACTAGTTAATATCCAGGGTGTATTATTAACTAACTTAAAGTAATATTCTTTATCTCTTCTTCTTCTTGTGGGATTCTTCCAATAAAATATTATGTGGTGGACTCTTGGTTTATTGGAGGTAACAATATGATTACAGAGATGACAATTAAAAATTGTGGTCTGTTTCGATACAATGCAAAAAAGCCCTCTCTCGACGGGCGCGCGACCTTATAAAACATTCGCTCTCTCTTTCTCGCTCAATCTATTTCATGCCTCGCGACATACGTCCCTCAGATCTATTACACTTAATAAATAAATAATTTAAAAAAAAAATAGCGTTTACCTAATTAGCACCGTCGGTAACAGCAATACCTAAGTTTATGCCTACTGCACGCCACTCGTGAGCGGGTAGTTATATTTCCTATTGTAAGCAAGTGAGTATTATAAGCAAGTGAGTACTTAACAAAGTAAGTATAGCGATATTATCGATTCATAGGTCCAGACCCGAGTGGTTTTTGATGGCTCGTAGACCGGAGATTGTTCTATTATCGGATCATTTACAGGCGATGTGATCATTAAGCGGGTACTACAGGGAATAGGCACCAGACAGGGCAAGCGCGTTCATAACGAGGGTACAGATCGCCTAGGGTGGCTCGATTTACAAGACGACAATTTAATGGAAAAATCAAACTACCACCGTTTGACGCGCTACACATTATAGAAAAATTAAACTACCACCGTTTGCGCACTACATTATAGAAAAATTAAACTACCGCCGTTTGACGAGCTACACATTATAGAAAAATTAAACTACCACCGTTTGACGCGCTACACATTATAGAAAAATTAAACTACCACCGTTTGATGCGCTACATTATAGAAAAATTAAACTACCGCTGTTTGACGCGCTACACATTATAGAAAAATTAAACTACCACCGTTTGACGCGCTACACATTATAGAAAAATTAAACTACCACCGTTTGATGCGCTACATTATAGAAAAATTAAACTACCGCTGTTTGACGCGCTACACATTATAGAAAAATTAAACTACCGCCGTTTGACGCGTTACACATTATAGAAAAATTAAACTACCACCGTTTGATGCGCTACATTATAGAAAAATTAAACTACCGCCGTTTGACGCGCTACACATTATAGAAAAATTAAACTACCACCGTTTGATGCGCTACATTATAGAAAAATTAAACTACCGCCGTTTAACGCGCTACACATTATAGAAAAATTAAACTACCACCGTTTGACGCACTACATTATAGAAAAATTAAACTACCGCCGTTTGACGCGTTACACATTATAGAAAAATTAAACTACCACCGTACGACACGCTACACATTATAGAAAAATTTAACTACCGCCGTTTGACGCGCTACACATTATAGAAAAATTTAACTACCGCCGTACGACACGCTACACATTATAGAAAAATTTAACTACCGCCGTTTGACGCGCTACACATTATAGAAAAATTAAACTACCACCGTACGACACGCTACACATTATAGAAAAATTTAACTACCGCCGTTTGACGCGCTACACATTATAGAAAAATTTAACTACCGCCGTACGACACGCTACACATTATAGAAAAATTAAACTACCACCGTTTGACGCACTACATTATAGAAAAATTAAACTACCGCCGTTTGACGCGTTACACATTATAGAAAAATTAAACTACCACCGTACGACACGCTACACATTATAGAAAAATTTAACTACCGCCGTTTGACGCGCTACACATTATAGAAAAATTTAACTACCACCGTACGACACGCTACACATTATAGAAAAATTTAACTACCGCCGTTTGACGCGCTACACATAATATAAAAATTAAACTAACACCTGTTTGACGCACTAAAAGTTAGGTTATTATTTTTAACGCACAAAAAGGTTGAATTTAAGAAGACGAGGTTGTTTTAAAACAGGGACCTTATAATATCTTTATCCAGGCGCGTGCAATAAGAACATTGAAGCATACATTAGAGAAAAAAAATCGAAATTAAATATTTATTAATAATGAAATATTTAAATCTGAATAATATGATGATTATTGCGATAGGAATATTACGAGACATATCTTTACTTTCGATTTTATTCAAAGTAATAATGCAGTTCTGGTACCGACACTGATGTATGGAAGTGAAGCCTGGAGCTAGCAGAAGAGGAACGAAAGCAGACTGAATGAAGTGGAGATAAGATCCCTTAGACGTATGTGTTTCAAATCCATTTATGATAGAGTAAAGAATGAAGATATTAGGAATTGATGTAAAACTGATCTTATCATAATTAATAGAATTAAAAAAGGTCGCTCAGGTAGTTTGGGCATGTTGAGCGAATGAATTTATTTATTTATTTAATTAATACACGGTACAACGTACTTTTAAAGAAACAATGTATATAAACATGTTTAGATCGATAGGTAATAATAAAAAAAGGAGATAAGGTATAATTCTATCAAAAACAATTAATAAAGTGATATATAAAGAAAAATAAAACATTACTTAACATAAACTATAACAAAATTACATCAAATGAAATAATAGTTATCAAATCAACAATCAAAAGTCAACAATCAATAAAACTACAACAAATTAAAATAATTGTGTCTGAAATTCAAGAAGCAACAAAATTACAACAAAATGAAATAATTGTAAACAAATCAAATCTGAAACTCAAGAAGCAATAAAAATGACAGTAAAATAAAATGAAATGTAAAATTCAAAAATCTAAAAACAAGAGATAGACATGACATCAATAACCAATTATAAACGACCGAATTCGTCCAGAAGAGCTTTCTTGTAGGCGGCTAGTGTTTCCGAAAAAACATCCGATAGGTAGCCATACTCGTTTCCTAACCTATGGAGCCTTCTAATAGGTGAGCTATAGAGATAATTTACACTAACATTGTCACAATGAAACGATATACTTTGTCTAGTGCTCCTGGAAGGGATGTGATAAAAAATTAGCTGCGTTAGTTCTGAACTGTTGTGATAATTATTTACGATTTTATACAGTAATACGAGGTCAGCAATTTTCCTTCTATCGGATAATCTATTTAGTTTAATTAGAGACAATAGAAAATTATAATTTATGTCCATTATTGGTATGTGTAATTTAAAATTAACAACTCTCAAAAATTTGTGCTGCACTCGCTCAATATTATTGGAGTGAACAGTATAATGTGGAGACCATACAGGAGAATTCGATTCTAATTGAGTTCGTACTAGAGACGTATATAATAATTTAATGGAATTTATAGTGTTAAAGTCTTTTGTAAGCCTCAAAATAAATCCTAGCATGTTCAACGCATTATTAGTGATATTGTCAATATGTGGAATAAATGTTAGTTTCTCATCAAATATCACACCTAGATCTCTTACAATTTTGACTCTTTCAAGAGGAATGTCATTTAATGTATACGTAAAATTGAGGGGATTTTTTATTTTAAAAAAGGTGATTACTTGGCAATTTTTGAATATTCAAATAAAGTTTGTTAACATTACACCAGTTGATAAGTGCATTTAAATTATTCTGCAATACCAAACAATCTTCTACACATTGTATTCTTTTAAACAGCTTTAAATCGTCAGCAAAATGTAAGAATTGAATACAGTTAAAAGAATTTACTATATCATTAATGAAGAGAAGAAACAGAATAGGTCCCAGGTGGCTTCCTTGTGGTACGCCACTAGTAGCAATAAATCCATCCATTTTAATATCACCAACTCGTACTATCATTCTTCGCGAGCACAAGTAGCTAGTAAACCAATCGTGCAGAGTTCCCTTAATGCCTAAAGCCTTCAGCTTATAAAGTAATAAATCATGAGGTACTTTATCAAAGGCCTTGCTGAAATCAGTGTAGATGGAGTCCACCTGATATTTCTCAGCAAGGGTTTTCAGTATCTGATCTTCATACAAAATTAAATTCGTCAGAGTCGATCTACCGCTAACAAAGCCATGCTGACTTGGCTCGATGAGGCTCTCGAGGTGAGGAGAAAGGTCATCCAAGACGAGTGATTCAAAGAGCTTAGGAATTCCAGACAATATACAAATCGGTCTGTAATTAGAAACATTTGATTTACTCCCTTTTTTAAAATTGGCACGATGAAGCTTTTTTTCCAATGGCTTGGAAAGTAGCCGAGTCTTAAAGACTCATTAAATGATATAAATAGTGGGTATGACAGGAATGTTCGGCAGTTCTTCAATAGTGCGTTAGGTACTCCATCAGGCCCCATAGGTTTTCTTGTATTTAGCTTCTCCAGTCCCTTCATAACAGTAGAGTGATTTATATGGCAACTGTTTAGAGTGATCTCTTTATTAGGAAAATAGTTAAATTTGGAGTGAATTTTTGTATCAATTATGTTATGGGCTTCATCGACGATTGGACATCTCGAACCAGCCAGGTTTCAGTGAGAAGAAAAATGTGATGGTGGAAAGTAGGCAAATTAGTTTTTAGATCAGATAATTTCGATTTAATTCCTCGAATATTTTGATAATAACAATTTACTTTTGTGTTCAGTTTTTTGCATGCCTATTGTGAGATATCATAATTTTCGGTTTTGCGTTGATGAATTTAACTGTCAGGTTGGTTTCCCCGTTCTTCCTTCTTTCTTCAACCTCTTCCCACAAGTCTTTGATCTCTTTACGTTGAACTATAGTGAGGTCTCTCTTAACCTTAATATTATCTGGTAATGAATGAGGAAAGATGGTAGGAAAGATATATAATGCAAGTGTTGACGGCGCCAGAAAGAGAAGGCGACCGCGGAAGACGTGGCATGACCAGATTAACCAGACACTGGAAGATGGTCCTGTTAGAAACCTCAACAACCGCCGAGTTTGCATGCGAAGATGTATGAATGTGGAGGAAGCGAGAGTTGTATGTCAGAACAGAAGAGTGTGGCGCTCTATCCTCTCTGCCTACCTCCACGGGGAAACGGCGCGATGGTAAGTTATTCAAAATATATGCTTAGGAAATAGTCATGCTTCAATGTTCTCACTGCACGCCCCTGCAATATTAGAAAGGTTGTCTGGTGGTTCGGTTACCCAAAAATTGCGCCCTGGATACGTGTGCCCCAACAAATGCGGTATGGACGGTGTTTGCATAACTTTAAATCAATTGCAGAATTTTAAATCAATACAAATCACTGAATTACCATATGTAACTCATTAACTTATTTTTGGCAAAAATATTTCAATCAGTCTCAATAGTAAGTAATCTTCGATAATCAATAGATTAAGTATTGTCTTAACTCAACTTTAACAAAAAATAATCATTCTTGTCATGAAAAGGGAACCATTAAATCTTAATTAAACTATTCAGTCTGGTCTTTACAAAAATTCTAAACTCTAACTTATCAAAAACTCAAAATACACAGTAAATTTTAAACAACGAAAATGAAAAATAAAATTATTTACGTATCGTAAACTGTTAGTGTTATTCACAAACAAATCATTATGTTTCAAATCTTTAGTGACTAAAACAGCATTTACAGCTTGATAATAGTTAAAAATATTTAAATTAGTATATCTTTTTGTACCGGAATTCTCGGGAAATGGATTTCGTTTGCCGCTACTGAGAGCGATGAATTCCCAGTACCGAAATGCTCGGTAATTCCTGGGAGCAATCCCTAGCTATGCGTCCCCGGCATATGCTCACCAATAAACGATAAGTCGGGACTAAAATGTTACAAAAAATCACTTTGAATCGATGGAGGGGAGATGTCGCCGATATTTTGTGTAATGGAATATTTGGGTCAGATTTGTTTGGCGCAGGGTCCCAAAGACTAAGAATGCAAAATTTGGATCAGATATGTCAAACAGTGTAGGTTTAAATAGAGAATATATCGGGGGTATAAAATGACGCAAGGTGGGGAAGGTAGATCGCGCATATGGCAAAGGTGTTTGTTTTTTGGATTTGGATTCCCTAGTTCTACGATACCCTAGTATTCTACATGGGGCTAGACCGCCTGTTCTAGTATCAACTACAAGTGCAGCTCTGTAGCTTTGACACATTTACAAACACTACTTATTATTAAAAACATCAAAAGTTTCAGAATTAGGTACATGGATTCGAAAGGGTAAAAAAAAGTCTAAATAAAAACACTCTGAACTTTAAAACGGTGTAGGTTTATATAACGAATATATCGGGGGAGGGGGAGTAGCGAAAAGAGGGGAAAGGAAATGGCGCCTTTGCTTTATGCAGGGTCCTAAGGAATAAGTAGCAAAATTTGAGTCACATGTGTCAAACCGTGTAGATTCAACTAGAAAATATATTGTAAGGGAGGTGGGTGGTACCTATGTTTTGTACAGGGTCCTAAAGATGTAAAAGTATGCAAAATTTGAGCTTTGGTAATCGGTGTAAATTTATCAAAAAGACAGACAGACATTGAGTTTTATAGGACCTACCTATAGATTTTTTAAAGAATACAAATAATTACCTACCTACCTTACGTTTGCACCTACCCTGGGAGTAGCAAAGCTTAGACTCTACATCTTGTCATGTTATTTATTAAGTGTTCTTAGGTTTTCACGGCCACTCAGAATCTTCAAGTTTGTGTTTACTGCGGTATTATGCCGTGTTGTTACGACCTTTCGGGCCGACGTTTCGGATCCCATTGCAGGGTCCATCATCAGGGCTGATGTGTTGTCTTGAATGTTGGTGTTGTGGTTAAGTATCGGCTTGCAATACCGTGCCAAAGTCATGATGTGTTGTATGTATGATTCATCTGTTGTCTGATCACTATCTCTGCGGAGTCTGCGACGAGAATGACTTTGAAGCGCCGGATACCAAGATACCACAACACCAACATTCAAGACAACACATCAGCCCTGATGATGGACCCTGCAATGGGATCCGAAACGTCGGCCCGAAAGGTCGTAACAACACGGCATAATACCCCAGTAAACACAAACTTGAAGATGTTATTTATTATTGGGAGTATCTTCACTTGTCCAAATTCGGCAATCTGAATTGAAGTGTCAGCATAACCTCAATCAAATTTGCCACATAAACTGCATAAAGGCGCAGCAGGAAAAAAGTATTCTCTCTGTTACTTCATGCTTTATCTTTTTATTTCACTTTTACCGAGACTGATACCTTTTTTGAGATATGATTTTTGAGGTGCCGAGTACCGATCTGTCTAGGTCTCACACATTTAAGCAAGCGCGCTCACATTTTGATATTTCCCAAAATTGATTGTGGTGTAACAATCTGATGTTATTGATTTATATTTTGATATATTTAATACATTCTTAACACCAATTTGTATGTACTAAGAATTGTACCTGTTGAACATTGTAAGAAGAATAATTAATATTTTTAAAGAGCTTTAGTTTTTATCACAGTTATTAAATATCACATCTGTGAAGAAGAGCATAGTTGCACTTGTATAATTGTCTTAGATTATGAGTGTCAAGCCGGCACTACACTACTCGCAAAGTCGGCCGAAGTCCGAGGTAACCTGAAGTAAGTGTCAACACTGCGAGGAACTCAGTTGCCCATAGAATAGTACTCCGCATGAACTTCAGGTCACTTCGGATTCCTTTGACTCGGCCCAAATACCGACAACTTTCAGAAGTCGCCCGAGGCGAGGCGAAGAAACATGAAGTACCCCTCCACACTATCGTATTCGCTTCGCTTCGGCCGACTTCACTAGTAGTGTAGAGCCGGCTTCAGGTTGTTATTGAAAGACAATGATATTTAAGTGATCTTGCGATTCTGTATTAATGTCACCAGTACACATATTTTTGATGTTCACATATAATAATAATTCCATTAAAAATATTTATTTTTTTCTTATTAAAAAATAGAGAAGCAAACAAGGAACATGTGTCCCATCAACATTTTTACCATTCTCAAACTAAGCCAAAAGCCTGTGCTATGAAAATATGACTAACTTGCTGGTGTCCTGGAATGGGGCTCGAACCACTGACTACCAGATCGCTAGGTGAGCATCGTGACCACTACACCAACATGCTATTCTGATATAATCCAAGTGTTAAAGAATGTCAGTAGACTAGATTTACTCGTATTATAAAATGTTGCTATATAAATTCTTGTGGTTAGGACACTTGCCTCGTGATCCAAAGGTCGCAGGTTCGAACCTCACTCCAGATTAGCAAGTTAGTCTTATTTTCATAGCACAAGCGTTTAGCTTAGTTTGAAAATAGTAAGAATATTGATGTGACACGTATTCCGTGTTCACATCTCTATTTTTTAAAAAAAAAAATATATTAAAAGCATTCTGAGTATTAATTACGCTATGAGATATCCAGAAGTATGAGATCTTGCACGACATAATGTAGGGAAATATTTCCCTGGGAAGTCAGGGCCCTGGAAAAGGGACATCATGGCTAAGACGGTGGTTTCACCAGTCTACTGTAGAACTATTTCGGGCTGCAGTAAATAAAATGATGATGATAGCAATGACCGTTGAACAGATAGGAAGCAAGAAGAAGAAGAGTATTAAACTAATAAAGGTTTTTAAAAACTCTTAAACGTAAAATATATTTTAAGAATAGAGCAGCTCACATTAAATATAACGCTGGCAACCTTGTATACAACAACACATATTTATAACTTCTTGTACATTTGAGGGCAGAGGTCCTGGAAGATGAAGGATGTCCTGGCTAAAAACTCAAATTAACTAAGTTACCCAAAAAAAGTATGTAGTAGCTAAAGCTGTAAAATTGTGAGGTAATGCAACAAATACAACGCAGGTTTGGCCAAAGATTGAAGTGAAGTCACTTGGTAGCCATGTCTTGCTTACTTGACTGTGATTGATATCACTATTCACCAACACCACCAGTAGCAGGACATGCAGGGATTCGCCTTTGAAGCAGTTTATTACTTTTGGAGTTATCACAAAACTTTGGCCTATACAAAAAAAAGGCCAAGCGGGTACAGTTTTCAGTAAATCTGAAGAACACCACTACTTACTAATTCATTCCAACATGAAGAAAGTTTTCAATAATACCGTAAGATGGCAAAAGAGTACCTGGCAAATCCAGCATCACAATCTGTGTTTGCACAGAACAGATGGTTTGCAACTTGCACGAAATAGTACTACAGGCTTACAAAAATATCTTCATAGAAAATTAGAAAAATTAGGCTTACAAAAAACAATTATAGTTAATCCGATAAAGTAACGATACTTGGGGTATTGATACTTTTATGAATACAAAACTTTTCCACCATACGTGTCATACTCATAAGTAATGTATCAATACATTTCATTCGATACTGTGTCCCTAGTAATACATGCAGTCCTTGGCTTGTTACTAGTGAAACGTATATCTTTGATGTTTACAGAATTGACTTATTTGTGGTTGGACATAATTATTAATTTAAGAAATCTAACAATCTTTGTATACATTACCATGATTGTTTTTAAACGTCTACGGGTCTCGATACCGTACTTCGTCTTCGTATCTAAGTCAGGAAGGATGCCCAATAACTTCCATAAAATAAATTTGTAAAGGATTAACGTGTTAGATGGGCATATATTCCCCATTTCAATACCTCACTGTCATACTCCACTCCTCTCCTCCACCAAAAATGAGGCCATACCTCATCTAACACTTGAATCGTTTACAAATATAATTAAGTAATTTTATGCATTATCATAATTTAAATCTTTGAAATATTTATTATTTATCACATATGCTTTATCATTGTTTTTTATTTAGTTTTTTTTTTACCAGCTTCGAGGAAACTTTACTGGTCATACTCACGAATATTTTTTTGATTAATTAATTAAACTTTAAATACATATTTTTTTGATATTATATAAAAAAAAATTAAAATTGTACTGTATGTTTCCCAAATAAAATAAAAATAAAAAATAATTGTGTATTCGTCCTGATGAAGATGCAGTACAGTATCGAAGCCGGTAATCGTTTAAAAATTTGATAATTTTCTCAAATTAAGAAATATGCATATATTATTGGCAAATGTAATATCTACTGTCATTTATCACTGCTGTTTCCTCATTCTACTTCAAAATTAGATTAAAGACCGCCATAGTGGATACCCTGTTTAAGGCCGCAACTAATTTTGAAGAGATCCAACATTTCGTTAGCGACTTTCAGTTTGCTGTGAGTTGCAGTTTTATCATCGCAGTTTTACCAGTTCTATAGTACTTTATTAGACAGGACCTAATTGAGTCATGGGAATTTTGACAGTTAAGAAATGAATGAGTCTCATATGTTTTAAAACTGGAACACTAAGAGAAGGAAAATCTTGGTCCTCCAAGTTGGCAGTGTGGAGGGCTGATACATATAACATAGCTGAAATGTGTCTGCTTTATTTTTTGTATTTCCCATCACCTAAATAGTTTTAATCAATTTCAGGTCAATATTAGTCATTTTAAAAATTTTCCTAAATATGTTTTTTTTTCCTAAAGAAAGGAAGGATGGTCCCGTTAGGAGCCTCAATAATTGTCAAGTTTGTATGTGAAGATGTAAGAGGCGAGAATTGTGCCAGGACAGAAATGTGTGGCGTTCTAACCTCTGCCTAATCGGTGTGATGATAAGTAAGTAGATAAGAATAGCTGCAAGAACATTTAAAAAAAAAAAGTGAATTTAAAACAAATATAGTGTATGTGCGTATACAAGTAACACAATTTGACAGGGGCCTTTAATACATTCGCCTTGAAAGCATACAAACTTTTTACGTGCTACGAAGATCCAGTGCGTTCAGGTCGGGGTCGGTATGCTACAAAAATTTCACAGGAAAGAGAAAAAACACTTAGTGAAATAAATAACAACAATTTCATTTTTATTTTATTTTCTAACATGTATTCACTTGCCAATTATGGACATTAATTTTACATTTTTTTTGTTTATTCCTGTTGTTAAGCAACCCTAGTGACATCGTCGAACTATTGGCAACCGTCATATTTGTAACTACCAGATAAATATAAACCCCTTTTCCATGTTAGACAATTTTTGAGGTCGAACTTCGGCAAGATTGAAATGAAATACTGAAAAATAAAATACCGCACATGGTGCGTACTGTTATTTAGGCGATTTTAAAACAATAAAATCACCTTGTGACCTGATATACGGTTAAGACCCTTTTTATAGGGACACCTTCATAAGTGTAAATAATAATAATAATATTTGGATAATAATTTAAATAATTTATATAGCACCGTTTTCGTGAATACTCACCTCAAGGGCGCTTCACATAGAAAATTATCTTATAAAACAACTTACTGCTAAAAAAACTTATTTATTATTACTTATTCACTAGGTGGCATGCAAGAAATGGAATTAAAGTTTAATACTATAATAGTTGGGAGTGCCTGAAAGAATTAGTGAAGAAGTAGAAAGAAAGAGCGGAGTACACACTAGGAGTGGAAAACATTAGCTAGTGTTGTTATTAAGAATACTACCAGCAAATGAAAGATATTACAAGGTATTTAAAACATTTTAATAACTCTCTAAAATTATTTAAAAATTTCGGCACATAGCTTGTATACGAGCCGAAATTTATATAAAATACAAGAATATTTTTAACTACAATAATGTATTTACATAGTAGTATCTAATCAAAAAGATATTCATATGCAAAATCAGCTTAAATCCGTTCTTGTAATTGGTTTCCATGGATCATCGTAGTTCTCGATCAGAAGGGTCTTGAACCGCCGTCCGGTAACAACAATGACTTCATCTCTAACAGCAGCATCCAGAACTTCAAAACGGGATATGTACAGGTGGTCTGAATTGTGGGGACTCACAGATTTTACCACATCTAATTCGTCACCCACTTTAACCTGAAAACAGAAATAGATATGTATATTGTATATAAATGCTGTTAGAAATAATAACTCAAGTTAGATAAATTCATAATATTATTAGTTATTATATACATATGTAAATGGTAATTAATAATATTTATTGTTTCATATTTTAGGATTTTCGTTCAAAATGATAAGTTTAATTTAATAAATTGTCCGAAAAAAAACAGTTTTTTATTTATATATCTTTATTTAGTTAATGATACATAATTGTTTACCATTAGCTAATATTATAAACATTATATATATATGTACACTTATTAAATAATATTTTTCAGCATACATTTCATAAAGTCATTAATATTGTATTTCAGAGCAGAATCTGCAAAATTTAAAACGCAACTTGGATCACTCTTGGATGGACTCTTTAATAAAACCACATTCATTGAGCCTGCATTAGGCACGGATTATATGTAGTTTTTATACAATATGAAAAAAAATTGCGAAGGTCCTAAACTGAAGACTGAACGTGTGTATATCAATTATCACAAATAATATGATTGAATAACTTTCATTTATTATATTTTTTGCTAGTGAACACAGTGAAGTAAGAAACATACATTAGCGCTTTTCTTCAGTAGTGGTTTTCCATTGATCCTCAACTTGCTTTCATAGAAAAGGACTTCAATTTTACTGAAAACAACAGGAATACATATATTTATGAACTCGATAAATTAAAATAAAAAAAGTAAAACAATAACAGCTTCCTTTATTTTACGCGCAAAAAGAGTGCAATAAAATTAGATTTCAAATAATGTTTTGTAGTGATGGTCGAAACGTAGTACTGAGAATTGGCAAATAAGACATAATTGTTTTCTAGTAGGTACCGATAGTTGACTCAAGTAATGTTTAGTGTGTCACCGGTTAAAATACCATCACTAATATTTTGGAGATTTAACGGTTACATAGAGCATGACTTGAAAATTTATCAAAGAATATTAAAAAAGACAAAAAATTGAGAATGTAAACAAATAATAGTCAATAAATAGTAGATAATAAATCAGCCTTTCAGCAAGAGTAATTTAAATATACAATTTAATGTCATTCGCCCGCTCACACAAAATCTAAATCGCATGCAAAATTATCAATTTATGAATATGTCTGGGTTATCCAAATGGTCACAATTTCATTTTCGGTACACATTATGAATTTCAGAAGCATACTTTTCTGGTGCCTATTATGTAGGTAATTGAATGGAAAAAATATTTTTTATTTTAAATAATGTTTTGAAATATGATTTAAAAATTCTACCAAGGTTAAATCGCAATCTGGTTATCATCACCCTGAATAATTGTGTAGAATGACCTTACATCCATTGATATTTGAAAAAGATAATAAAAATGAAATATAAACTATTGTACGCACACGTTATAGGAAGCAGTAATTACAAGAAGTATTGGTTATTACAAAATAATCTTACTTTCTGGAAATTTTTAAGCCTGCTTTTAAAATAGCATCCGCTCGCATAGAAGATAATTTCATTGTTGATACTTTGGAATCCCTTCCAAGACTAGTATCGTCATCTTTCCATTCTTCCTCTTCATCTGAATCAGAGTCCTGGAAAAAATATCAATAAATAAATCTGTTACTAATTTTATGTGATTAAAACTCAGGCCTTTAATATTAAATGTGATAATATAATAATTCAATTTTTCTAAGATTAAAGTCTCTTGGATTTTTAAGATCACAGTATAACAGCATTATTAAATTAACATGCTTGTATTTCCTCTAATGAATCATGTGAACCTATGCCTAGGGTGATTTCGCCAGTGTTCCGGCCACCTTCAGTAGTCGGCCACCAATTACTTCAACTTCAAAGTTGACACTCACAATATAATTCAATAATATTTTTGAATGCTAAGAAGTCGGCCACTATTCCGCGAAAGAAACACACAACTATACCATCTTGCGTTTATTTTAGGTATCATTTAAGTAGACACAAAAAAAATGCCGGTGGATATGAGTTATCAATTTTGATTCTGGTTTTTCGGAAACATTGTTAAGAAAATTTTCAAACTTTAAGTAGAAGTTGAATTAATTTGTTTGCACTGTATCAGTAGCATTTACCGGCAAAAACATGAACTAAATTTACGAGTTAAAATGATAAAACAGACATTTTCAATATTTTTATGTTGAAACTCGTGCGGCCGGTTACTGGGACAATTTTTTCTACAAAATCCAGAGGTCGGCCGGGGCGGCCGACTACTGGCGGCGTATATTGGTTTTATTTTTGTCTCTCATGCTGTTAATGATACAAAATTTACAAAATTTTATGTGTTACGTTAGTGAAAACAGCACTACTATCTAATAGCCAGTGGTTTATATATATGTTTTTTTTTACTTAGAAGTGTGGGGCCGACAACTGGTTGACATGTTAAAATTGATGTACCATTGGTCGGCCGTGCAGCGTCTTAAGACGGTTTTAGTAGATGAATTTTATCTTTTATCATCCTAATGTTAACTAAATATAGAAATTATTAATTTTGTATCAATGGCGACTAAAACTAAAACTAAAAACGTTTTTTATCAGTATACTGATGATAGCCTTCAAAAAGCCCTTTAAGCAGTAAGAGACGGGAAAAATACGCGCACCTTATCAGAAATTGATGTTCCTAGGGCAAAACTGCAGGACCGCATCAAGGGATGGGTTTTGGAAAAAACACGTCAAATAGAACCAAATCACTTTATATCGTTATCTGACGAAAACAAAATAGTTGAATCTTAAATAATCTTGTAATAGCATTAGCAAAATGTCATTTCCCTCTAAAAAACAAGAACTCCGAATACCGTTCAGCAAATTGTGAAGACAGAAAAAATAAAAATACGTTTCTAAGATGAAAAACCGTGAGAAAGATGGTATTTATTATTCATACGCCGGCCAGAATTGCAGAAAGCATTATTAGCGTGTAGGTACTAAGAATACGCAAATTATATATTGGTTTTAGGTTTTAGGTACAATTTGGTTTAAGGACTTGAAAATCCATCTAATAGAAAGCAATGATGAAGATGTATTAGAAGACCTTAATCGGATTATTAATGGAGATGAAAGTGGCTTTAACATATAACCAAAATGCCCAATCGAAAAAATAATTATCTTTCTAGTTTCTAGTTTGTGAATTATTAGTGTATTTTAAACGTACCTGAACAAATTGAGACGATTTGTCAAAAAGCTTAAAAGGATTTAAATTGAAAAAAAATGCCTGTATAGCGCAAATTTCTAAAGGACGTCTGGCGGCCCTGTGCTAAAATCTGATGGCCGACTACTGACGCATTGATGGCCGACAACTGACGCATAGATGGCCGACTACTGGCACAACAACCATTTTTCATTAAAATATTATTTTAATTATTATGGTTAGGCTAATTACAAAAAGCGATAATATAATAAAAATAAACACCCTGTTCTTTAATAAATACGTGTTTTTCTAAACCACCTTTCCAAAATGATCTTACAATGATATTCCAAAGATTACTTTTCTGTAAAATGGCCGACTACTAGCACAATCACCCTATATTGCCTGTTGAATAAGGAAAAAAACATTCCAAAAAATGAAATGAAATATTTATTTATCATGAAATATTTAAATCTGAATAATATGATGATTATTGCGATAGGAATATTATGAGACATATCTTTACTTTCGATTTTATTCAAAGTAATAATGCAGTTCTGGTACCGACACTGATGTATGGAAGTGAAGCCTGGAGCTGGCAGAAGAGGAACGAAAGCAGACTGAATGAAGTGGAGATAAGATCCCTTAGACGTATGTGTAGCAAATCCATTTATGATAGAGTAAAGAATGAAGATATTAGGAATTGATGTTAAACTGATCTTATCATAATTAATAGAATTAAAAAAGGTCGCTCGGGTAGTTTGGGAGCGAATGAATGAGGAAAGAATGGCAAGAAAGATATATAATGCAAGTTTTGATAGCGCTAGAAAGGGAGGGCGACCGCGGAAGACGTGGCATGATCAGATTAACCAGATACTGGAAGATGGTCCCGTTAGACGCCTCAACAACCGTCGAGCTTGCATGCAAAGAATAGTATGAATGTGGAGGAAACGACAGTTGTATGTCAGGACAGAAGAGTATGGCGCTCTATCCTCTCTGCCTTTCCTCTTGGGGAAACGGCGTGATGGTAAGTAAGTTATTCAAAATATATGCTTAGAAAATAGTCATGCTTCAATGTTCTTACTGCATGCCCCTGAAATATTAGAAAGGTGGTCTAGCGATTTGGTTACCCAACAATTGAACCCTGGACAAGTACGCCCTGACAAATGCGGAATGGATGGTGTTTGCAGTACCGGTACTGAAATAAAAAAAAATGTATATCCCGGTACTGGAGTAGATACTGGGAAATACAACACTTTCGGTAGTAGAGAAAAAAACGTGTTAAATGCTTGTTGTGCATCAAATAAAACGTTGGAAATAGTTTTATAGAACTTACTTACTTACTTACTTACTTACCATCACGCCGTTTCCCCGAGGGGGTAGGCAGAGAGGATAGAGCGCCATACTCTTCTGTCCTGACATACAACTTTCGCTTCGTCTACATTCA
>JADDOH010001832.1:0-14562 GCA_016648135.1 Agrypnia vestita
TTCACTTCCATACATTAGTGTCGGTACCAGAACTCCATTATGTACTGCCAGTTTTGCCTCGGTAGACATATTTCTATTATTGCATTCAAAGCACCGTTCACCCTATTCCCGGCAGTCACTCTCCTCTCTATATCTGGAATTTTAAAAGTGGGATTCGGTAATTTTTCCGCGTTTTATTAAAGACTGTACAGCCTCGGCATTCCTCACATCCACCACATCACCTGACTATTATTATTTTCCTAATTGTCAGTTTTTTTAATTAAACATAGTTTGACGAAATGATAAATAGCAAAAAAGATTATGCACTATCGAAATATCTCGAAAGGTCCACGCAAGTCTGGAATCGACTGGGCTAATCGCTGAAAGCATGGAAAAGCTGCCGGAAATATGGATAAATTAAAATGTGTAGAACGTTCTCGAGGCATCGCGAAATCAACATGTTTTGTATAAAAGGCGAGGACGCGCGCGGCGAGCGAGTTGTTTATTTTGACGTTACGGCGATCCATAGTTCATGAGAATTGTTTCTGGGCTGTACTAGTCCTGAAACTGGGCGCTGCAATATTCCCAGCCTACCTTGGTCTGTCTCTAAATCATCTTCTTAGCGACACATTTTTGCTGAAATGTAATTTGAGGGTTTGGGGTACAGCAAATTTTTGATAGATTTCATGAATATTTAATACATTGAAAATTTATAAAGCTCTGTTGTTGGAATATTCTGTCATCTTTTAAATTCCCTTGATAACTAGTTTCTGCATCATTTCCACGAGCAACATGTTAGACCCCACCCCATCCAGATATTCCATACTGTAAAATGGACTAGACAAACGCAAAATACAGTCTTCAACATATTTAATGTGTGGATATTTCGTATGAAAAGGTATTTTAATCTTTTCAGCCTCATGACTGAACAATTTACTTGCTCTTTTCACTTTAAATTACCGTCAACAGTGACTCCCAGGTACTTAATAATGTTCTTACCAGACAAAGAGAATCTTTATACTGATATTATCAGAATAATCCTTTTTGGTAAAGGAAAATTTGATAAATGCTTTTTTTACTGTATTTAAAGATATAAGTTTTTTGTCAAATCATGCTTTTACAGCTGAGTTTGTTTTTTAAACTTACGTCGTTCCAGGATTCTTCTTTTACAATGAGGACAGTATGGTCAGCATATGATATAAGTTCGCCATTAAAAGATAATTTGAACATTTCATTAATTGTATAATGAATAGAATGATA
Source organism: Agrypnia vestita (assembly GCA_016648135.1). Classification (NCBI taxonomy): domain Eukaryota; kingdom Metazoa; phylum Arthropoda; class Insecta; order Trichoptera; family Phryganeidae; genus Agrypnia; species Agrypnia vestita. The sequence continues at coordinate 1,240 of JADDOH010001832.1, forward strand.
TCTATTATTGTTCCCTGTGGAATACCAAAGGATGTAATTAATGAGTCGCTTAGTCTATTTCTGATTTTATTACACTTTTCGGGATAAATGCATTTTTTTCTGAATATAAACATAATTTTTTTGTTAAACCATGCTTTCAGCAGATTAACAGCAGAGTTTGTTGTCAGCATATCATATTAGTTCCCCATTTAAAGGGAATTTGAACATTTCATTAACACATACATATATTGAATACAATGGCATCTATTACCGTTCCCTGTGGAACACCAAAGAGTGTATTTAATGAATCGCGTAGTTTATTTCTAACTTTAACTCTCTGACTTCGTTCCTTTGGGTGCAGAAACTATTCTTACCAGACAAAGAGCAAGTCAGAGCCGTTTCGAGAGGCCAGACAGGTCCGACTTCTGTACGATTTGACACGAGCGGGTAATCGATCGGTTCTGTAGAAGGTTCGATGTAAACACCGTTGTTCAAATAACTTTTCGGAGTGATCTTTACATTAGCGTCGAGGCGATCAATCCCCGGCTACGGCTGAACCAACAGCGCTGTGTTTGCGCAGTCCATGGTACACGGCACACAGCACCAGAGCTAACGCCATCGAAGCCGAAGAGCGTGGCTGAGGACTGCCACGTCGGGGGCGGCCAGGATGGCTCCGAGGAGAGGCCGCAGCCTCGTGGTCGGCCCTCGCAGGCCCGCTGCGCAGCGCCGGCCGGCAGACGTATATGGTCTGGAATTGCATCAAACGAAAAACCTTCGCGCGTCCTAAACGGGACTTAACGCCGTTCGCGCGCTTTATTCATTTACGTAAACAGATATCTGCGGCGGCCGCATAATGGAATCGCGAACACGGCTCCGGCGATGACATCTGTCGCCGCAAAAGGGCACACGCCGCGTTTTCTGCAAACTGAGCCGAGGCGCTTTCTGCAGGAATATTCGCCAGATATAAAATCTTTATCTCTGACTAATAATCTCTGCGGCTCAGTACGTTGACACCAAGATAATAAAAGATAATCATTTAAATAATATCCGTTTCCAGGCAAAGGCAACTTTAAATCTTATATCGTATACATCATTTATAAATAGAAAAATTCAATAAATTACAGCACAGGCAAGCGCCAAAACATTATTTTTCACTTCCTTTCTTTTAACTCGTAGCGTCTGCTTGCTTGACGCAAAAACTTTGGATCGATTTTTAACCCTTTTCCCGTGAGCCAATCGAGCTGAAACTTTGCAGACAGGCTCGTGGCAACGATAAAAATGATCTAACAAATTTTAGTTAAAAAAAATTAATAATTATAGTATAATTTTGGATTTTTCAAATTTTTAATGGTTTTTTCATGACTGAGTAATGACTCCGACGCGTGCTGTAGACACGAAACCTTATTAAATAAGAAAGGGAATACAATAAAAACTTGGTTTTTATGGGTTAGTTTTTTTAAATTGCATAAATATCACACTTCTTCACTTGTGTGATGTTTTTATTTTATTTTAATTTACACTAAATTGAATTTTGTTACACGTTAAATTAAGTTTATCACTACTATAGCTTCTATAGGAGCAGTCCCTCTCGCCATCAGGTGTATTTTATAACTAACCTAAATACAGAAATTTTGCCTCTTATTCCGGTAGAGCTGCGGGTCGCGGAGCAAAGGATTGATTTTTTTGATCTTTAAAGGACAAATATTGAGGATCAGAAATATGTATGAATTTTAAAAAATTTTGGATTTTGGCGGTTTTCAAACTGTTGATTAACAATCATTTATGGGGAACCGAGTGAAGAAGTTTAATCTGTGATTATTGAAGGATGGGTTGGTATTAATTATGTGATTGGCGAATTCCGAGAAGTTGTCGTTTTTTAATCAATGGCGAAGTTTCTTTATTCTAATATGTAGGTTTCTCGCGATTCAGCCTAAGTATTTTTTGTCACAATCTCTACAAGTTATTTCGTATATTGGGGTGAAAAGAGTGAAATATAATTTACAAAGCACAATTAGATGTAAATTAAAGTAATCATGTTCACCATAAAGTAACTGCCGTATCAATAATAAATGTGATTATTTAACTGTAACTGTTTGCGGATATTTTATACGAACAGTATGTTTTTCCGAGAAACTATACTCGACGTTTCGTTGAATTCTTATTCAACGTTATCGGGAGGACGACCTTTGGACGCGGAGGTAGAGGGCGGACTGATTACTACTTAGAGGGCGTAAAACGTCGAGAATAGTTTCTCGGAAAAACATACGGTTCGTATAAAATATCCGCAACCAGTTACAGTTAAATATGTCTAACGACCGTAATAACAACCTTAACTCTTTAATAAGTGCGATATTAATCACTGCACCTCTTCTTCTTCACTTCTCGACCTTGGTATCAACACTATCCCATGTGCTTTCGTCTAGTTTATATCTAAGGGATATCTGCTTCTATTGGGAGGCTGCATATTGCACTTCGCAGCCATGTTTGAGCATGGGTCTCCTTCAAACTCAGTCACACGTCCCTATCTGGTAGCATTTCCTTTCAGAGCAGTCGACATGTGCTTGCCCATGTACATATCTGATTTGCACGTATTATGTTCACTAGCGGCGTGCAGTAGGCATTAGCATAGGTTATGCTTTTAACGACTGTGCTTATATACTAGGGCACCTAATTATATGAATTTCAATTTACTTATCCCTGAACTGTCGACCTTAAAATACGTATTTTAGAGATCGTTTAGGAGCAACACTTCAGTGCAAGTCACCTTTCTCTAGTGCTATCTCTAGTGCAATGTCCTCGAAACGTCAGGATTACAATGGTTCTTTCTACACAGGAGTAATTTAAATAGGTATAATGACAGTATTAAAGAATTAAAGAATAAGTGATTTTAGATAAGAAAATATTTTGAAAGGATTCTAAAAAAATGATCCAGTTTTAATATAGATACACATTGAGATTAATAAGATTTTCAATAAAATAAAAGTATGAAATTGTGCAATCAGCCATTTTAACTGAAACGCCGATCAAAGCGAAAGACGTCACGCCTTAGTACCCATCACCGTGTCTTTGAACCGTTGCCATAGACACAACGCAATGTTTACTGAGGCCTGACATCACGTAGACGAAATGACAGCTGAGGACGTTTTTGCGCGAATGTATGTAGATGAAAATGCAATTATTTCGAAATTGTAGATGTAGATGTAGAATCGAAAATGTAGATGTAGATGCGAATGTAGATGTAGAATCGAAAATGTAGATGCGAAATATGTAGATGAAAATGCAATTATTTCCGTAACAACTTTATTTATTACTGAAGTCATGTTATTTTCGGTAATAGTAGACGTGTACCTACAATATAGAATGTCATCATGCCTATTATACGTGTTTTTTCAATCAAAAATTCGATGTCATCGATGACATTATTAAAAACCTATATTGGAACCAGGAAGCTGTCATCAAGTTGGAAACTAGCTCAACAAAGTCTATACCAATCGTGGAGTTCGACAAGGGTGTATATTGTCACCTATGTTATTCAATTTATACTCCGATCTAGTATTCAAGGAGGCTTTGCATGACATAGAACTGGGGGTCAAGGTTAACGGTGTACACGTCAATAATATCAGGTATGCGGATGATACAGTCATTCTGGCAGATAGTATGGAAGACTTACAAACACTCGTAAACAGAATTAATGAGGCTGGTGTGAGACTGGGTCTTAACATGAACGTGAGTAAAACAAAGTTCATGGTGTTTAGTAGGCAAGATCACACGGGAGCACGCCTCACATTGAATGGGGCTGGTATAGAGAGAGTGACAAAGTTTAAATACCTTGGAAGTATCCTCGACCCAGAAACCGAAGTCAAATGCAGAATTGAAGCATCGCGAGCTGCTTTTAACAAAATAAGACAGATATTCTGCGATGACAATTTTAACCTGAAACTTTCGCGCTTAATTCGTTCATTTTTAACCGCGGCATAATTTATGTACGCTCGGGGAATCCTCGTGTTTCATAATTTCATTCCGAACACGGAATACGTGTCGCATCAGTATTATTACTATTCTCAAACCAATACAAAGCCTGTGCTGTGAAAATAGAACTAAATTGCGGGTATCCTGGAATGGGGCTCGAACCACCGACCACCAGACCACTAGGCGAGCGTCATGACCACTACACCAACAAGCTACTTATATAATAATCCGAACGTAATGTTCTGTTAAATTACAATTTTTAAAATTTCATTACAATGTAAACATTCTAAATAAATATTATACTAAGTAATTTCGTCTTTCTCTAATCTAACCCACAAATTTTTACACCTTTTGAAATCTTCACTGTGCGCATCGGTATCGGTATTTGTATCGTCGATACTTTTTTATAAATATCAGGATCGGTATCGAATAAACGACATCAAAGCTTGAGTTTTTTTTTCAAAATTTCTGACATATTTTCTGTGAAACGTTCGACTGTCACTACACTATCGGTAACTTATATGTAATATCAAAAATTTATTAGCTTTAATACAAGTCAAATAAAATGACAAAAAAAATATTTTTCAAATTATAATTTAATCATTTTATTTGACTTGTATCAAAGCAAATGAAATTTTAATATTCCATATATGTAGTGACATTTCAATCTTTTGCAAAAGATAATTCCGAAATATTAAAAAAAATGCTATCATTGATGTCGCTCATCTCCATAACCTTCGATTTGGCCCAAAGCGTAAGGAATATTTTCAATACAAAATTGAATGAAGAAGACTCTTCCGAAGTTTTTGCTACTAACTACGAGACACAAATTTTAGACCGAAAGACGCGGTGGAAAATCCGCGTAGTGTGGCGCCGGCCTAAGAGCCAGCGACCACCAGACTTACGTCATAGTATCAATCCTGAAATATTTTCTGTACATGTACACTATATCTGGTAAGAAGATTTGGATAATATGACATTTGAGTTAGGGGGATTTTGGCAGATAACAGATAAAACAGGTACAGAAAAATGTGTAAATAAAACGTTAAAATATAAGATATCGTATACTGTTGTCAAATAGTGACCCGAATAAAATATATAAAATTCAGATTTGTAATAATGTAAATGACATGATTATTCATAGAACTTCAAAGCGTCTGTCTGGAAGAAAAAATGACAGTGAATATTTAAAATTAAACATGGATTAGTACCCAAATACTTTGATGACAGGATGAAGATGAATAAGGATTTTCATTCCTACAATACAAGAGCAAGCGACAACACAAGACTACCAAAGAAAAAGAAAAACACCTCACAAAATTGTATGATGTATAAAGGTATAAAAATCTTCGATAGCCTGCTAAAGGAAATTCAAAACATGGAGAATATAAGGAGGTTTAAACTGAAGTGCGAAAATTATATTATAAAAACTTTTAAATGATTAGATGGAATGCAACATGTCCAAGTGAAATCATTATGTGTGGAACTAAATTATTAAGATAAATAAATTATTAATATGAGTAATATAGTACTGCCAGATACTGAAAAATCAGGTATGTTATTTTTACATTATACTTACTCATTTTTCGAAACTGTATTATCAGTTATCTGCCAAAATCCTCCAAACTCAAATGACATAATATTAAAATAAAACACAAATTACTAATTGTTTTCACCACTTCATTCGATTAAAAAATCTACATGTTTCGAGAACAACAGGATTATTGTGTATTGAGTACACAATAATCCTGAGGAAGAGAACATTGTTCTCGAAACATGTAGATTTTTTAATCGAATAAAGTGGTGAAAACAAAGTAATTTGTGTTTAATTTTAATAATAATGTCACCACAAAGTTCAAGCCTTCATACAGAAGAAGAAAAAATATTCTTCGAACAGTTGTCATTATATCCTAACCTTCTTACCTGCTGTAGTGTATCAAAATCCCCCGAACTCAAATGTCATAATATCCTAACCTTCTTAACTACAGTAGCCGGCAAACATCTTGAAATTCTACGGCGTAGTGGGGGGAAGTCTGCGCATCTACCTTTCCACCAAAGAGATCCAAATTTCGTCTTCTGCGCATTCCCCCGCCACGTCAAAGAATTTCAAGAAGTTTGCCGGCAACTGTACTGTAGTGTACCTGTGGAGAAAATATCGCGTATCGTGAGACAGTCGTCTGCGGAAGGCGGGGAGAGTGACCTACGGCGGCGCGCGGCGGACACGCGCCCGGCAGCCGGAGTTAGTCACCTCCCGCCGCGACAGATCCGAGCAGAGAGAGTTATCTGATAATTAGTGTGACATAACCACTGCGCGCGGTGAGATAAGAGTCGCTCAGGTTCAAAGCCACGGGGAAGTCGGCCGACCCAGCGGACTTTCTACACTTCCTCATATAACGTCTCGGATAATCAAAAATAATTTCTCCCAAAAATCTTTCGTCCAACTTTTTAATCGGTTCTGTACTTATTTATTTATTTGGTTATCCAACAGAAAGACATGAATACATGGTAAGAAAATAAAATAATAGTTAAATGTCTCCCACGATTATAGGACAAAAACAACGTAGATTTTTAGTACACTGTTTGGATCGTCACTCAATTTTGAACCTTATAGAACTTTCGGAAATTTTCTAGAACCTTTTCCTTCCAGAACTTTCTAGAGCAGGTTTTTCCGGAACCTTCTAGACTCACCGACACAGTCGGCGCGCCTATTTTGAAACAATCTGAAGCATTTGCGGCCTTCTCATAATAAAACAATGCGCTAGAAAACACATTTTCGTCACCCACTCCCATCCACGCACAGCCACCCCCACCAAACTCGCATATTTTCGATGGGACACCGAGGGCTATTCACCACCATAACCACATGTAGGTGGTTATGGAGAAAACTTGGCGGGTAGGGAAACACGGGTTTCTTTTTATATAATATATATGTATTGATTATTTTCTGACATTAACTTTATAAAATATATCTCGAGACATAGATTGATTCATGAATCCACTCGGACGACATTTAGACTTGATATAAGGTAAATTAAGGTATATATATATATATATTATAGTAGATATAAGATATATATATATTATATAGATATATATATACTATATAATATATAGACAGCCTTTTAAAATTTAACATTAGCCTAAAAATATTTGTTGAACAGACATAGATTCAACTCAGTGATAATAAGGAGGAAAAGTGTACAGTAATAATTTAGTAATGCATATAATTTAATACACATTGTCAGGGGGGTGACGAATTTCCTGTAACTGAATCACCATACGAAGATATTATTCATTTTTGGTATTAAAATATGAATAAATTCAAAAAATTATTATTATTATGTGACCTTATTTTAATCCTATTATTTTATCCTTAATTTATGAATAATATATTCACTTTATCCTCCCCACTTCCTGCCCTACCCGAATAGGTTGATAAAATTTTGTTTTAAGGTTAGTTATTAATTATACCTGGTGATGGGAGAGACTGCTCCTCTCGAAACTATAGTAGTAAAAGATAACTCAAATTTTGAGTGTGTAGTAGAGAAGGGAAAAACTACATTTCAAAATGAAGACTAAGAAACGCCCACGTTCACCAGTTTGAAGAATAAAAAGTTTGTGCTACATTTGTAGTAGGTACCGAAATATTACACTCCTCATCTACTTCAATAAACTACCTATACGAAGTTAAGTAATTGTAGTACTACAAAATTGTATCTATTACAATGTCCTAAAAGAAGTACTTCTTAAAAAGTGTACAACTACAAAATTTTCAAATTCATGCCGGGGGTTGTTTCAGTTTCCGAAGTTTTCATAATCCAGTCCCAAAATTTTCTAAACCATGGGGGGAGTGGTTGTTTCAGTTTCCAGAAATTTCAAAATTCTGTCCAAAAATTTTCTAGTCCGTAGGGAGGAGGGGGGTTGTTTAGGTTTTCAAAACCTCCGTCAATTATTTATATTTATCTACATCAACTTCACAAAAATATCGGCCAAACATTTCACATATCAAAAAAGTCACACTTCAATTAAAAATTTGAAGTGTGCGATTTGAAATGTGTAGTTTGTAGTGTGTGCAGTTTATAGTTTGTAGTTTGTAGTGTGCCCTTCAGTATCATGTAGTACTACATTGTAGTACTTAGTAAAGAGCGGACCCATCACTATTGTGTAGTACAAAGATAAAATAAAATAAATATTAAATTAAAATATTTTTATATCATTTATATATCATTCGGTGATATTATTATATTATGATATTATTATATTATTATTATATTATTATATATTTGTAATAGGCTTTTACTTATGGCCACTTAGAAAAAAGAAAACATTTAATGAAAACTCGATTTATCTACATATAGCTTGGTTGGCAGACGCGGCCATTTTGATTTTTTTTCAAAAATTTTCGAATAATAATAGTTTGATGTATACTTAATAAAGTGTCTATAACGAAAATAAAATAATAATTCGCCCCCTTTTAAAAAATCACAATTTTTTTCTACACAGGTTTCAGGATCTCAGGGTGATGTTACCGTTACCACTTGAGGAAGTATAACTGGTTACATTTTTTCAAGGGGGTTATTATCATCTCATCTGATCCGATCAGGGGATGGCGAAATATCGGAAAATGAAATTTAGTGATGCAACGAATACGAATACAAATATTCGTGTTCGCCGAATAGTAGATATTTACCGAATATCAAAAACAAACTATTTATAAATGAACGCAACGAAAATTAATTACGGTTTGGCTGTGGACTGTGTATCCGAACTCTATTATAGAGGATACCCCTGACATCGAATGAATGTTGTTGTTGAGTTCTCAAGTTGTCAATTGTTACTTGTTTCACAGCATAACATGAGTTATTTTATCTAGTTTCTTTAGGTTATTAATAAGATTAGGTAATCATTTCATGTAGTTTTTGTTTTGTATTATGTATTGTTCGTTCCATTTTATTTCCGTTGTTAAAATATTAACTCTTACAAACTAATTCCAAATTAAATCTAATAACATGACCTCTCGTAAGCGTGGAAAAAGTGATATTTATTTTCGACCGCTGGGAATGTACAACCGGTAAAAGAAATGTTGTGCTTTTTGAACAAAAGTTTGCCGGTGCTAAATTTTAATAATTAAATCTCTTAGTAAAAAAAGAACAGTGGTTTATTATTTATCACCTTTTTAAAATATTCGTATTCGTATTCGTGAAAATTGTATTCGTTGCATAACTAATGAAATTACATCACAGGGGAAAAGCCACGAATGCAGATCAAGTTGGAAGCTGGAGTCAGTCTCGCAAAGTGCTGTAGGTTTGTAGGGCGCGATCTTGTACAGTTGCCGGCAAACTTCTTGAAATTCTTTGGTGTAGTGGGGGAATGCGCAGAAGGCAAAATTTGGGTCTCTTTGGTGGAATGGTATATGCACAAACTTCCCTCCACTACGCCAATTTCAAGATGTTTGCCGGCTACTGTATCTAATATATTGTTTATAAAATAAGACTCGCAGCGCTGATACATTCAGTCACGCTCCGCAATCGGTCCACATTCCCTTACGCGGGGCCTCCAGCGAGAGGTCGTCCGCCGTGGAGGAGAGCACTCGCGAACCACGAGGGAGGACCGAATTACAGCCCTAGAAACTCACCCTTTCTGGGCCAAAAGGAAGAAACTGGTGCGCCTGTTTTCGGCCCTCAGTTCAATGGTGGTTCGATGCAATCGCTTGCTGCATATCTGATTTGCGCGCTCCGGGCATCCGAGAGACCGCAAACGGACGGCGTCAATTTGAACAACCACGGCGCCATACAAAGAAGAAAGAATATTACTTACTAGCTTTAATCCGTCAAAAATGAAGTACTTTTATTATATATATTTCGGCCGCCAGTTAAAGCTTGATAACGTTGCTGATTTACATTATTAAAAAGAGAATTAAGCTTTTTTGCTTCTTATTCCTAATGATTATATCATATCTCAATATTATCTGGAAGTGCTAGGTTAGGTTAGGTTAGATTAGGTTAGGTTTCGTTAGGTGGAAGTGTTAGTGACGGAAGTTGCCACACAGAGAATTATATACTTTGATTAATGATTAACACCAATGACATACGAATTATAATATATAGTAACTAGCTGTAACCCGTCAAAAATAATGTATATATAGCATCTTTCCGGCGATCTACAGAGGGGCGACTGTAGCAACGGTGGCCCGGACGTTTTTTTATCCGTGAAATCGAACGAAATTACGGACGTTACACGAAGTTACGGAGACAGACAAACGGACAGATAACGAAATTATTACGTTTGATGGATGCACTAATTAGTTTTAATTTTCATTAAACTAAAATATTTTTAAAAAATCTATTTCAGAGTACCTATTTACAATGTATACTCTATATTCTGTATTATACATTGTATATCCTGACGAAGGGACCATTGGCCCTAAAACGTGTTGATATTTTCAATATATAAGTGCGAAGACAAAGTACATTTTTATTACAACATCATTTTGCTCTTCTTGAAGAAGTTAAAATATTTTTAACCCAGGTAAAGGTAACAGAAGTAATGTTTTTCACCTAATTAAATGATCAAGACGAAAGAAATTAGGGGACGGCGAAGTGTTGGAAGTGAGGTAGTGACTGGGTCAAGCCGTGACTGTCGAGTGACGTCACTGCAGTGTGATAACGGTGATGTGGTGTTTGCGCTCAGCGCTGCGTAATAATAGAACGCTTTTTATGTAATGTTTACATTACATCACAGGCCGAGATAACGCCGGCGCCTGCACGCACCGAACTCATTCGGCGCTGTCCGCCCGCTCGCAGCGGAGCTTCACGAAGTTTGAACTTTTATAAAAAAGTCCAGCTTCGGGAGATTATCCACCGATAATTTAAAACAGTTTCAAATTTCGTATTCCCATTATTTGGGCCATTCTCTTTTCACTCCCTTTATATTAACTCGTGGCATCTGCTTGTCTAGCGAAAAAACTTTGGATCCATTTTAAACCCCTTTCCTGAGATCCAATCGAGCGGAAACTTTGCAAACAGACTCAGCGTGGTGACGATCAAGAAGATCTATCAAATTTTCGTTAAAAAAATTAATAATTATAGTATAATTTCGGATTTTTTAGAAATTTTAATGCTTTTTTCAAATTGGAATCATTACAAAAGTTTGATTACTAGCAACGACGGCCCGATAACGTCGCGGAATATTTTCTAAATTTGAATTACTCCGTCGGTATACATAATGGGTACTTCACTACGAATTTCGAAAATCTAAATTGACTGACAAATGTTTTTAGAATTTAATCTTCAAAGCATGAAGTGTCTTATCAAAGCTTAAAACATCTGCGATTTTAGAAATATATTAAATTACTCTAAGTTTAGTGTTATGTTATATGTTTTAATTCGTCTTTAATTGTTGTTATATTTTACAAAGAAAGGGAGTATAATAAAAAATTGGTTTTTATGGGTTACTTTTTTATGTTATTTTTTCCTGGTATGTTATAGATGTCTCACAGAGACGAAATTATATTTTTTTACGGAAAAGTAGGTATGAAAGTCTTGGGTGTTTAAACGGCTTACGACCCATCGAAAGAAATGGAGTATAATAAAAACTTGGTTTTCATGGGTTACTTTTTTACCCTCTTTCTTTTAACTCGTAGCGTCTGCCTGCTTGCTTGTCCGACGAAAAAACCTGGGATCGATTTTTAACCCCTTTCCCGTGATCAAATCGAGCTGAAACTTTGCAGGCAGACTCGTGGCGACGATAAAAACGATCTAACAAATTTTCGATTTAAAAAATTTATAATTATAGTATAATTTTGGATTTTTAGAAATTTTAATGTTTTTTTCAAATTGGAATCATTCTTTATGAGTACTTAGCCCGACCCATGTACAGACACGAAACCTGATTTAAAGCTAAAAGGTAGTATTGTAAAAACTTTCTTTTTATGGGTTAGTTTTTTTATTGTTTTGTTTGGTACAATATCCCAACAAAAACAAAAAACTCGGTCGCAAAATAAATGTATTTTTTATAACTAACTAACCATCACGCCGTTTCCCCGCAGGGGTAGACAGAGAGGATAGAGCGCCAAATTCTTCTATCTTGGCACACCACTTTTGCTTCGGCTACATTCATCTTCTCATACATATTCTATGGTTGTTGCCATCCTCAAATACTTGTAATATCTGATCGTGCCAGGTCTTTCGCGGACGCCCTCTATTCGTGCCGCCTTCAACCCTCGCCTCATATATTTTCTTAGCCATTCTTTCCTCGTTCATACGTTCCACATGACCAAACCATCTCAGAACTTCTTTCTTTATTCTCTCTAATACACTACAGCCAGCATTACATTCACTTCTAATTTGTTCATTCCTCACTCTACCGACCAAAGATTTTCCACAAAAGCGTCTAAGTGACCGCATTCAGTCTACTTTCATTCCTTCTTTGCCAATTCCAGGCTTCACTTCCATACATCAGGGTTGGCAATAGAACGCCATTATGTACCGCTAGTCTAGCTTCCTTTGTCAGATTCTTACTGGCCATAATTGCATTTAGAGCACCATTAACTTTGTTTCCCGCAGTCATTCTCCTTTCGATATCATTCTCTAGAAAGAATATTTTTCAACAGATTTTGTATGCTAAGAATTATGTATGCTATAAATTATAAACACTCTACAACCTTACACTTTTTTAAAAGAAAACTGTATAAGAATATTATAACAATTTTAAACTTTGCTATAGGCTTTGTAGTATCCCCATTAGAGACTTGAGCCTCCATCCCCTAGAACAAATGCTACTCTTGATGAGTAATTAATATAATGTATAAACACTATGCGCAATTACTATTCAATTTATTATTTGGGTGAAAATTGCAACAAGGTCAAAATGTGGGGGATTAGTAGCAGAAAACGCGATCACCACATTTAGTCAAGTTTTTTATTTGTTTGAGGTGCGTATCAATGAGAATAACAATCCATGTTACTCGTACATATATATAAAATGCTATACAAGCCAACTGATAGCGTTAAAATGAATGACTCGTGCAGTATTTGCAAGGATTGCCGGCGTGCTAAGGACTGATTATATCAATATTTACAGTTAAAAATTGATACTTGAAAAAATCAAAACTTAAATGCATATTCATTTTTTATTTATTTGTAGTTAATTAATTGATGCAAGTAAGTTACTAAGTTAATAACTGATAGTGAACGTGTAGCAGTACGATTTCTTACTACGACATGTACACTATCAATTTTAATCAGTCAATCATCCGTATTCTGAAAATAACAATGTCTGGATCTTTAAGATCTTTATCCCAACACTTAATAGACGATAATAAAAATTAAAAATGTCCAGAGCGGATTTTGTTATTCTACGGCTCAAATACACTGT
>JADDOH010001833.1:0-121784 GCA_016648135.1 Agrypnia vestita
TAAATACTTAAATTATCTGAGAAAAATATGTGAGAAAAGCGTTAAAACAAATATATAATTCGCTCTCGTTACAGTGACGATGTACATATTTTATTTATTATCTAGACACGTCACAACTACGTTTCGATAGTTTTAGGAAAATATTGAAACATATTGAACACATTGGTAAAGACTCTCCAAAAAACTAAAATTAAAGTCGAAAATGGACTGAGTGACAGGGAGACAGTCTAAGGCCCTTTTCTGTTCAACCTCATAATGGACGAAATCATAGAAGAGGTGGCTGGCTTAGGACTGATATACAAATGGGTAACAAAATAATCAATGTAATATGTTACGAAGATGACGTAGGGATAATAGCAGAGTCTGAAGATGACTTGCAGAGAATGCTGTACAAATTCCACATTGCATCACAAGGGCTTAATATGCCAGTAGCAATCGGCAAAACTAAAAGTTTGGCAATATCAAACAACCAACAATATGTAAGCTGAGTATTGATAATGAGCCTGTGGAATAAGTCATGAGCTTCAGATATTTAGGTGTAGAAATCTGTAGCCATAGCGATCTGTATGCCGAAGTCTTAGAGCAAGTTAACAATGAATCCACCGTATCAGCGTGACTCAAGAAAAGAAAATTTTGCATATTGAAAGTAGGGTCAAAATATGCAAAACATGCGTGCGTCCTATTATGATATACGCTGTAGAGACGCGGGCTGACACTGTTCGCACCAAAGGACTCCTCAACAACTGAAATGAAGGTGCTGAGATCCATTACTAGAAAAACTCTGACCGTGTCCGAAATGAAGACATAAGGAAAACTTGCAAATTAGAGGACATAGCACGATTTCTGGCGGGATCACGTAGCCAGAATGGACAGTGACAGACTCGTGCATACGGCAGCACCATGAAATCCCCTCTGGACGACACCTACCTAAAGATAGCTGGACCTCGTCATCCCAGGAGGCGTAGTTTTCTGTAGCACGTATAAATAAATCTACTCAAAGAAGAAGAAGAAGATTTTTTAAAACATAGTTTTATTCCATTCATTTTCAAAATCATATAAAAAACATTATAAATTTCGATCGATTATGGTTATTAACAAGCACCAAATTTAGATTTTAGAAACCATCTCTCGTGTTTAAACTAGTGTGATTTGCCACTACACTCACATTTTCGAAAATGATGATATAGGCCAATCGCCGAGAGGTTTTATATGACTTTTGCGATAAAGTATATTTCCGTCGCATTTACACTACCATTGGCTCCATATAAAATAAGAAGATAGATGATAACATTATGAGATGATCGTACCGAAGTTAATCCCGATTTTACTATATTATGTTCATTCGCATCCCGGTAGATAGAAAAATAACTTATTTATGAATTCATTATTCACGGTATCTGTCTGTACGAACTAAAATGCTACGCTACTGTTTTCTAACGAATTTAAGTTAAAAAAATATGTAATAAAACTAATTCCTTCCTCCCTCCTTCTCAGTGAACTGTAGATAACGCACACACGATGTTTGCACATAACCATGCAAGTACTAATCGAGTCGATAATATCACAAGTTAGCTATGTCACTTCAGTAATTCCGATTTACAAAAAACAAGGGTTAATGTTTTAATTTTTTTTTTCACTATATCATAAGATCGATTTATTTTTTATTTAGTTCACACAAGCTTTACACATTCCCCGCTTTTACAGAACGAACAAATTGATCATTTGTACCTGAAGAAAATATAAAACTAAAAAAAAGATTTTGTAGGACACAAAAGTGTTAAATTTCGATAATGTACATTAACTAGTAAAATGTATACATACATTATCAAGATTTACACTCTTGCCTATGTAACTAACTAACTAACTAACTAACCATCACGCCGTTTCCCTGCAGGGGTAGGCAGAGAGGATTGAACGCCACACTCTTTCTGTGTTCTCGGCGATCAAACCAACCTCATTTGCCTCGTGGGCCACATCATAACATCTTACCTCATACACTTTTCTACGATTGTTGCGGGCTTTTAACAGGGCCGCCTCAAATACTTGTAGTACCTGATCGTGCCAGGGTCTTTCGCTCACGCGCCGCTGACTGGTATTTCCTGCTTTGCCTTCACTATTCGCCTCATATATTTTTCTTAACCATCCTTTCCCTCGTTTGCATAACGTTCCTACATGACCACACCATCTCAGCACTCCTTCCTTTATTCTATCGACCACAGGCCTATCAGCCCCATTGCGTTCCACATTCTAATTGTTCATTCCTCACTCTATCGACCAAAGATTTTCCACACAAGCGTCCTTATAGTGCCCCGCATTTCAAATCTTCCCCCGTTCATTCAGCTCTCGCACTTTCATCCCTCCTCTCTTTTGTCCACATTCACACCCTGGTCTTTCTCTATCCCCTTCTTCTCACCATAGCCCTCTCATCCTACTAGGCGGTTTGGCCCACTTTCATATTCTCGCACCTCTATGCTACCTGCATCCCTCTTTGCTCCCCTACTATGTCTTTTTTCTTTCTTTTGGCTTTCTTTGCTTTCTTTTGGACGATTCTTATTGGCCATAATTGCATTTAGTGCACCATTAACTTTGTTTCCCGCAGTTACTCTCCTTTCGATATCATTCTCAGCCTTGCCGTCTCTACTAAACATACTTCCCAAATACACAAACTCGTTCACTTGTTCTAAGCATTCGTTGTTTATAATTACATCACACTTAGTCACTCTTTCGTCTCTCTCGAATACCATCACATGTACAATTTGTAATTATATTATTAATGAAATTGATTTGAGTAAATAGTCGTAAAAAAACAAGGTACTATAACTATGTGAATAAGTTGTAATAATAAGTAGGTACCTACTATAATTTTCTTGCTTCTTATTTTCTAGTCATTAGCGTTGCCGAATAACGTTATACGTATCATACATACGAGTCTGTGTATTGGTGTGTCCGCGCGGGTGGTGGTATGCGTGTGTGTCGTGTGACAGTCGCTAGCCGGCGCTTTGGCCGCGCTGACCCAGATAATTGGCTCACGACCGAACCCATACATGCGCACACATATACGTACACGAAGCTCGGTACTAGGTACACTTTTAATTTATTCACATATCAGTCTGCTTGAGAAATGTGTACTTAATGCCCACACAAATATTCTACTACAGGGTGGGTCTTCATACAAACACGTGATATTTTCTACTTTTAATATCATGTTTCAACAATATTCTTCTACAATATATCTTGATTAATGATGTTCCTCTGTGGGTAAAATTGAGTATTGTGTTCTTGAAAAAGTTTAACATGTTCAAAATATTCTGAATATCAGGGGCGTGCAGTGAGAACAAGAAGAATGACTTTATCGATACTAAATATTTATCTGGCAGAATATTATGAAATATTAAAATCTGAATAATATGTTCATTATTGTGATGGTTTCTTTTCAAGATACATGCTTAAGAAAAAGTCATGCTTATTGTTCTCACTGTTCGTCCCTGCTGAATATATTATAAACATTGGTCTAAAAAGGAGTTAAAATTGAAATGATTTTTCAGGCGTATTCTAGTGTAATGTTAATATTTTGAAAGAATGTCACAGACATATAAGGAATATTGCTTCAAAAACTCCAATAAAAAATATACATATCTCATTATCAACGGTGACATCTGTGCTGGTTTACGGGAATGACAAATTTCGACCACAACAGGTGGCGGTAATAAAAATATAACTCGCATACGAAACAAAGTATGCAAGTTAAACATAATATATATACAACTTCCAAAAATTCGAGACATGTGGTAGTTTATCACGAGTGGAATTGTGAACTTTACATTGCGTAAATTGATCAAGCCAGCCGTACGATAGGTCGTTAGCCGTATGAACACCCAAAAAGGCTTCATACCTACTTTCCCACATAAAAATAGCTATGAAACATCTTGAATATTCTCGGACATGCGCAATCAAAATAAACTAGAGTTAAAATATGCCACGTGATGCTATTAGTATTTTCGAACCGAGCAAATGTCTCACGTTTAGTCATTCAAAATATGTATTACCTTTTCTGTATTTGTAAATATTCCAATTGTTATTTGTAAATATTCCGCACGTACGTGCTGTATTTCCATTTGTTGCTAAGTATATTTGTTCTACATTATACACGTCTCAGGCTCTGTTTAAAGACGAAATTGTATTTATTATAAATGGTTTATAGTCAGTCGAACGTGTAATTCAGTGCTTACCGCAAGCCCAATTCGCAGTACTCTCCTTTGCCCAGGACTGTCGCCTTTCACGTGATCAAACTTCGTTTAAATTTCGCGAAACTCACGCGCTTCTGTATTTGTGCGATAGTTTTTAATATCTCATTTACTAATTTGTAGCGTAAGTTTCAGTGTTGCTTAACCATAAAATCGACGTTCCCGAAAATTCTATTTTCGTTTTACTATCTTAAATTTTACAATTTACTTTATATTTTCGGATAATGTTTAAGATAAGTTTAACTTTATATTTGCTCGCCGAACATTGTCCGAAAATATAGGGTAAACTTGATAGTTTAAGATAATAAAACGAAAATCGTATTCTTGCAGATTCGACAGTATATAATCGTATTGTGTAAAGGACTACTACGTTATTCTTCTAATTGTTTTAATCATCTTAGTATATTAATGTCATACTCATAGAATAAGTAACACTTAAGTTAAATAATAATGCACACTTCAGATAATTGCAAATTTTTCCATCCAAATATTATTGCAATCTGAGGATGAAGGCGATATTGGTACAAAGAACGATCCTGTTATATAATATTACTTGTGTGTAGAAAGAAGCACGTTTTCATTTTGAATAGTAGTATT
Source organism: Agrypnia vestita (assembly GCA_016648135.1). Lineage (NCBI taxonomy): Eukaryota > Metazoa > Arthropoda > Insecta > Trichoptera > Phryganeidae > Agrypnia > Agrypnia vestita. The sequence continues at coordinate 4,842 of JADDOH010001833.1, forward strand.
ATTATTTTCTTAGATTTTAATTAATTTTCAAAAAAAATAAAAATAATATTGCCAAAAACCAGTTAAGATTTAATATGACCATTCGCTGTGTGTATGTAGAAAAGATGACGATCGAATATAGCGATTAACGTAGGAGATTGAAAGGTGGTCTCGCGCCAAAATGAATCAAATTTATCTCCAAATCAGATTTACAGTTCGCGACCTTTCCGCCTGTATTTTCTGCCTTGACGGCGAGGAAACAGGGAATGACACCCACTTACCCAGGACTTTCTAAGAGCAAAAGCTTCCATATCGGTCCTACTCAATCGTCTCCAGGTTGACATCAACTAAGAAGCAGGACCGTGCTGCACCGCGCCGCGTATAAACCGTTGCGAAGCGGCACGGCGGGTAGAACAAAGCCATTCACTGTCACCGCCCTAATTTTTTATTTAAAATAATTTTTCTTATTGTATATAATTATGTTTTTTTTATGTATTTTTTTTCTTTAAAGACGACGAAGAAACAGTCGATACTTTCACGAAGACCCTGTGACCGGCTTTCAGTCTTTTGGCAAATGATTACCTAGTTCATTTAATTGCATTTGTAACGCAATCGTCTCCATGCGGAAATTTCTCGGTATTTATAAAATACTAGAAATAGTCCCATTCTGATTACAAAATATTACTTATCGTTTTTTTTTTAATTTAAAATCACACAGTTTCCCGACGGCGTTTCGCAGATATACAAGGATACCGTGTTTTTCTACTCATACAAATTGTTTCGTCCATATTCTCATACACAGTCGTTGATTTTTCAGAAAATACAAAGACTTGGTCAAGTCATTCTTGTCGTATTCTCGGCCGTATTCTAAAAATAGCAATCACTGCTATTCCGATATCTTTACATTGTAACGCTGTCAATTTTGACGTTAGTAGGTTTGACAAGTTTGGAATTAATGAATTCAACCACTCAGAAAGTTATTCACAAATTGTTTTAATAAATAACTGTACTTACTGTACTAAATCCACTATACTGCCGAGTATAAGAATTTTTGACATAAAAATACTCAGTGGTCGATATATAGACCAGTTTTGGTACGCCCTGTAAAAACATTAATGTGGCTTTTGTTTTGTAGGTTACTTAGCGTGTTTTGTAGAAAGATGTAACATTTTTTGTTTCGAATTAATATCAAAAATTGAATTTTACTGCCGTGTATATTTTTTTCATCATCGGAGAGGTTAAAATGTGAAGAAAAAAGACAACGTTACTGTCTCATATATAGGAATTATCGACCTGCATTCAGCCTAAATTAGATAATTTATATATGTTGTATTTTTTTCGTTTGGTTTTTCCTTCTAAACCAAAGCACCTAATCACATTACTTTGAAAAACCAAGCCCTATAGAAAAGCAAATCACTTCTTAATGTTAGATTACCATTCTTCTGAGAGCCACTAATATCCGAACTTAACCAAAAACGTCTTAAGTGGTAAAAATCAATTTTTTATTATACTCACTTTCTCATTTGTATTGTTTCCAATTTGATATTCTATCAACATATTCCTCTTGCTTTAAGTTCATGTGGAAAATCTATTCCATGTATATTATTATGATCGGACCCATGGCTCGAGTCAGACTAGTTGAAACAGGTTTCCCGCCTTCTCCACCCGTCGGGTTCCTTTCTCATTTGTATGGTTTCCAATTTGAAAAAACCGTTAAAATTTCGAAAAATCCAAAATTATACTATAATTATTATTTTTTAAACGAAAATTTGACAGATCATTTTTATCGTCGCCACGAGTCTGCCTGCAAAGTTTCAACTTGATTGGATCACGGGAAAAGGGTTAAAATTCGATCCAAAGTTTTTTCGGCAGGCAAGCAGACGCTACGAGTTAAAAGAAAGGGAGTAAAAATATTTAAAGCAGATCAGTCAAGCCAAGCCTTATCACATTTTATTCAAATAATTGTAATAATAATAATAATAATCGTAAAATTGGCGGTCTTGCAACGAGTTATTTGAAAAAATTTCTTAATTTTTTTTTGCAAACCGTGTGTACGAGTCTGGCAATGTTTTGTATGGCATTTCTTCTCTGTGACTCAATTTCATATTATAATATTTGTATTTAATAATATCTACATTTTCTCTGAATTTTAAAACGGTTAAAAGGTCACGTTTGTTTTAAGTAAATTGTTGGCAGTTGTCGCTTTATCATCGAAGACAACATTCCTACGAAATTAATAAATTAAATTTCCCCTCGATATAGTATACTCGCACCTGAAACGCCGCCGACGCGACGTCGTGAAATTGCAATCATTGATAATACTCAGTGACACGTTGCATGGTTTGTGTGGATTATATCATTTGGAAATATTTATTAAGTTGGTTACCCGCGGACGGTATACACGAATTAGTCGATCTCAATTCCTGAAACTACTAACAAGACCTATAGATCAAGGACACTTGGGTTAATTTTTCCCACGTTGAGCTGTAATGTGTTTATATTATCAGGATAGTGTGGAAATTTTTGTTTGTCCATTTAAAATACAATAGGTTGTACTGGGGTCGTGTGTGTACAACTTTTCTTGCGGTAGTTTCGATTTCATAGCAGACAAGACGTGTACACACGGTAGAATACCCCAGAGAACTATTGTAATAATATTGTTTAAAAAAAAAATCAGTAATTTATGAGCCTTTAGGCAAGTTTCTAGAAGGATGTTATGTACCTACATAACATCCTAATCTAATATACTTATATTAGATTTTCCCTGTGTAATATTTATAAAATCACCGACACAGAGCAGCTTTCTAAGATTACTTTGTATCTTCCAAGATATCCAGAGATACAAGATAACTCTGTGGGCGAAAGAACAACCGAATGAGTCAATTAATTCGAGTTTTGAGTTAATTGTGCAGAGCTGTTCTTTAGATACATATCTAGCAAGGAAAAATTAGACGAGTCAGAAAATGAATAAAAAATACGACTATTTTTTAATTTTTTTGGAAAAGGACTAATGTCATGATTAATTATTTGAAAAAATTGGCGATAAACAACGTCATTAGTTAATTTGGTTCAACGTTCTTGTGCAAAAAAAAAATTAGATAAAAATAACAAAGGCTTTAAGAGATATTTTGTAAACAAAATAAATTCCCAAATTTTGTTTTGGCTCTCCTGAAAGCCTGCATTTTTTTTTACTCATTCGGTTGTTCCTTTCGCCCACAGAACTTCTTTGTATCTTCATCTGCGTAATGAGTTGTAAGAGATCGTGTGTCCCATCGCGGAAAATGTGTCCTAATTAGCTATGTAGCTTCGTCTGATGTGACAATCTCAGTTGTCTCAATTTTTAATCGCATTTGGTGTCACACTTTAACATACATACAAACCTATCATTTGTTCCGTACGTGGTAGTGTACGTTATTTACAAATACTTATATGCATATAAACAAAAAATAATTACGTTCGTAATAATATGCCGTCGTTTCTTATCTGGCATGCAATACTGCAAACAATTACACGCCATTGAACGTTGTCAGAGCTCCACTTCGATTGGCTGTACTGCTTATCCACATTTCACTAGGTACGCGCCCCACCCAGCTAGCATTTATCTAATTAATTCCGATAAGCATCAGAGTGCCAATTTCATGGAATTTACCGGTACTTGTTTATTTTCCTACGCTGTAAATTTCTTTCGCAGAACCAATTTCTTATCTTCGTACCGGGCCCTGCGTCAAATGATAACTGACTTCCCCATGTGTGTGTGTCGTGTTTTAAATACTCATACTGTCATAGAAGCCAAAATTACGAAACTACCAAGATCCTTGGATTCCTAGTGACAAATAAAACACTACAGAAAAATATTTTTGCCTCCATAATTGGACGTACTCTCGGCTGCTGTCCAGAAACTAAAAAAGGCAAGATTGTTAGTCAATTGTTACACCAACACTCAAAAAATAGACGGGATGTACTTATCAATACCCTTAATTACTTAATTAATTTATAATTACGACTTTCGCATTTTTAGATTAAACCTTTGGAAAGTAGTCGTGGATCTGCATGGTTTAATTAATATCGGGATTTGGAAATTTATCAACACTCGTCATTAAAAACCCAAGAAGGGATACGGAAACATTTTTTTTAATATGTAAACAGACAATGGTGTAATGTCACCTTTCATCACACAGTAATGGTATATAAATCATATTGACTCAAAATATGTATGTTTGGGTATTCTAAAGAGAGACCTCTTCATTTGATGTCGAAGCCATAAAGGATCGTGCAGTGAGAACAACAAGCATGACTTTTATTTAAACACATATTTGGAAAATAAAATCGAAATTAAATATTTATCTAGCAGAATATTACGAAATATTAAAATATGTATAATCGTGATAGGGATTTTACCAAATATATCTCTTATCTGGGTTTCTTTTCAAAAAATAAGCTTAGGTAAAAGTCATGCTTCTTGTTCTCACTGTTGAGTTAAAATATTAAATTAAAGACAATATTTTCGTCACAATTAATATAAATGACTATGTTGACACTTGACAGACACTTACAGGTAATCGGAAAGTACCGAGTTTCAACATTTTTGACGTCACAATGTTGAAATACGATTATAAATTATTAAATTATAAATTAGATAATATTAAATTATAAATATGTCCCGTCCATTTTTGAGTATTGTATTAGCAATGTCCATTATAACAACCTTTATTATTGCTATTTTAGGAATGAGGCGGTAAGTTCTTAAGGGTTGATTTCGTTCCTCAGAATTACAAAATTGTAATAGCTTATTTATTGTATATGGTGCATCGATTTTCCCGTCCGAGTGTACATACGCGATTGGTCCGCGAATTTGTTTATTCGCAAATAAACTGCGACGGCGTTTATCGACTCGCTCGCTTTATGCTGACGTCACGTTACATTTTTAAAATGCCGAGTCACCATATTTTGCGTCGAGCGCGCGAATTATTTCTGCTTCTATGCAAAAAAAAAATGTATCTTAAAACGCCGTGTTCGTCGGCTCGTGTTGTGGCCACACTTTCCTGGTCTTTCGGGACCGGAATCATCCCGTCGTTATAATAATACTGTCTTACAATGCAAATTTATTGAAATAATTTTTAATACTTGCACGGTGAGACAGCAAAATTAAGTTACACGTCTCGTTAATCCATACATCTTACGATTTTGTAAGATCGGTCGCTTCCATTAGCAAGTGAAATGCGTCACTAAGCCTATTCAGAGGTGGCTTGGTAATTTGACTCGATCCATTGAATTTTAGCACATCTGAGTACATGGAAGCGTTACTATTATGTAGGAATATATTTTGAAAAAAATGTATCTCTTAATTATTATCATATTATTCATATTTAAATATTTCATAATATCGTGTCGTTTCTGCCCCTATATAAATACGCAATTTCGATTTATTCCAAAATATTTGTTTACGTAAAGTACGTACGTAAAACGTACGTAAAAGTCATTCAATGTATCCTATGCCTGTGGATTGCCCATACAATTTATCAAAAACATGATAGAGTTAAATTATTGTAGTGAAAAAATGATGTGCTTTCCCAGACTCTCATGCGGTCGTCCCGGGAATAAGCCACGCCCTCATTCATGCACATTTTTAGTTTCCTATCCGTTTCTGTCGATTGAAAACTTGCTCTATGCTTATCTTTTATATTTTATTACCTTTCGTTTGTAATAACACGTCATACTTGTGTTAGAGTGTGTACGATTGAGAATTAAAAGTATGGTGGTAGCATACTAATAGTACCAATGGAGGCATTGAGTGCGAAAAATTATGTTATGTGAATCATGTCACTAAATCAATGTTATCTCACGTATTATATCAAACTGGCGTAGAACCCAAACCACCTTACTCTCAGGAAAACGAAGTTTTTATATTAGTAACATACAAAGTAGGCAGGACATGCGCGTAAAGTTTCTGTGAGAAATGTCGTGACTGTCAAACGCCAAAATTGACGAAGTGTATTGTATACGCGCATCGTTTCGTTGTGGCAAGTTTAGGGATACGCCGTTCTCGTATCCGTAAACTTAACACAACGAAAAAATGCGCGTATTACGCACTGTACCCACACTAACTCACTTGCAAGCTTATATAAAAAGACCAATACAATGTTATTTAATAGCGGTAAATACATGATTGTTGTTTTATTGCTTTCCTGAAAATAAGAAGAAAAGCTCGTAATTTTTTAAAATACATCGACTACATCAAACCATTATCGCAATATATTATTTTTATTTTCGGGGTATTCAATAAACCATCTACATTTTAGTAATTTATGTACATTATGATATGTGCTTAAATAATAATTTATATTATATTTAATATATAATGTTTTCACAACATTGTAAAAGAGCTATTTAAAGTATGTATGATCTTCTTGATTTTACTTCAGTTGTTACGATAAGAACAATTCATACCACTCTCCCTTCTATTTCAGACCAAAATATTTTTATGATGCATTCCTTATAGGTTATTCATAATAAAACGCTTACAATAGACGATTTATACCTTTATATAGAATAACAATTAATTTATATAAAATAAAACGACTTAATTATGTATTAATCAATACATGAAAAAACAGTTTATCCAAGAAAGGTGGTATTAACTCCCAAATTAACATTTTTGACTTCACTCTTAGTAAGTCATTGTTAAAAATACTACACTCTAAGTAAAAGTGTTATATCGTATTCATATCAAAATCTTATCAATTTTTACTTTATAATGCATCAGTCGGTGAATTACACATTAAAACAATTACGAACATCCTATTTTTGTTTCATTTGCAATGATTTCATCACGAAAGCGTGCGTGATGCCATAGAAACTTTATTTAGCTTTCGCGATTTACGAAATTCTAGATATATTTATGTGTAGCTGCGTATTTGATGGAATTATCTCATTTGTATCTGATTGGACGTGAAGCATTCCACTCCTCGAATGACACGGCCGCACATTGCGAACATTCCGCACCGAAATCAATAAACGAACGCTGCACGATTGTGGTCGCGAGCGCCCTGTGCAATTAATACCCACTGGCGTGTCACACTCGCAATAATTAATATGCACGAACACGTCATGGACGATTTCAAGTCATTGAAGGTAACTTGTAGCGTTTGCTATTCAGAAAAATGTATACCTATATTAAAAACTCGAGCTAAAGTCACTGTCGAATGTTGAATGAATTAAGATCACGCGATAAATATTCCAGATGAAGAGCGCGCATCTATAATTAATTATATTGCGCCACATGTGCACAATGCAAGTGATTATATTCTTTGTGGGCTCAGGGAGGAAGGCAAATTGTTTATATTACTCATTCTTCGCAGGCTTGAAACAAACTTATTAAAACTTATATTTTTATTAATGTACGTGAACTGTAAAACGCCATTACATAATATACAGCGTGTCTCATAGCTAGTAGCAAAAACTGGTGGATATAAATAGATACATGCAAATAAAATGATAAAAACCTTGTAAAAAAATCTATTTTGAATTTTTGCGAGGATTATATCATTTTTTAAATTTTTATTTTATTTTAATTTTTTTAATATTTAAAATATAATAGAAACCTAAAAGGTTTATGGATAACATTTTTATATGATTCAATATTGGAATATAATAATAATATAATTTAGATACAAAGTCATTTTTTAATAGTTGGCCGAGTTTTAGCATTTTTGTCACATCTGTTTTGAATTTGTCAGTGGTCAGTTGTTTGGTCTGTTGTGGCAGGTCCTTGTATAGTTTTAATCCGTTGCAAATTAGTCGGGATTGTTATGTTTTTGTTTTGGCGTGTGTTATGTGATAGTTTTGAGTCATTCTAGTGTTGTGTCGGTGTTTTTCGTTTTGTGTAATTTTATGTCTTCATCTTGTATTTCGCCAATTGCTAGTCTGTGAATGATTTTAAGTGATTCGATTTTTCTAATGCTTTCGACTTTTACTAAAGCAAATGAATTTTTCATAATCGATATATAAGTTACTATAATGACAGTTCAACTTTTTGCAAAAAATAAGTCAGAAATAGGGAAAAAATGCAAATTTTGATATTGCGTATCTCCATAACTAATGATATTAATTAGGTCGTGGTTGCTTTAACATTTACGACTCATTATCAAGGTAGGAATCTACCCGAAAAGTTTTGCTGCTAGTTATGAGACACCCGTTAACGTGATGAATTAATGTTTAAAAAGTACTAATTAGTTTGTTTTTACATACATCTACTAATTTCTTCATCCAAAGTGTATAAATATTAAATTAAAGCCAACATTTCCGCTACGCTGATTTTTTACATACGTCTCGATATTTCTCGTGGAAACATCGGGGCGTCAGCACGCCCCGCCCTCGCTGACTGGTGACCTGTCACTTGTCAGCCATGTCGGACGAGGCGGCTCCACTTGGGAGCCGGCGTGAATCACCGGCGGATCACCTCGTACGGGAATGTGTTAAAATCATCTTGGATTAAATTTAACCTGAATGATTTCACTCCTCCGCTGCTCGGGAACCAAGTTATCGATCTGTGCACGTGTTTGCTTTGTGACCCGCGCGCTCGGGCCGCGTCACGACCCCTCTGGTCTCCGCGTGGCGTCAACTCGCGGAGCGGCCTTCCTGGCGACGCGTGGCGGATGCGGGGAGGGGAGAAATTTCTAATGTTACCGACAGCGGTGCAGTGCACCGAGACTCGCACCTCATCATAAGCCCAAATTCAGAGTCAATACTTGGATGATTTAAAGGTTAAGGTATGCCTTAAAAGTAGTCATGCAACGAATACTGCTTTCACGAATACCAAACCTACTAACCAACCATCACGCCGCTTCCCCGCAGGGGTGGGCAGAGAGGATTGAACGCCACACTCTTCTATCCTGGCACACCACTTTTTCTTCGGCAACATTCATACATATTCTCATACAAGTTCTACGGTTGTTGCGGCTTTTAACAGGGCCATCCTCAAACACTTGTAGTATCTGATCGTGCCAGGTGTTTCGCGGACGCCCTCAATTCCTGTTGCCTTCAACACTCGCCTCATATATTTTCTTAACCATCCTTTCCTCGTTCATACGTTCCACATGACCAAACCTTCTCAGCACTCCTTTCTTTAGTCTATCTACCACACTACAGCCAGCATTGCATTCACTTCTAATTTTTTCATTCCTCACTCTATCGACCAAAGATTTTACACACAAGCGTCTTAGTGACCGCATTAAGTCTTCTTTCGTTCTTCTTTTGCCAATTCCAGGCTTCACTTCCATACATCAGGAATGGCACTAGAACGCCATTATGTACCGCTAGTCTTGCTTCCTTTGACAGATTCTTATTGGCCATAATCAAACCTACTAATCGACGAATACGAATAATTCAACAAGGTAATACATACACCACTGTACTTTTTTTTACTAAGATTTACTATACTAATACTAATAATTTAAATTTACCATCCTAAAATTTTTCTTAAAAAAATCACAACATGTAACTTTTCAGTCGTTAGGCGATTTCTTTTATGCAATTGTACATTTCCAGTGGTCGAAAATAATCTTTCGGTCGCAGCCGCAATTTTACCCCAGTCAGACAGTTCGCAGATGCAATACCTGCAAATGGCTTTACTTTCGTCATTTATAAACAATTTAAAAATTATTTTAGAGTGAGTCCCCGAACAAAACAAAATAAACTGGGAATGTGCAAACGCAAAAAAGAAATCGCCTAACGACTGAAAAGTTACAAATGTTGTGCTTTTTGAATAAAAAATTTCCGGTGGTAAATTTTAATTATTAAATCTATTTATTCTCAGTAAAAAGTACAAGTCTACAACTTACGCAGTACTACAAAGTACGCAGAAAAGTACAAGTCTACAACTTCTCTATAGAAAGTATTTAACCCTTAACCACCTACCATATATTTTTGTTACACAACCACCTGTCATACGTCTGTGGGACTCCCGAATAAAATAATTCACAATGGTAAATAAAATTTAGTAAAGAATGATTTTGTTTTTAATTAAAATTCTATTGAGGAACATATTAAACTCTTAATTAGAAAAGAAGGCACATGAAAATCAGCATTTTTCTTCTTTTAATCATAAATAATTGTCAATACCTCTTATTTCAGGCTTACAAACTAATATATTTGGAAAATGAGATCCACAAAAATTATCATGTAGAATAGGAACTTCTTACAATTTTGTTTTTAGTGTTGAATAATTAACAAACGTGGAAAAAAATTAAAATTCTCCATAAAATCACAAATTAAATAAAATTGCAGGCTCTAAATTTATAGTTTTTCACGTCAGCGAAAACACAGCTTGTTTGAGCATTCAAGGCAAATTGGTGCTTTACATTCGAAACACAGGTATTGTGTATTGCGTTTCTTTGTGTATTTGCAAGTTGAACAGTTTTTACGAACCGCCAACCTTTCTTCAGCACTGATGCTACATGGAACTGCTGATGAAGTGGTTACGTTTCTGTAGAGGATACGTTGAATTTCACATTATTGCAATTTCACACTTGCCATTTCACACGTTGCCATTTCACATTGCATTCGTCATTAAAAAATGCTGCTAAATATCCAGTGAACAAGACAAAGAATTAAGCTCACTCTGATATGCTGGTTTTTTATTTTCTCTTCCCTGCACTATATTATGCTGCAGTTCTCAATCGTAAAAACGGTGAGGCAGATGACCAACGAAAGTAATTCCTTTCAAAACAATTCTTCTTCCACGGTCTCCAATGAATTTTAGATCCTCATCTTCAGATGAAAACTCTTCGTTTCCACGTAAAATTGAAGACAAATGATGTTGGGATGGAGAATTTTCTTTAACACCTAGTACAGTTGGCTCTTCGTATACGCAATCAAATGCACAACTTTCTTCCAATACATGATCTAGCCCAACATGATCTTGACAGATTTTGTTCCAAACACCGCTCGATATTATTGTCACTAAGAGCCATTTTAAACGAAAACCATAAAAAACACGATTAAAAAAAAATTACGTAACCACCTACCATAGGTCTCTCAGACCCCCTGCGATAGTTTTTTTACTCACCTGAAGCAAACGCACGCACGTATGAGCGCTTGCGCGGCACTTAGGGGCGCGGGGAAAAGGTACAGAAACTAACAAGTTCGTACGAAACTTGGGCACAAATATATTCACGATTATCAATTCGACGGGGTCTGTGAGACGTATGGTGGTAGGTGGTTAAGGGATAAATATCTCTTACCGTTGAGGCAGCGTTCGTGAAAAACGCATCGCTCGACCATTTTTTCGTCGACTTTATTTGTAAAATAGGTCACCACGAAAAGCCCTTTTATTTTAACGAGATAATTTATAGCCTAGGTCCACCGTGAAAGTCCATTCTATTGGTGAAAGAATTTTTGAAATCGGACGAGTAGTTTCAAAGATTACTACATCCAAATCTACAAACTTGACCTCTTTATATATTAGTATGTTAATTAAAACATTTTATAAACTCTTCATTTATAACATTTACGACTTGAATGTACTTATGTTATGTAAATGTTATATACAAAAATAAAATTTAATTGAATTAGTATAGATAACTGAGATATAACTGTCGTCTAGTACCGATGGTAGCCCATCGAATTGCTAAGAATCAGTTAGCAATCATTAACACAAACAGATACTAATCCCAAGTAACAGTAAATGTGTCACGGGTTAAAATACCATTATTAATGTTTTTTGGGTCTAACGTAATTATTATGACTTTGCAAAAATTCGATTTTCGTTTTACTCTCTTTAACTATCCATTTTACTCTATATTTTCTGGCTATTTTAAAAAAGTCGTTTAAAAAAGTAAATATGTCTAAGGAAAATGAAACTTCTTTAAACATTATCCCTAAATATAGAGTAAATTGCACAATTTATGTTGCAGATTCGACAGTATACGTGGGAACCATCCACATGATTGCTAGGATACCGCAATACAATCAGAGTAGATCCAATTATTTTATATATTTTGAAGTGGCAGGATTTAAAAAAAAATATTGTGTCCAATAGAACGTATTATATGTAAAAAATTACTGCCACTTGAAAAATGTCCCTTCAATTTGAATGTTTTTGTGACTGGTGGAAATTAACGTGTCCGGTGTTCAGTGAATACGGGATCCCCGGGTCTGGCGCACTGTGCTCACTGGTGCGTGCGCTCAGCACTAAGGTTCCGAAACTCTGCATAGAGCAATCTATCTTTACGTATTGGAATCACGGACGGCGGGCTACTTTATTTTCAAATTACATTAGCACCCAGCGGAAGAGTAAACACGAATTGAAGCAGTGAGTTTTGCACAAAGTAAGATTAATTAATTTATCATTTCTATCTCGAGTCTAGGTTTTTAATCTTGCTTTTACATTTCTTATTTGACCGCTGCGAACTGTGCTTTGGAAGGTCAAGGGTAAAGCGTATCGCCTACCTACCCTGGTGTAAGTTAGAACACCTTTCATTTTACAAAATTCTTCGCCTTTTGTACACCCCGGCAGATGAGAGTGACGGCACCCCTCTGACGCGCAATAAGCAAAATTAAACGAGGCGAGCGCTTTTTTCGACAACATTTTTTTTGTGTTAATATGTAATTGTAGATAATTATTTTATAAATATAATAATTAATACTTTGTTTTGATCACTTTTTTGATGTGACGATTAATTTTTATTACAAAAATTGACGCTCCCTTCTTCGGGACAAGAAGTATACTGAAACAAATTTTTGTTGGCATTTAGATATTTTGGGTGAAAACAGGGTGTTTCATATCTATCTAGTGCCAAAAACTTCGGGGGAGTTTTCATGAAATTTTGAATAGAATTATTATATGTATATTATATACACTTGGGTGGAATACCGACAGTTACGGAGATAAGTAACACCAAAGATTGCATTTTTCTCAATATTTTGATTTACTTTCAGTACAACATTGGATGAAACTACAGTAAGTTATATGGAATATTATAAATTTATTCACTTTCATACGAGTCAAAAATTATTAAAACCTTCCAAAAATCTAAAAAACTTTTTCTTCTAAAATTTTTGTCATTTTATTTGACTTATATTAAATTGAATGAATTTTTAATATTTCATATGAATTACTGTAGTGATACTGCAACATTTTTCAGACAATAAATCATAAATATTTAAAAAAAAAATGTAAATTTTTATTTCCGCAACGTCTACATTTCACCCAAGGTGTAAATAATATTTTCTACTCAAAATTGCACGAAGAAGACTCCCCCGATATTTTGTCTATTAGCTATGGGACACCTGTATAGATTTTTTTATTTCTTGATCAGATTGTAATTTCGTATGCTGGAACTTAAAATGTATTCAGGGTGATTAAGGGCTGCGACTATCAGAAGTGCTTTACTAATCGTCTCTTATCTGAGATTAAGGCTACTTATGTCAATACCGAGATGATGGAGGAAAAAAAAATCCTCGAAAGATGGTACTCGAAAGGTTGTGGTTAATTAGGGATATGCCTTGAAGTCGAAGTCTGGCTCGAAGAAGCCTTTTTTAATCCAAAGATGTCAAATCCCTTCGGACCGTTTACTATTTGTCCGATAAAAAAAATACGATTTATTCAAAGAAAACTTAAGCACTCTTACTGCAAGAAGTCTACAGTCAGCATTTTAAATTTGTCCGTATCACGTGTCATGTAACCGAACAGAATAGCTGATGTCGCAAATGCAGCGCATGTGTTCGTTTATTTTTCGGCGAGCGCGCACATCTCCGAATTGTCTCTCAAATGTGAAAGCTTGCGGAAAAAAGTCTCGGGTCGGTCGGTGCAAAAGTAATGAAATTCTTGCGACAGAACCGAGCATGGCCGAATAGTAAGTACATATAATATTTCGCAATTTTCGTCTCGTCATCGGTACCGCAAAACCTTATCGCGCGTCGTGTCATTAACCCTTCCCTCGCCGTGCGGTGCTATGTCTACCGAACCAATTAAACTGTAATGTAAAGTCATATTTTAGCTAATCCTGTAAAAAAATTAACTTAGAAAGGACAAGCGGAAAACTAATTATTCAAAGCGAAGCCAATTAAAAATAAATATTTTTGAATTCAGTCCCATGTAAAATTGACACGATAAAAAATTTAACATGTTGTAAAAGAAAATGATACCATACATTATTTTCGCAGTGAAAAGAATAACGAACGTACGAAAATAGTTTTATTCTCTCTGTAATTAATTAAATGAAGAGATAAGATGCAGGATCGTGTTAGATGAGACGAAAAATATCCTATTGGTAGAGTTTTTTCATTTAAGAAAGACAATCAAATAAGTATGTGTAAGCCATGCGTTTGGGGCACATTGTTTCGTTGTGTTGGTGTTTATACCCGTAAACATCATCACAACGAAACAATGTGCGTCATACGCACGGCTTACACAAGGTAATTCGATTTTTTTCTTAAATTCAAAGACCTACACAACAAAATTTAAAACCATTTAAACTAGTAAAAGCATTTTGCTTATTCAAAATGCTTCAAAATAGCGAATTCCTTACGGGGTAACCCGAATTGACGTTATTGTGGCTGTATACGGGCATTTCTATCACGGTAATGCTGAGGGTTAAAATTGTCAGGCATTATGCATAATATAATTCGATGACATGGCAATAAACATAACCTTTGACAAGTTGGTGATAAGCTTTATATATTTATACCAGTTCGATTCGCCGGGAGAATTTGTACGTTGCTCAGCGTGGCGCGGCGGCCTGTTTCTGTGCGGTCGAAGGATCGCAAAAATAATCCGGTTCATATTGCACTTATCGAACGGTATTTGTTTACTCTGTGTGTATACTGCACTGTGATGAAACACTTTCTTTTCGCAACGGTCAGCACTTACACTTGAGTGCTTAATCGACAGTTTGTGTGGCAAATATTAGGTCGTTATATCACAACTGGGAAATAGGTCATTTTTAAAATCTATAATACATAGAAGGGGTGTGAAAGCAAAGACAGCAATATCCAAAAAATGTTTTGAATGCAATTATCGATGACTGATTTAAAGTGTACTGAATTCGAGATTTTTTCTCGTTTCCGAATCACTATTAAAAGCAATTGCAGCAATATGCACTTCAACCAGTCAACTCCCAAATATGTGTCACGTGACAATGGTCTCTTCACACTAAAGTGAGAATTGATGTCGATTTTAAACTGAAACATCATAGCAAAGACAGAAGTTATGTAAATAGCAATAGCAGCAATGTCCACTTTTTGGTAGCAACATTCGTATTTAAAAGTTAAAGGGAAAACTAAGGTCCTAATTATTTTTAAAAACTTAATACAAATTAAAAGTGTGTCAAAAACACTTACTAAAACAACTAAATATGATTTAATTTGTCAGTTACGATACGTAGGAAGTAGGAAGGTTCAATATATGAAAATAATTTTAAAGTTGTTTATTTATTAGATAAATTGAACGGATAAACAGCACTTTCGTAATCGGTATTGTGTTGTTCGTCATGCTTCAAATTATCTGAATGGCTCTACTTTTATTTCGTTACATTCGTCATAAAATTATTTCATTGCGAAGTCGGTTTTATCTGGATATAAGGTCTTTGACTCGTGGAGATTGTATAAATCGCTTAAAATTTCTTGGCAAATTTTAAATTTAATTTTTCAAAGATTATCTTTGCTCATCAAACTTTTTAATGACCACTAGGTATTTACATTCTTTTATAAGTCACATTTTATATTTACGATGCCAGCCTAGCGGCTTTACTTTAAATTACGAAAAATATATGTGCGGCTAGAATTCATAGCGGACCTCGAACTCCGCAATAAACTGTTTCTAAGCTGTGGTGAGTGGAACATACAAGTATTCTTCTATATTGCCAATCATCTTTTTAATATCCTCTCTTCTTTCTCTATCTATCTTGATATAAAATGGTGCCTCCCATTAATATGACGTAAATATTTTCAAATTTTGTAGAAATTCAAGAGCTCGATTTCCGTATGTTGCAAATTAAAAATCGGTCCGATATTTTTTGATTGTTTTAAAGTTTTAGAAAGGTGACGTAAATATCCCATTATTTTAAGTAACACACAAAATAGACGGGACGGGCGCGTTTCTATGAGAAATTTCAAAACATCTGTCAAACATCAACATAAATGAAGCCCAAAATATTTTATATTTATTTATGGGAAACTAATAGTACAAAAAAATCAGGTTACACATGAATATTACATAGTACAGAGACCACCTTACGAGTTTCCGCAGAATTAACGAGTTATGTATTAAAATATAACAACAATGACTTAATATACATATATATCTAAAAAATTAAAGTTAAAACCCAACAAACATAAGAACAAACAAGCAAAAATATATACTATAGTGCTTGATTAAGGCTGGGAGTGTAACGATAGCGATACCGATGCCTATATATCGGACGATTTAATCGGCAGACCGATATATCGGGATGGCCGATTATTTATCAACCCATATCAAATATAATAATTTTAATAAAGTTTGCTTTCCTAACAAAAAAATATCAAAACTTAACCTCAATAATTTACATTTTTTTATACTTTATTTAAGGATAATTATTAATTAATAAATAATATTAATTTTAGCTTGACACTCTTATTTCTCTTTTAGAGGTTGGGTTTCTGATAAAAATTAAATTAGATTATTTATACATATATTTACTTATCAATAAAAAATATTATCACCAGTTTTGTGCGTAATAGAGAAGAGACACAAACAACAAAACAACTGTAAAATCTTTGGCAGTCGGGTAAAAATGTGTAAGTGGGGACTTGATTAGTTATCGGTATCGCCAATTATTTTCTGCAATAATCGGTATCAGTATCGTATCGGTAGAATTGTATATGGTTACATCTCTACTCAAGACATTATTGTGAAGCTTAACACCTCTTCTGAGAATAGGGAGTTTTGCTTCAAAGCTGCTGGAAGTTCCTTGAAAAATAAAATATCTGGTCTATTAATACCTCAAAGATTTCGCAAATTCATTGCCGCGTAAAAGTCGTCATTTTTTTGCTCCGTATTAAAATCAATTTGTTAAGCCATTAATAAAAGTACAGACTATTGTTATTTACCGTTTTGCCGTGCTTTATTTTATTGGATTTAAGTTAGCTTGGTTGGTCATTGTTCGGATCAGAGTGATAATTAAATATAATTGCAACAATAACAGCTCTTATTTATGTTTTTTATTTAAAAAGCTAGCTTTTAGTATCTTTTAAATGAACTAGCTTAAATAAAATCGATAGTCTATTTATAAACTTTTCAAAGCAAGAAAACACTTTGTGGCTTGACATATAAATTAAATACTAAGTTTTAAACCACTTTATTGCTATATGTTTGGCAACTAGTTTCGGTTAGACTCAACCTTCTTCAGGACAATTATAATATTGACAATTATAATACAAGTCTATATTGTCCTGAAGAAAGTTGAGTCCAACCGAAACTAGTTAACAAACATATAGCAATAAAGTGGTTTAAAACTTAGTATTTAATTTATTTTTAAATGTCTTATTCTATTTATATTTCCACGATTAGCAGTAATAATAGTAGAAGCATTTATATTTTTTCAATTGATTGAGCAACATTGTAGATTGACATTTAAAAAAATATTGTATATTTTATTTGTATATATCTATTTTATTTGAGTATTTACACCGACATGTTTCAGAAATTACCATTCCACCGTATTTACACCGACATGTTTCAGAAATTACCATTCCATCATCAGGTGTTGTATAACTATTATAACTATATTATATATTGTTATACAACACCCTGATGATGGAATGGTAATTTCTGAAACATGTTGATGTAAATACTCAAATAAAAGTAGATATATACAAATAAAATAATCAATATTTTTTAGAAGCATTTATAGCATAACTTCATGCAAAAATTTATTATTATTCAAAATTAATTATTATTAGATCTGTGTTTACACCGGTATTAACTGGCTTTTGAAGTGAGTGCCGTAATATCAAGTCTTATCAAAGAATTATGATATAATTAATTTTTTATTTTATCCATTATTATTATCCACTAACAGCAATCTAATAAGCAGAGACTTGCTGTTGGGCGTTGTTGGCGTGCTGCAGGAGACAATATTGTAGCAGCTGCCCTGCCGCAACCAGCGTCATTGGAGATTGGAGTAGATAAACATCAATTTATAATGTATCGCACGTGCTAGTATACAGGGTATTTCATAAATAGTAGCAAAACTTTTTAGGTGGATTCCTGCTTGATAATAAGTCCAAAATGTTCAAGCAACCGTGACCTATATCAATAGTTAAGAAGGTATGCAATATCAAAGTATTCTTTTTTTTTTTTTAAATATTTCTGACTTATTTTTTGAAAAAAGTCGACTATCATTACAGTAACTTATATCAATTGTGAAAATATTCATTAGCTTCAATACAACTCAAATAAAATGATAAAAAAAACTGTAAAAAACTCTATTTTCAATTTTTGAGAGGTTTTTATCATTTTATTCGACTTGTATTAAAGCGAATGAATCTTTCATAATCGATATAAGTTATTGTAATGCTAGTTCAACTTTTTGCACGAAATAAGATGCAGACTTTAATATTGATATCTCCTTAACTATTTACATTATTTTAGATTCATTAAGTCAGGAATTCATCTGTAAAGCTTTTGCTACTGGCTATAAGATACATTGTGAAAGTTGTGAAAAAGCAAACAAATAATAGAAATATCTGACGAATGTCATCAAATGTTTGTATTAACCTCACTTCTCCTTCCATAATATTATTTTCACTACACGAAAGCTCAGTCTTTAACATTAACCTTTATGGCCTATTGCGGGTTAAATTAAAAAAATGCATGTGGTGACTATTGTTAACTATACTCGGCAGAAGTATAGTGTAATGACTATTCTTATTGTTTAAGCGATATTAATGATCAAGTATTTGATAAAATCACTTGTAATTAACGTTGAAACACTATTATAAATCAGAATGAAGTTAGCAATTTAAGACAGCACGAATATATGACACAGTTTGATTGTTGTGCGGGCCGGCCCGTCTGACCTATCCCAATCCGGCTGTTTACACCCACGCCGCGCTGGTAGCAATAATAATAAATAAAATAGCGCCGGTCCTCGCCACTACGTAGTCTGATTCTCCGACTGCGCTGTGTTTGTTTTCCATTTCCGAAACAAAGTATTATTATGTCGGTGAACTTTAGTCATTTTACCTATGCAATTCGGGGCAGCCAAAACGCGATAGGGGAGTTAAACCAACAAATATTTCCAACTACCAACACGAGCTGCGGGCAACGATACGACTTCGTACAATGCTGCTTGTCTTGTTATTAAACGAAGTTTGCGGAAATTTACGTACGAGTAGTGAATTGTTTCTAAAATGGCGCATTATTCATAAAAATATCACGACAGATTAAAATAATACATACATTTACTTAGTACATAAAACAGCGACCGAAATGTGTTTTCATGAAATTTAAAAAAAACTCGCCGTTTTTTTTTTAAGTGGTGTGTTTTAGATGTAAGGTCGTGATAGAAACTTAAGCAAAAAGGGAACGAGTTATGTATTTTTTTAATCCATATTTATACCCTTCACGGGGCACATTTTAAAATTTATTGCGAGCCTTCGTATGTATATTTACTTTAGCATATCTATAGTCGGCAGGCATAAGTTAGTTATTTTCATCATACATGTCAGGTTAAACGCTTATATCCTACACTATAAGAAACTCGACATTTAGATAACACAAAATCTTCCCCCTTTTCCATTCACTTGGAATCGGCTCTTCTTGATTATTTAAAGCGTATTTTTCACTACAAAATAACACCTAAGGCGTACCTTAACCCTTAAATCATCTAAGCATTAACTTTTAATTCGGGCCCAAGACGATCTCCTCATCTATGCTGTTGTCCTTCGTTTTCTTTTTGGTGTCTTTTCGATAATCAATTTGTTTGAGCTCTTCTTCGCCGCTTTCTGCTAGTACATATTCCTAATGCATTATTGCCGATACCGTCTTCTGGTCTTCTCATAACGTGATTACACCTTCCTAACCTTGTTATTCCCATCTTCTCTGTGTTCGGTGTAGCCTCAAAACTTCCCCGGTGTGCTCATTCTGACCTCCATCGACAAATACGTTCAACAAATACATCTTGTAAAATAAATCTGAGTTCTTCTTTTGCGTCCCTTGTATTTCATGTCAAAATCTAACTTATTTTTTTATTTAGGACTAGCGTTATGTACCTACTTGAATCTAACATTGATCCGTATTACCCGCACAGTTGATTTGAAATATTTTTTTAGAAAGTTTTCTATCAGTCACTCGGTCTCGCCCCATTAACTCGAAAAGCGCTCTTTCTATTTCCGAAAGCCATTTGAATAAGAGATTTCTTTGCACACGAAGACTCGAAAAATTAACGTTACAATTAACGCATTGTTCTTGAGTTGGAATTTTTTTTTTAAATGGAAAACGGATATTTTAACAGTTGTATATTTTATAACAGGAAAACATTCATATTTATAAACGAAGTGTCGTCGCCTTCATCGTCTTTTCTTAGAGTTTACGATTTAAAAAGGTGTCCATTGTTATACTTCAAAGGTCTTTTTATTGAATTGCTTTGATATTATTAGTTTTCCTCCAAATATTTCGGCTCCCACGTAAGTATGGTAACAAAGAGTAATTTTTAGTGTTTCTATTATTTCGCATATGTTAAATACATTAAGTGGTAGTAATATTAATATATCGTATTTAATTAAGTTATATTTAGCGCTGTAAGCAGTAATATACTAGTCACTCTAATACTAGCGGAGCGTTTTGTCCGTAGATTCTGTCCATTTCTACTGCGGTGAATGGGACGGGATACCGACGAACGAGGGGCCTGTAAGCCCGTTTTATTTACCCCGTCGGAATTATAGCTCACAAGTCATGGCGTCCCCAAGTTGAGTGAGCGCGCCAATTCGTGTCGCTTACGAAATGTGTATGTACGGCGTGAGTGCGCTAAATGCATTGACACCGGTTTTTTAAAAATTTATTTCTGAAGTTAGTTAATATTACAACTTGTATATTAACTAGTATTTGTTAACACTTTACATTCTTAAATCTATTACTAATATACTATCCATAATAACATACATATTTACATTTACATCTAGTTTAATCTATGGTACAATCTATAATACAATAAATAATACATCTTATGCTCTACAATTCAATACTTTTTTTACAATAATTATAGCATTTGTTTTTAAATTCATTAATCTTATTTATATTCTTCATGTTTTCTGGCATCTCATCATATATTTTTACATCCATCTGCGTCGTGTACTTTTCGATGTTCGCCTTTAAAGTCCAACCCTTTTCCGTGACGATTTAAATGATTTTTACGTAAAAAGTGTGTTGGCAGAAATGATTTTGAAATACCAGAATATCCAAAAATGTTTATTTTTAATAACGGTATTTTGCGTACGAGATTCGTGACTCAATTTACATTTTACGGTGTCGTCAAAATATATGTGGTGTGGTTTTCCACCGCGACAATGTCGGGAGTATTTCTGGTACTTTGTAATGCACAAGTTTTACAGTTTTGAATTGATAAAAACTTCAACAGTTGAAAGTACGTAACGGTCTGCTGGCCGTACCTAACGCCGAAAGAGTTAGTTGATCTGAACAATTTTAGTATATTTGTGAAAATCAAGTAAAGCAACGTAGGAAGACGAACGCTCTCGACTGTTTTAGTGTCAGCGATATTCGTACATTTTTGTTCTTTGTCCGTTTTCTCGCAGTCTTTCTTCTTGCTGAATCTGCTTATGCAGCGAATCATGACTAGCTCTTTCGGTAAATACCTACTGCTTCTACTACGTCAGATGTGTAATTGAATGAGCAGCTTCTTACACACCCCGAGTAAAAGGTTATTTTTAATAAAATGGAAAAATATAAATACGTCAAATGAAATAGATTTTTTTTCAAAACATTTGTATTTTTCGGTGATAAATTTAAATTGGTTTAATTGTCAAGTAAGTATATGTTTTCAAGAGTACCACACCAATAACGCGTCACACCCAACTCAAAAGTAAAAAAATTTCATTGTTGGTTTAATAATACAGAAATATTTAGAACATTATTAACATACTACTATTTATTACCTAGTCAAAAATATCATAATTCATAATCGATCGTATTCTGAAAATAGCAATATTGCTTTCTGATTGATTGAATTCATTAATTTCAAACTTAAAACGTCAAAATTGGCGGCATTACAATGTTATATAATAACCGTCAACATACAGTAATAGCAGTATTGCTTATTTTAGAATATGGCCGATTATCAGATATCCGGCTACTCAATTCGGCCGATATGGCGATTGTTACCCCCAACTCCTGTGTACTTATATCACTTTTCAACACATAACAGTTGTGCAGTAGTGGCACATAAAGCATTTGAAATTAAAATTGGTACATCAATATTTTGTTACACGTACATGGATTGTAATGTCTGACCTCCACGACGTCTGGGTGTGTGATGGTCGACATAGAGATAGATTTAATAAATTTAGAAAATCCTAAAATAATAATATTCAAAAAAGTCAAGTATGGACATCAAAAATATATTTCTTCTGTTTGGAATCGTTTAAAAGTAAAAGCCTGATATATTTCTTCTTAAGATTCTATGTATTACAAGAGGCTAACAAAATATTGAATATTCAGCTATACAAGTAATATTTCTTAGATCTTTATTATACCATAGATATAATTCTGTGTTAAATTAATATCGTTTGCCAATCCTAATAGACTCGACCTTGTGAGTAGGTGCGAACGAGCCTTTATTATTTATGAATCAGAATAGTAAGTCTCGCGTGTAGCGGGTGCTTTACTATTATTTTAACGAAACGGACCAATCACAGGCACGCTTTACCTTTCGACGGGTTGAGCCGGAGGCGACCGTCCTGATGGCTGAATCCGGCCAATGGCGAGCGCCGGCGGTGAGGTCATCGGGCATAGGATGAGTCACTGCACTAGCGTGGATTTCAGAGGTATGGTGAAATCATTACTATAAAAGGAGCGAACTCGATATACTCAGCCCTTCAGTTCGAGACCAGACTTGCGAGCGGGAGCGCTGCCCAACAGACTACCGACGGAGCCCTGAGTTCCAGAACATCATTTGCGGACGGAGTTGCTGCCCGGACGTATGGAGGAATCTACCATTCATCAGTACCAGAGAGGATCATACCGCCACTGTGTAACAGCTAAGGAACACATTTATATTATCTATCGATTAATTATTTTCACTATTGAAATGTATTTATTTTGGGAAGATTTAAAATCGGAGCAATAATGTATAATTAATATCACGATTTCTTGTGTGATCTTGGCTCAATTCGTACGGGAATATCTCCCAAACGAATATATTTTGATGCATGGGGATTTTCATACCATTTGTATTAACAATTGATTTTACGGAGCTCTATAAGCAGTGCTTAATAGATTCATAATATTGTCGACGCGTTATGTATTGCATAACCAGATATCAATCCAAATCGTACGAGAAATTCTTCCGAACGAATATATTTTAAAGTATGGGGATTTTCATACTATTTGTACTAAAATTGAATACACGGATTTATATATGAATTAATTAGTAGCATTATAATAATTACTGTATTGCGTAGGTATTGCGCAATCATTACACTCGGTCTACAACTAACTCTTTATGAATCGAGTACCTCGGTATATTCAGCTTAATAAGTGGCTTCAGAATGACGAGTAAAGGACAGAATGGGGAGATCTAACTAAAGATTGGGGATATCTGGTTTGTGTTAGCCTAGCTGGCTGAGGGGTGGATGATTGCCGGCACTTGGGCGTGGAACCCGCACAAGCCCCTGCAGGGCCCCTTAAAGGCGGGGTCCTCCTTGTTGCTCGGGGTCGTCAATAAACCGACCACCTAACCTCATCTGGCGCAAACTACTTAAACCAACAAAAAGGTTCCCTTTGTCTTTGGAAGGATTTCCATGCTTGAATGCTGTAAAACCTTGATAGAAAACGTTAACTTCTATTTCGTCCTCTGTAAGAAAGACAGGGCCAGAATAAATATAAAAATCATTCACTCATATGGAATAGCTGGGATATTATAAATATGTTACTAACACTCTAACATTTGTCCAAAGTAAATGTTGCAAGATGCAGAATCGTGGGACGCCGCTCTGAAAAGGCATAATGAGATTGCACAATAATTTGTAACATCGCTGACTATGCCCGCAAAGGAGGCTAATGTCGTCATCAATTCGTACCAAAAGAGTACATGATTCTTCAAACACCGGCCTAAAAGAAAGGCGCCTCAAGACAACACACATCATCAGAAACTCGTACCAAAAGAGTACGGCCTTCTCAATTATAATCCTAAAAGAGGGGCGTCACGGGATCACATCTCGTAAAGAAGAGATAGAGTCTCGGGATGCAGTAAGTTCCGGAGGAACAAGGGGGGCCGTTTAGTCACTTAGGAAGTCGGCCACCGGGTTTAGGCGGGCGCGGAGCCTCAACCCCTCTCAGCAGAGATGCTGAGGGTTTAAAAAACCAAAATTTAGCATTCAAAGAAACTATTATTTCATATAAACTCACGGGCTGTTGTAGAATCCTTTCGAACAAACCATCCCCGAGATCTTATCTATTTATTCATAAAGAAGTTTCACTTCAAAAATGTGGTATTTCGTAGATAGCAAATATATGTATTATTTTCCCACGGAATTAATATGAACAGGTTCATGCACGTCTAAGACGGAACCATTCAAGGTAAGAATATGCTATTACAAAGTGTTTATAATTATTAATTTCAGTGTTATTTAATATGTGTGAATTTTTCCCTTTGCGCCGTTCGAACGATTTTACTGGTTTGTCTCAAATCGAAAATGTTTTATTTCTAATACACGAATTCTTTCTAGTGTATGTATTTTATTGTAACATAAATGTATCGATTATTAGGTTCGTTAGATGTTTTTATTACGTAATATTATGCAATTGTTTCCACACTGCTCCTATAAAAGAATTTGAAGTTATTACGATACACAACGGGGTCCTTCATCCATTAGACGAATCATGTGCCAATTCAACGACGTATTACGAATAGTATATATTGTATTTATCGAGATTTAGTCGCATTTATTATTTCTAGTGAGGTTTTTAGTATTGGTTCCAGGCGCCATTATGAGGCGGAAATAGTTCATATTCATAGCCCGACTGCAATAGGTAT
This sequence comes from Agrypnia vestita, assembly GCA_016648135.1. NCBI lineage: Eukaryota > Metazoa > Arthropoda > Insecta > Trichoptera > Phryganeidae > Agrypnia > Agrypnia vestita. The sequence goes on from JADDOH010001833.1 coordinate 30,071, forward strand.
TTTTGTCGCGTAAGAGGTAGCACTTTTAGGAATATAACTGTGTTTTATGTTTCGTCCCTGACGGACAGGTTGGTATAGCTGTGGTTATTTAGGTAATACATTTAGTAAATGCAAAGGGCATTAGGTATTGTCAATTCGTCTGCGAACCCAAGATGATAGAAATATTTTAGTTCCTATAATTTCATTGAATATTTGCTGCAGAATAATATTTGATGAGAGAAGTAGTTAATATTCCATTCAAAGCAAAAGTTTTAGTCAATATCTTTATAGGTAATATTCAAAAGCGCAATTTTCACAGAATAATTATTTCCAGTTAATAATATATATTTTAGTTAAATGTATAGTTAGCACAGGCAGAGTATTAATTTTGTATAGGATACATTATTTATAATATTTCAAGAAGGTATAATATTTTATTCCGCGATCCTTTTATAGTTACAGCGTATCTGTCGACCTCAGCCGTTGCCACCCGCGCCATACAACTATTTTCGCTAACATCATACGGCAAATGACTTTATTCATTGCAATGAAATTTATATTATTTAATATTATTTTCCACGACGTATTTTTGACGGGTCACCCCATAGGATTCATCACATTGCTTAGCCGCGGCCAGGAGTGGGCAAATTAATTGAATATAATAGCTAAAATTAAATATCAACTCGCGGCGATTAAGCATCGACATTTTAAATAAATTATTAATACAAAATTCATCGTTAATACTTTAGGAAGACCCCACTATCTATCTGGATCATCACAGTGCTTACCGTGACCAGGAGAACGATTTATATTGAAATACAATAAAATGCTTAATAATATTAATTGAACATCATTTCGACATTAAATACAGTCCGCTCGATTTGATTAGGACCCACTATCTACCGGGATCATTACAGTGGTGCCGGTGACCAGACAGGAGCGTATTCGTTGGACTCATTTGCATAGTAATAAAATCATTTTGGTTTAGTTAATATTATAAATGAAAGAAAATATTTGATTATAAAAGCGGTTTTATTTAAACAATTGCGAACCACGGTCCGTGACATCAAAGAAAAAAGATTGAGCATTTATGTGAACCACGTACTGAGATTTGTAGACAAACGTGATACTAGGTATTAGAAATTTCTTTAGGTTGTTTGTCATATAGATAGTTGGCATTTTTATTATTTAATATTTTGTGAACGAAAATTATTGTAGTAATTTTGGTCCTTGTGATATATTAGTTCGATTTTGGAATGCCTGTTTCTTTGTAAAAGTATTGCTCCATTTTATAGAATATGTGATTTATTTCATATCTCATTCATTTTATGTGGTTTGAATTCAAATGATTCACATTTGAAAAATATTTTAATAATTGTTTGAATGCGATCTCACAAGTAAGCCACCGTCACAATCTAAAAAAGACCATCGGGATTTGCGGATCGCAGTATAACAAATATGTAGTTAGGATTCAAACGATTCACGTTTGAAAGGTTTTAATTATTGCATTTGTTTTCTCGCAAGTATGCCACTGTCACGGCCTAGGCCGTCGGGATTTGCGAATCGCAGTATAACAAATATGTAGTTGAGATTCAAACGAATCACATTTGAAAGGTTTTAATTATTGCATTTGTGTTTGTGTTTCGCAAATATACCACCGAACACGGCCAAAGCCGCCGGGTTTGCGAGCGCTGTGTAATGGGAGAGCACGCGCGACACGGTTCCCCATACAGTACCGTCCCGGGTCATGTTCCGCCCGACTGCGAGCGTTCACGAAATAGACCGGAGACGTTTGAGGGTTTAAGGTTTAACAAGTTCGACCTTCGCGCTCGGGCTAGTACGAAGGGACAGTTAGCTGCTCCACTGAAACGGATTCGCACGGCGCCCGAAATGCAAAAATACACACCTGTATTACGGGCAGATCACCGCGACAGATTTCAGCGCGCGCCACGGAGGGTTTATGATAGCTTAAAATTCGGTTTTAATTTAATTTCTTATATTAATATAAACTAATAATTAACCCACGCTAGATAAAATCTGTTCAGTGGCAAATATTTTCGCTTACGAGTTATGCAATAGTAATTAATAATAATAGCAGAAAAATATAAAAGTAAAAATAAATATAAAAACCGGATAACAATTTAGTAGAAAATATAAACACGAGAATATATGAATCTAAAAGAAAAGAAGATATAAAACCGAAAACTTTTAGTATACGGGGTACACAAGAATCATATTAAACGGATTTTGCCATGTGAACATTTGATATATATTTTATTTTATAAAAAAAATTATAAATCCGATGTTTTATAATATTTACTTTTCTCTTTCGGTTATGTACTTTTATGATACAAATGCGAAAAATATTTTAATAACTATCCGTTTGGTTTCATAATTAAAAATTAATATAAATTAATTTTAATAAAATTAAGGTTAATGTAAATTAAATAAATCCACACTTGTTATATATTTGTCTTATGGATATTAAAAAGGGTTTCTATATTTGAAAAAAAAAAAAAGATCTTTAAATTCAGCTAAATTTTTACAGATAATAATTACACAAAAAATTAATTGATTATAGTATTCTTACAAATCTACTTATATTATTTGATAACTTTCACGTGCATGTTTCGGAGATACCTTTTTATCGTCAAGGTGTTATATTACAAATTGTCCTAAAAAAATAAAATGTCAATCTACAATGTTGCTGAATTAATTGAAAAAAAATAATAATTTCCTTCATTGATTTATTATGGTTCTTAATTATTCTAATTATCTAAATGTGTTCTTAATTGTTATACACAGTTATATACGGTTCTGGTTATTCAAACTAATTATAATTTCTTTGTTGTATGCAGGATTGATAGACTTGTTCGTAATATAAACACAGACGCGTATTGTTGCACGAAATAATTATTTGAGTTTCTTGTTTTGATCTAAAAATTATTTTGATTTGAATTACAAGAATAAAATTGCTTCCATTTTTATTTACAAGACGGCCTGGCATATGAATTAAAATGGTCATACTACCGCCATCTAGCGGAAATCAGAGAAAGTTTTGAGCCTTCGCTAGTATTAGTCTATAGGAAGCGGTAATAGAGAGCGCAATATATATATACTCTTAGTAACGAATAATTAAAAATTGGACTTGTTTTTTTTTATATATATTCCTTTGTTTCGCTTCATTGCAACGTTAATTGAAATTGTTTTATCTTCATTAATAAATATTATATTACAATATACGTTGATATAGCTTATTTATAGGCAGAGTAGAAATAAACATCTCACTACTTCAAATTTCGTACGTATCTATATAAGGGTTGTTTTAGTTTTAGGCGCAATCTTCTTGGAAATAATACAAAAGTAAATCCGGAATTAACGATATGTGAGTTTCTTCAAGTTTTGAGAAGTCGTAACGCTATGATTGATTAAGCATTTATTGTTTTTACTATACATTGGGTGTATGTAGAAATCCTGTTGAATAGTGATAAAATAAAATAAAAAAGAAATTTTTCAGGAGCGCTTTTGAATTCTTCTGGAACATTTTGAAAAAAAAAAAATTGAAAATAGATTTTTAGTAGATTAAATAGTAGTAGCATAACGAAATCATTAGCTTCATTCACCTTCATGCGTCGTCGTGACCATTAGTTTTAGATTAGGGTAGGAAGATTAGTCGTTTGGATCTTGAATAGATTCCAGTCGTATAGCAAGCCGAATTATACGTTGAAAACTCTTGATTCAGTTACACACATACATCTTATGTGGATATCAGTGTTGGTGATGACTACTACAGCTAGTACAGATATTAGGGTTCACCTCTTCTGATTTGTAACAGTGTACTTCGTTAAACATGTTCGCGTTGTTAAAGGAACACTTAAAAATTTTATAATGTTATGTTACATATAAGTATGGGGATGATGAATACGGAACATATTAATAAAGTTGTTTTAGGTTTTCAATAAGTTTTGGGAGGAACGATATTACAGTTATACGGAGGAGTCGCGCCTGATTATTTGACAAACGCTTAACAATTTGGGGGAAGACAGGTTAGTAAGGAATAGTTATGGGAAACTTTTCTTGACATCTGGATGCACTTCTTCTACAAACATGCGTCGTCTTTAGATATCACTCTTGAGGGTTGGCTGGAAAGTTAGTTGAGACGGATAATAGTTATATATACTTTTACGTTCTACAATTATCGAAGGGTTTGTTCCTATCCTTTTCTTCCTCTTCTTCTTCTTCTTATTCGTATATGCTAACGGTTATATATATATTTTCTTTCCCCTTTTTATTTATATTGACTTCAATAGCGTCTTCTTCTTCTTCTGTACGAAGGTTTTTTTTTATTGGTTATGTTCACTCTAGTCTTCTTCTTCTTTGAATACATACCATTTATGCTTTACTTTTCAAACACCTTCTCTTCAATAAATAGCAATTATTACAATACGTTGCAACTACTTTTTCGTCTTATGGTATATCTTACGACTACTTCTCTACTTTCTTCTTCTTCTTCTTTTCTTCTTCTTCTGTTGTCATCCACTACTTTTGCGGCTTCTTCTTCTTCTTCTTCATCATATTACACCAACAATAAATTATGGCAGTCATTACAGTATACGTGGAATATTGAGGATAATTGGCTGTTTCTACATAAGAGGACATGTATTGCGCATATGAATAGAGTTCATAGCTCAGATGGGGTACAAGAGTTAATTTTGTCGCGGTTTGCAATCATAGTAGGAATATGCGGTTGACTATTCACTCGGTTAAAACAGGACGAAACGAGTTAGAAATAGAAGAGTGTGTATAGTTTGGGGGAAGAGTTTGCTCTTTATATTAGGAAGCTGGTTGTTAAGTTTATATGAATAGATTGTACATTAATTCGTAGGTTAACATAATTCTGGAACTTCAGATTTATTATTAACTTTAGATTTACTCGGTTGAGTTGGTTTGTATAGCTTGAAGGGGATGTGGGGAGTGTTAGTGGGAGTATATTCTAGGGGAAGGGAGGTATATGCTGGGGAAAGTAGTATAGAGTTGCGAGGTGGTGAACACTAGGAGTGTACCATTGTAAGGGAAGCAAGGAGGATAACAAAGTGGGGGAAGGAGTGTTCCTTTTAAGTGTTGATAACAGGATGGAGCTTGAGTAGTTAGCAGACACAATGATGAGATTACTGAGGCATTCAATCGATTATGGAGAATCGAACCTTTCCAATCAATTGAATAAAGTAGATACAGTCCAATTTTGCTTGCAATTCTTATATTCATGTTAGTTGTACACTTTTCATTTGAATGATAGGCAGATGGTTTACAGTAGCTTTAAATACGCAAAAAGGATTCCATTGAAAAGGAATTCTACCCTAATAGAAATATAGTACGCGGGGAAAGGAAAGAACAACGATTTATTTTAAAAGGAATTTTAGAAACTCTTGATAAGTATCACGAAATATATTATCCTATTGGGTTATTTAGCAGATAGGCTTGGTCTGATAGATCATTCCTCTCTCTAAATAAGGGGGAAGCTGTGATGGTCGACATAGAGATAGATTTAATAAATTTAGAAAATCTTAAAATAATAATATTCAAAAAAAGTCAAGTATGGACATCAAAAATATATTTCTTCTGTTTGGAATCGTTTAAAAGTAAAAGCCTGATATATTTCTTCTTAAGATTCTATGTATTACAAGAGGCTAACAAAATATTGAATATTCAGCTATACAAGTAATATTTCTTAGATCTTTATTATACCATAGATATAATTCTGTGTTAAATTAATATCGTTTGCCAATCCTAATAGACTCGACCTTGTGAGTAGGTGCGAACGAGCCTTTATTATTTATGAATAGGAACAGCAAGTCTCGCGTGTAGCGAGTGCTTTACCATTATTTTAACGAAACGGACCAATCACAGGCGCGCTTTGCCTTCGACGGGTTGAGCCGGAGGCGACCGTCCTGTTGACTGAATCCGGCCAATGGCGAGCGCCGGCGGTGAGGTCATCGGGCATAGGATGAGTCACTGCACTAGCGTGGATTTCAGAGGTATGGTGAAATCGTTACTATAAAAGGAGCGAACGCGATGTACTCAGCCCCTTCAGTTCGAGACCAGACTTGCGAGCGGGAGCGCTGCCCAACAGACTACCGACGGAGCCCTGAGTTCCAGAACATCATTTGCGGACGGAGTTGCTGCCCGGACGTATGGAGGAATCTACCATTCATCGTAGCAGAGAGGATCATACCGCCACTGTGTAACAGCTAAGGAACACATTTATATTATCTATCGATTAATTATTTTCACTATTGAAATGTATTTATTTTGGGAAGATTTAAAATCGGAGCAATAATGTATAATTAATATCACGATTTCTTGTGTGATCTTGGCTCAATTCGTACGGGAATATCTCCCAAACGAATATATTTTGATGCATGGGGATTTTCATACCATTTGTATTAACAATTGATTTTACGGAGCTCTATAAGCAGTGCTTAATAGATTCATAATATTGTCGACGCGTTATGTATTGCATAACCAGATATCAATCCAAATCGTACGAGAAATTCTTCCGAACGAATATATTTTAAAGTATGGGGATTTTCAAACTATTTTTACTAATAATTGAATACACGTAATTCTATAAGAAATGCTTAGTAGCCTTATAATAATTGTGTTGCATAAGTATTGCGCAATCCGGTCTTCAGCCAAGTCTTTATGATTTGAGTACCTCGGTACATCTGGCTTAACAAGTAGCTTCAGAATGACGAGTAAAGGACAGAATGGGGAGATCTAACTAAAGATTGGGGATATCTGGTTTGTGTTAGCCTAGCTGGCTGAGGGGTGGATGATTGCCGGCACTTGGGCGTGGAACCCGCACAAGCCCCTGCAGGGCCCCTTAAAGGCGGGGTCCTCCTTGTTGCTCGGGGTCGTCAATAAACCGACCACCTAACCTCATCTGGCGCAAACTACTTAAACCAACAAAAAGGTTCCCTTTGTCTTTGGAAGGATTTCCATGCTTGAATGCTGTAAAACCTTGATAGAAAACGTTAACTTCTATTTCGTCCTCTGTAAGAAAGACAGGGCCAGAATAAATATAAAAATCATTCACTCATATGGAATAGCTGGGATATTATAAATATGTTACTAACACTCTAACATTTGTCCAAAGTAAATGTTGCAAGATGCAGAATCGTGGGACGCCGCTCTGAAAAGGCATAATGAGATTGCACAATAATTTGTAACATCGCTGACTATGCCCGCAAAGGAGGCTAATGTCGTCATCAATTCGTACCAAAAGAGTACATGATTCTTCAAACACCGGCCTAAAAGAAAGGCGCCTCAAGACAACACACATCATCAGAAACTCGTACCAAAAGAGTACGTACATCTCAATCATAAGCCTAAAAGAGAGGCGTCACAGGATCACATCTCGTAAAGAAGAGATAGAGTCTCGGGATGCAGTAAGTTCCGGAGGAACAAGGGGGGCCGTTTAGTCACTTAGGAAGTCGGCCACCGGGTTTAGGCGGGCGCGGGGCCTCTACCCCTCTCAGCAGAGATGCTGAGGGTTTAAAAAAAATCAAAACTTAGCATTCAAAGAAACTATTATTTCATATAAACTCACGGGCTGTTGTAGAATCCTTTCGAACAAACCATCCCCGAGACCTTGTCTACTTATTAATAAAGAAGTTTCGCTTCAAAAATGTCGGATTTCGTAAATAGCAAATATATGTATTATTTTCTCACGCAATTAATATGAACAGGTTCATACACGTCTAAGACGACACCATTCAAGGTAAGAATATGTTAATATAAAGTGTTTAAAATTATTAGTTTCAGTGTTATTTAATATGTGAATTTCTCCTCTTTATGCCGTTCGATTGATTTTATTGGGTTGTTTCCAAACGGAAATGTTTTATTTCTAATACACGAATTCTTCTGGTGAACGTATTTTATTGTAACATAAATGTATAGATTATTAGGTTCGTTAGATGTTTTTATTACGTAATATTATGCAATTGTTTCCACACTGCTCCTATAAAAGAATTTGAAGTTATTACGATACACAACGGGGTCCTTCATCCATTAGACGAATCATGTGCCAATTCAACGACGTATTACGAATAGTATATATTGTATTTATCGAGATTTAGTCGCATTTATTATTTCTAGTAAAGGTTTTAGTATTGGTACCAGGCGCCATTATGAGGCGGAGATAGTTCATATTCATAGCCCGACTGTAATAGGTATTTTTGTCGCGTAAGAGGTAGCAATTTTAGAAATATAACTGTGTTTTATGTTTCGTCCCTGACGGACAGGATGGTATAGCTGTGGTTATTTAGGTAATACATTTAGTAAATGCGAAGGGCATTAGGTATTATCAATATAGTATGCGAACCCAAGATGATAGAAATATTTTAGTTCCTATAATTTCATTGAATATTTGCTGCAGAATAATATTTGATGAGAGAAGTAGTTAATATTCCATTCAAAGCAAAAGTTTTAGTCAATATCTTTATAGGTAATATTCAACAGCAAGTTAGAAATATTTTAGTTAATATTTTTAGTTAATTTTGCATTCAAAAGCGAAATTTTCACAGAATAATTATTTCCAGTTAATAATATATATTTTAGTTCAATGTATAGTTAGCACAGGCAGAGTATTAATATTGTATAGGATACATTATTTTTAATATTTCATAGAAGGTATAATATTTTATTCCGCGATCCTTTTATAGTTACAGCGTATCTGTCGACCTCAGCCGTTGCCACCCGCGCCGTACAACTATTTTCGCTAACATCATACGGCAAATGACCTTATTCATTGCAATGAAATATATATTATTTAATATTATTTTCCACGACGTATTTTTGACGGGACACCCCATAGGATTCATCACATTGTTAGTCGCGGCCAGGAGTGGGCAAATTAATTGAACATAGTAGATAAAATTTAAAATTCAACTCGCGTCAACTATTTTACGACTGTATAATATTTTTCATATAACAGGAAACATCTCTAGAAAATACCGTCATTTGACGAGGACCCACTATCTACCTGGATCATTACAGCGTGAATTCTTTAATAAGTAACAAATTTTATATTGTCAATTTAAACTCTTTAATAATACCTTAATATTACATTATTTAATATGATATTGGACAGAGCTGAACTAAACGCCGTCTATAGACGAGGGGACTGTGACACAGCAGAAGTATATAACCTCTTGCATATATTTAAAACACACCTGTAATGGATTTAAAGTATTTATTCTTGCATAAATAATTCTCTTAACAAACAAAACGTATTTTTTACAAAAAAAATAAATTTTACTTCGTTCCAAACCGAGTCATAGACCTTATATTTTAAAATTTGCAATCTTGCAGTAATTTTTTTAAACGAGTCCAACGTAGTGGAAAGCTGTGGAACCACAGCGTGTACCGAGAAATTTCTGTTAGTTCGTGTCTATTTATTTTGATGGACTGTGATTAGTAGTTGGTAGTGAGTAGCTTGTTGGTGGAGTGGTCATGACACTAGTTTCTGTTTCGGTGGTTCGAGCGCCATTCCAGGACCTCAGCGAGTTAGTCCTATTTTCACAGCACAAGCGTGTAGCTTAGTTTGAAATTAGTAGGAATATTGATAGTAACGAGCTTATTTTGAAAAATTTAGCCTAGTTTATCTCATTTTTAAAAAAGGAAGAATATTGATGCAACACGCATTCAGTGTTCGCGTCTCTATTTTGAAATATAAAATATATATGTACTATTGTGATGTAATGATTCAAAATACAGTCCGTGTTAAAAAAAGACCCCAAACACTCCCTCAACATACACAACAACATCAAAAAGTTTTTTCGCTAAATCAATAGCAGCAAAAGATCAAACATTACTGTTTTTTATGTTTTGACGCATGTTTAAAAAAATTCTCTATATGACAAGAAATGATTAATTATGAGAAAATGCCACGAAAATAATATAAATAATTATTCATCATTTGAAAATTTAAGTTCATATACGGGGAAATTTTTTCCCTTAAATGTATGTATTCATTAAATTTATTTTTTTTAGATATATAATATCAATCCCCATATAGGTATTGAATTGTAAAGTGGGCACCATTTTTCTCGTGTTTAATTTATACCCATGAAACTTCACTGGTTATATTAATGAAACGGTTAATACATAATGAAGACACATTATGTATTGTTCCCATAAATAAATTAAAAATATATATTTAATATATTGTATGTTAAAAGTGTTAAATTTCAATAATGTATACATTAACTAGTATATGTATGCACTAACTCTGAGGTTAACGATTACACTTAATAATATATAATACATACAAATTATAAAATAATATAAATGATTTTGTCGCATTAAAGATAAACTCTGGGTAAATGGAATTATAATATTTTTACAACAATTTAATACAATACATAAAAATGTAAATACGATATGGAGGGTAAAAAGCAAAAAGGGGGTTAGTGATTATTTCGAACTTTACAGGAGAACAAAATAATGTTTTGGCAATCTGAATTTGTCAACCTATATTATAATTGTTCTAAAAATGACGATTGTATTGCAAATATTTCCATTGCCAGCACAAAAAACAAATGGCGAAATCGTATAAAGTAGCGAGAAGTATGGATTGTTTTAAAATACATGAAGATAATATTTAATGTGTAGAAATATTATACACGTGAAATATAAATGGTCACTTATAAAAATAATGTAGTTAATATTTATACAAGTTTATTAATTTTTAATATACATATTTGTGTTTCAAAATTGTTTGTAAATTTCGCCATATCCTTTTTTAGTTATGTACTGGTCAACCCGGCTGTCAGTGCGGCGCAATTGGAGCCATATTGGAGCGATGACAGCTATGTTGGTGAAATATTTACGTTTTCTCTTTATACTATTTATCGCTTTAAAAAGCTACTTTTGGTTTGAAAAATGTTACATCATGTTATATCAAAGTGAATGAAATGAATCAAGTCACAGATTTTAGATTACGGAATCAAGTGCAGAACAAAATTATGTATGATATGTAACTATCATATTCATGTCTTTCAGGTTAGAATTTCGTGTTTGATGATATGATGATGATAAAAATAAAAAATCTTTATTTTATATTTTCCAGAATATTAATAATTTGAGGACATAAAAAACAACGGCATTAATTACAAATATAACATTATATTAAAGTTGTGCCCAAATCAATTATAAATAGTTATTGCGTATATTTAATGCATCCAAAGCGACAATCATTTGTATAATTATGTGTATCGACTTTTTGCGATTTTCCATTTTTGTTTTACGATTATATTTGATAGATCTTTCTTTAAATTTAGTGCAAGAATATCATTTTTAAAATGTGATTGTTTTATTTTGATAAATACCAAAAAAAAAATGTTCAGAATTTTAAGAAAAGGCGCCACTTGAATATGAAATGAATAATTGCATATTGGACCACGTTTTTTAATATGATGGCAAAGAATGTTAATTTGACAATTGACAACTGATAAATTAACTTCAACTATTAATAAATTTTAAAGCATGTTTGTTAGGTACCAAATAATACTTTGAATAATATGTTTCCCTGTGTTATCGTACCTTTCCAATCCTCTTTCCCTCACTTGGAGACCGTCGGTAAAGCAGTTCTCTACTTGTGTGTGGTTGAGCAAGCAGTTCTCTACTAGTGTAGTTGGGCTTCGAAATAATGACAGGGTCGGTTGTGTTTTGTTTTTGGTCGCCGCCAAGTTCGAAGTTTTTGGACCTTATATCGAGATTGTATCTCTTATTGTGTATGCGTCTTTGAACAAGATATCCAGAAGAATCTACAGTCCACGAAGAACCAGAAAGTGACGAGACTGGAAGAACCACGGAATCCGGTAAGCAACTCTTTTTTTTTTTCCTTTTTTCATTTCATCCCAAGGCTGCGTTCTCATCAATGTTCAAAATTTTAATTTCAAAACTCTGCTCTGACTTAAAAATATTAATCGGTTAGAAATACTGAATAAATAGGTACTTAATTTTTTTTTTTGTTAAATTTATTTGGTAAATGTACAAACTTAAGAGTGTATTCAATATAATATAATTAATACACATTTATATTACACGCTTACCCACTTTTAAATGAGAATTTAATCTCGTGTTTATTATATCTAAACTACCCGTACACCCGTGAAAAATCACGGGTGTTAAGTGTAATTACAATTAACAACGACCCTTGCGCGTGACCTGGCCCATAAGCTGTCACACTCTGATTAACTTAAGTTGTAATTCCAACAAGGCACAGACGCTGAGGATCGCGAGATAATGAATGTTAAGACCTATCAGACCTATTCGCGCAGTAGCTATCGATTGTAGACACCAATGGCCTTGCAGCGGTCACTACCAGCCGCGAAGCGGCTACTATAGTCAACCACATTGTCAAGCAGCGAGCAAATAGCAATAGCGGCCACTAATATGGAAATCGTTTAATAATAAAAGATATACCGATAAAATCAGATTGACAGAATTTTCTGTTGGTCCCCTGTAAAGTTCGAAATAATCACTAACGCCCTTTTGGCATTCTATCCTCGATATATTGATGTTCAAGAAAGAAACTTTCCAAAATACAAGCAGTTTAATAAGGAAATCATCATCATCATCATCATCATCTTCATCCCCTTGTCCCAGTAGGGTCGGGGGCTCAAAGACCCGACAAGACAATTTATTTTCGAAAACCCGTAATTGCCTGTTTTTTCCAAAATAATTTTCTAAATTTCATACATACGTGTATATTGTAGCAGTTTAGTTTATATTTAACCTTTAAATTGTATTATTTTTATTTTTTATTAAATTTATTTGGTAAATGTACAAACTTAAAAGTGTATTCAATATAATATAATTAATGCACATTAAAAACCATACATAGTAAAACCTTATAACCAGGCTAATTTATTTTTTAATGGATATCGTCAAATTTATTCTCAGACATTTATCCTTCTTTAAATAATTCAAAAGTTTGATTTTCCACCGTACATAAATAACCTATGACCATCAGAGAATCGTTTTAATATTTTTACCTATGATTGACATCAATTTAGCGGTTTAAAAAATAATTTTTCAATAGTTTAGCGAACGAGTGCCGGAGGCGGGAATGAAAAGAATTTCATCGGAATACAAGTTTCCATCTACTCATTCATCAATCCGTTCAATAACAATCATAAAAAAACTTTTATGTTTTTCAATATACTTTTCATCATGTGCATCGCTGCTTTCTCAATTATCAATCAAATCAAAGAGGATGAATCAATCAAAATGTTTATGCAGTGTACATTCATAAGTTGTTTAACACCGTTTTATTCAATTATTAATATAATAATATCGTTGAGACATATTGGGACCTTAGAATGATAATATTAGGTCCTTACATATGAAATTGGCGTTTAGTATGGGAGGAACATAAAGCCGATTTTTAATATAATATATTTATTTAATCAAAGTATGAACCATTGCTATCTATGCACTTTTGCCATCTCAAAGGTAGTTCATCGATCCCTTTACTAAAAAAACCATTCGGACGGGAATCAATAAAATCTTTGAAGGCGGTTTGGACTGCCCCATCGGAGTTGACTTTTTATTTTGCAAGAAGTTATCAAAATTTCGAAAAAAATGGTAATTTGTTGGGGCAAGGTCCGGAGAGTACGGTGGTTGTCTTAGACATTCCAATTGAAGCTCCTCTAATTTGGTAGCCGTCTGTTGTGCATTGTGTGGTCTAGCGTTATCATGAATCAGCAGTGGCCTAGAACGATTAACCAGCCTCGGTTGTTTAGCAGCTAGCTTTTCCATCATGGTTTGCAGTTGCTGACAATAGACATCTGCCGTAATCGTGTGGCCAGATTTAAGAAAGCTGTAGTGAACGACACCAGCACTAGTCCACCAAACGCTCACAAGTAACTTTTTTGGAGTCAATTTTCGCTTGGGGCATGGTTTGGCTGGTTCGGCAGGGTTCAGCCATTGCGATGAGCGCTTCCGATTATCGTACAGGATTCACTTTTCATCACAGGTAATGATTCGATTTAAAATCCCTTCATTATTGTGCCGGTTGAGTAATGCAACGCAGCAGTCAACGCGCGTTTGTTGATTTGCTTCACTCAATTCGTGAGGTACCCACCTTTCAAGCTTTTTCACCTTACCAACTTGCTTCAAGTGGATTAAAACAGTTTTATCACTAACACCGCAGCCTGCAGCTAACTCGGATGTGGTTTGCGATGGATCCGCTTCCACAATAGCCTTCAATTCTTCATTATCAACTTTGGTCTCCGGCCGTCCACGGGGCTTGTTCTGCAGGTCGAAATTTCCAGAACGAAAACGTTGGAACCAAAAACGCACTGTGTTTTCTTTTGCGGCACCGTCGCCATACACATCATTAATCCTTCAAGCCGTTTCTGCAGCACTGGTGCCACGGTGGAACTCGTACTCGTAAATAACGCGATATTTCAAGTTTTTCATTTTGTAAACTGAGTGACGCAAAGAAAAAAACAATTGAGGAAAAAACAAATGAATTATAATTTTCAAAACACAAATACATGAGTAAATAGCTGTATAAATTTGGATTTGGAATTCCTAACCAAAGAGAAGATATTTGAGATCAAATTTGCCAGTACGGCAAAACGTGAATTTCATATGTAAGGACCTAATATATTATTTTTATTAATAAAATATCATCTGACGTTTTTGTGATGCTGACAGGAATTTTATCTAAAAAATGTGTGTAAGATAAGAAATTTCCTAAACGTTTAGGACAGAGGTCTGCAATCTATGGAACACGAAATGCACGTGAAAGGTTTTTTTGAGGCATGGCCTAGAACATGACGAGCATTAAAAATTTTGAATAATTTATTAACATTTTTAAAATCATAATATAGTTTCTTTTATAAGTATGACTCGTCATAAAAACGAAGCCACTTTCTAACTAACTAACGATCACACCGTTTCCCAGAGGGGTTGGCATAGAATATAGAATACCATACTCTTCTATCCTGGCACACCAATTTTGTTCGTCTACTTTCGTACACATTCTCATGCATGCATTCTCATCATGGGTTATTGGAGGTTCGAATAAAGCCATCCTCCGATATTTGATTTATCTGGTCATGCGAGGTTTTCCGCGGACGTCCGATGTTTCAACTGCCTTCAACAACAATTTCCTCACTCATCCGTTCCATGTGGCCAAATCGTCTCAGTGATCCTCTCTTTATTATATTTATCACGCGACAGCCAGCATGATATGCAATTTAATTCGTTCATTCTTCACTCTATCGTACAAAGATTTTCTTTACGCTTCTAAGCAATCGCATTTCTCCCTTCTTCTTTCTTTCTTTTTCGACAATTTCAGAGCACTTCAGAGCACCAGAACTCAATTATAAACCTTTAGTCTTGCTTCCTTTGACAGACTTTTATTTACCTTAATTGCATTCAGAGCACCATTTACTTTGTTTCCCGCAGTCACTCTCCTTTCGATAAAGTTTTCAGCCTTATCATCTCTGCTAAATGTGCATCCCAAATGCCATATTTTCAATTATGAAATATCCCAATATAATGATTTCGTTGTCTGCCTGTATGACGACATTTCTACCCTTTCTCTTTACCCCTTCTCCCCGATAAATTTTCAATGCAAATCTGGAATGTTAAAAAGACCTAGTGGTAAGCATGGGCAATATTTTTCCCCTCTGGACATCCCATGCATCCGAGCCTAGATTACGTGGAAAAATGTTTTTAGAGGCTTTGCAAAACAATGGAACCTTTGATTCGTCTCAGAATCTATTTTTAACTTAATTTTCAACCCGTGCAAAGCCGGGTACTTAAAGCTATTGTATAATAAATAAAAAAATACCATTAAACAATTTCCACGTCGAAAGTACCTATCTTAAGGTGAATGTACTCTAACCTCGCGTTAAAATGTTAAATAATGTGTACATAGTATTTCTTAATTATGGAAAACCCTCTTCATCGATGGTCCGACAATTTTGTTTGTTCCCCTCTTTATTAGTATTTAAGACATTTAGGCTTTTCCGCCTAGAGCTCCATCCCTACTTATGCCCTAGCAGCAGAGAGCAGGTTGAGACAGTGTAATCTCACTCTATGCTGTGTACGCATCCCTTATGCTATTTTTCTATTTTTCGTAAATAATTAAATTTCAGTAATTTTGAATGTCGAACGTCACGTTGATCGGCAGAATTAATAGTTAGGTATAATGCTTTTACTTCTTTAGTTGTAATAACAATTTTTTACATCTATACCTATAAAACTCAATGTCTGTCTGTCTGTCTGTTCTCTCCAAAAATCCACACCGGTTGTCCGATTCGATTCAAATTTTGCATACTTATTCTTTGAGACCCGGCGGTTAATAAAAGCAACATTTCCCTCCTATTCTCCTATCCCTTCCCCTCTCAAATCTGTACCGTTTGACCGATCGGACTCAAAATTTGGCAACTAATTCTTTAGAACTCAGCGTGTAACAAAAGCGATATTTCCCCCCTATTCTTTTAACCCTTCCTCTCCGCTGATATATTTTCAAAGCAAATCTGTACGTTTGACCGATCGGACTCAAAATTTGGAAACTTATTCTTTAAGACTCGGCGGATAGCATATGCGACATTTCTTCCCTATTATTTTAACCCTTCCCCTCCGCTGATACATTTAAGATGCAAGTCTGTACCGTTTGACCGATCGGACTCAAAATTTGGAAACTTATTCTTTAAGACTCGGCGGGTAGAATATGCGACATTTCTTCCCTATTATTTTAACCCTTCCCCTCCACTGATATATTTTAGATGCAAATCTTGAGTTTGACCGATTGGACTCAAAATTAAAAACTTACTCTTTAAGACTCGGCGGGTAACATATTTTCGAAAATTGGCGAAATTTCTCCCCTATTCTTTTAACCCTTCCCCTTCGCTGATATATTTTCAATGCAAAACTGTACCGTTTGACCGATCGGACTCAAAATTCGGAAAATTATTCTTTAAGACTCTTTACCTTTACCTTTTCTACTCCCCCTGATATATTTTCAATGCAAATCTATACCGTTCGAATCAATCCTTTGTTTCCCCCCACAAATTTATTTTCAACATAATCTTCAACCTGTGCAACACACGAACAGTTTGTTCATAATATTTATGAATATGTATTTGAGTGACACTCTTGTATTATTTTCTTCATTTATACCTATAAAACTCTATGTCTGTCTGTCTAAAAATATATTCTCTATACAAATAGACACCGTTCGTCCGATTCAACTCAAATTTTGCATTCTTATATTTTAAGACATTTTCCCTTCCCATTCTATCCCTTCTTTGATATATTATCAATGCAAATCTGAAATTTGTCCCATTCGACCGATCGGATTCAAAATATGGAACTTATTAATTTGGAAATTATTCTTTAGGACCTGGCAGGTAACGAAGGCCCCCTCCCCTTTACCCCTTCCCCTTTACCCCCACCCCCTTACCTCACCCCCTCCCCTGTTATATTTATTAACCCGTGCAACGCCTGGTACAATAAATATATAATATATTTTTATATGAATACGAACAAAATTTATGGACTAGCAGATAAGTAATCGGCTGACGTTGATTGCTGGTTGCTGGGCCGCTGTAGTGTCTGGAAGTAAGTTATGTCATTAGCGCCTGGAATTGACTTTCGTCAGTATCTACCACTAGGCCCTGCGGGCGGTTATAGTGCCCACTTCCCGACCGATAGTGGCCAATGCCGGCCATTAGCGATTTTAAATAAATATTATTTTGATAAAATGCTTCAATGCGTTCTAAATCATTTGTGAAATAAACACTCGTCGCCATATTTTGAAATCTGAAACATTTATTTCACATTCATTACTTTGGGTAAACTACCAGACATGAGGGATGAAGAAAATATAACAACTTTTAAGAGGAAGCTTAAAAATATGCGATGATATTTAAATTCATAACATATAAATTTAACCTAACCTAACCTAACTATAAAAAAATAATTATGAATATATAATTTTTAATGTTCTTCGTATAAATAATAAACACATAAATTTTGCAATTTTATTTATTTATTATTATTTTAGCTTATTTTTAGCTTAGTTTTAGCCTTTTCTTGATATGCTTGAAATGTCAGATTATTCAATCGTGTATGGAAGATTAGGGTGGCTTCCTAGTTCTGTGATCTCATAGCGAGGTTTCCGTTGCGATCATAATTCACCACAATTCGCAACAGCCATTGGGCCTTATAACCCGTTGTAACTTTAAAAATTAAATAAAATAATATAAAAATTAATAAACTTTTAATAAAAATCTGCATCTTTAATAAAAATTAAGACACTATGCAATAATTAATAGAACATAAAAAATAAAAACAATAATATTTATCAAATACAAATGAGTCGTTAAATTAAAAAATTAATAAATAGGTAAGTAAAATAATATAAATAATTGTTATTTCAACTAATGATTAAGAATTTAAAAGATTGTTGTGTTTTGGCGTCATCGGTTCAACTCGAAATAAATGAAATCCGACATGGCCGGCTTGGTTTTGTTTTCTGCTAACAATTGCGTGACACCCGAGTGACAGCGCTGTCACTTGTCGCAAATCCAAGGAGCCACTCCGAGCCGCACTTCAAACTGACACCTTGACGTCACTCCCCAGAATCCCTCCAATTATTAAATAAAACTTCTGATATAATTCATTGACAATTGTAACATAAAAAAAATCGCTCTTCAATACACATTAAAAACTTATGGGTTTGATATTCTTAGTGTAATGTTGTGCATTAAGACCTGGACATGACAAACTAATTTATTATATAAGTTTTCCAGCATTATTACATGACTAGCTGTAACCCGTTAAAATGACGGAACATTGGTTCGCGTCTTTGCTAAGCCCTAATATATATTTATTGTATATTTTTGGCGGTCCACGAAGAGGCGGCCTTAGCATCATGCGTAGAGCGGTCGGTCCGTTAATTTTTGTTTTAGAATGCGAATGTTATAGAAATAACAAATAATTTAGTTTACCTGTTTATATTTATGTAGATACTTTTGTGTAGTTAAAATTAAGTAAGTTTGTATGAAAAGTTGAATATCGAAGGTTGAAATTGAAGGAAGAAATTTTTTTGCGTGTAATTTAGGCAGTTAGGTACTTATCTATATAATTAAAAATGTTAGTCTTCGTTCGTACAAAAGCGCTCATCTCTGAAAGTTCTTCACCGATTGCTTTGAAATTTTGAAAAAACGTACCATTTAAATATGAAGATGTCTTTGTATACTTAATTTGTTTTTATATACCTAGCATTTATAAATAAAAATTTAAATTTTTGGTTGCCAAAAACGTAAATCTCCTAAAGTTCTACACTATTTTTTTGAAATTTTGACACTATGTTCCATTCGAATTCGCACTGATTATTTGAAAAAATGTGCTGGTATCTACCTACGTTTTCAATATTGATAAATATTTAGATATACCTAACATTTTCCGAATTAAAATGTTTTGATTACCTACATACGGTTAACTTGCTCATTTGAACCAATGAGAATGTGCACTTTCGAGCTTATCGTTTTAAATGACATTATTCCGAGATTCATAAAATAATATAGGTACTTCTACGATTCTACAATAAATTGGATTCATTGTAGAAACACAGTACGTAAATTGGATCATTTGTTAAAATATAAAATGCACTTTTCCGTTTTCTAATTCGGAATGTAATCCGAGGCGCAAAAAACAAAATGGCTGAATATAAAACAATGAGCGACGTTTTAAATATTTTGTCCCCTACCAATATTAATCGTGGCAGATGTTCATTTATATTAAGTTTTAAAATTCAGAAGTGATCAGTTTAAGTGGTAAATTTTGACAGAAACTCTATCTTTTGTTATGAATCTCATGAAAATTGACCTTCTTTGATTTCACAGAATAACCGTTTCCGAAAAAATTTTCCTGTAAAACTTTACGAAATATTTCTTCGATGACGACCAGAAAATCTATAAAAAACCCACTTGTAATAGATATTTTGTGTATAAAATGTATTACGATACAATATCGTACAAACACGGATTTTATATCCGTTATCTTCTGTTATTTGTATTTGATTTCAATCAAACATTTCTGAAAAGTTTAAACATTTCTATGCCATGCGGCAGTTATTAAAAAACTTAACTAACCTTAACTTAACAATACTTCATTATCAAATTACCTCTACTCCTACCGTATTATTAAATGAGTTGCAGATGTACCTATAAATAATAATAATAAGAACTGAGGCTACCTTATCAAACTCAAGAGTTTCTCTTCACTGATGAGGTATACATGACTAAAAAGAATATTTAAAAAAATTTGATATGTAAATATATAAGAATTGTATTTGTACCATATCTATATAAATAAAAATGTAGATGATCGTTTGTACAAAATGGATAATCTATGAAAGTTCTTCGCCGATTGCTTTGAAATTTTGGCACAACGTTGCATTCAATCACGAGAATGTTTTTGTATACCTAATTTGTTTTCATATATCTACTATTAATTTATGTAAATAAAAATGTAAATTTTCGATTGTCCAAAACCATAAATCTCCTAAAGTTTTTTTTGGCACAACGTTGCATTCGAATTCGCACAAATTATTTGAAAAAAAGGCGCAGGTACCTACGCTTTTCAAATTAAAATTTTTGATAACATTCGGTCTTCTTTGCTTAAATAAAACGTTTGAAACGATGTGAAAGTGCAGCCAATCGTACCGCAATATCTATATCTATAAAACTCAATGCCTGTCTGTCTCTATAAAAATCTACACCGTTTATCCGATTCGACTCAAATTTTGCACACTTACGCTTTAGGACATTTTCTCCTCCCATTTTATCCCTTTCCCTCCCCTGATATGTTTTCAATGCAAATCTGTCCCGTTCAACCGATCGGACTCAAAATTTGGAAACATATTCTTTAGGACCTGATAGGTAACGAAGGCGACTTTTCCCCCTCCCCTGTTATGTTTTCTGTACAAATCTCTACCGTATGATCGATCTGACCCAGATTTTACTTACTTATTTTTCAAGACCCGGCGGGTAATAAAGACAACTTTTCCTCCCTCCCTTCTTACCTTACACTCCCACGCCTGATATATGTTTTGTACAAATCTATAACGTTTTGCGATCTGATCTAAATTTTGCATTCTTATTCTTTAGGTTACGGCGGAACACATAGGTCACAATTCCTTCCTGTCCCATCCATCCCAGTCTAGATCAAATGGATCTTTTTTTATTATTAAAGACTGCGAAACAATGAAACCTTTGAGTGTCCCCACAAACTTATGTTTAACTTAATCCTTAATCCGAGCAACGCTAGTTATGAACAGCTATCAAAATATAAACATGTAAATATTCGGTTGTTCAAAATCTTAAATCTCAGAAAGTTCTTCACGGATTGACTTTGATACAATGCTGCATTCGAATACGCGCATGTTTTTATATACCTACTATGTTTTAATATACCTACTGTTATACAGATGTTAGGTAAAAAGATGTTTTTTTTTAAAGCAGCAAAATTGAATACCCACAAGCATTGTAAATTTTCTTTCTTTTCCATTTAACAAGACTGAGCCACAGCAACGCGTGGCTGGGTAGAGCTAGTTACTTATAGATCCAACAATTTTTTTTATTTTTATTTAATTATACACAGATTTGTTGTTACGTATCTGCAGTACAACTAATTTCTACAACAAAATGTCGACAAAATAATTACCGTTTTTTTTCTTTAATATACGGCCTATTCGCTGAAATTTTTTGAAAGTAACATCGAATGCTAAAAAAAGAGTTTGATTATTACAAGCGCCCTTTGCTTTGGGGAATTTTAAAATTAAAAGATTGAAGATATTAATTTTCATACATTAATTGAAAAATATTGGCATTAATGAATTTACTTTGAAGTGATTCTAAAGATAAAATGCAAAAAAGAACACACACTACGCAACTAGGCAACACTGCTAGTGATCTTGAATATTTAATGTTTGAAGTACAACAGGGTAGCACTTTGGGTCCTATAATTTTTCTAATTCATATCAATAACTTGTTCTGCGTCGTTGTTATTGACACAAAAATCATCAGCTTCGCAGATGATACAGTTAGGTATTCTCTATAAATATAGTACAGGAGAAAAGGCGAAACCGAAAGAACTATGAGAAAAATCAAATAATGGCAAGATAACCCACTCACTGTAAATGCTTATAAAACTAATTGGCTAAACTTCAGCATAAATTAAGTAGACAGACCACCACGTTATCTGAATATACCCATAACTGCGATGGTAAATGTGAAAAAAAAGTGAAATATTGGGATGCTATAAAACAATTAGTTATCTAGAAATTACTACCTAATGAATTATCTAGAAATAACATATCTCAGATGGGAAGCGCGTATTGGAACACGCTTTGTGGAAAACTCATCTACTTCAAAGTTCTGAGGAATGTGCTGAACTTGAACCAACTGCGTAGTGTTTATTTCGTTCTCTGTTAGAACAGCGTAGGTTGTGGTTGGGGTACAGTGGACTGGGATGGTACAGCTATTACTGTACTTGACCGGCTGATGAAAGCACAAAAGGCTATATTACGAATAATTTTCAGAAAGTCCTTTCAAAATGAATGAGCCTTTCTTTAAAGTAAGCTAAAGATATTAAATGTAAAGCAACTGTGGTGCTCTGAATATGATGCTCTGAATGCAATTATGCACAATAAAACATGTCAAAGTGTAACGTAACCACCTGTATCTCCTAAGCTAAATACCTAACTATAAAGTTTAATAATATAAGTTTTACGAAAAGCCCAAAGCTTGAGACTTTAAGCTACCGCATCGAGCTTTATTACAACTTTTGAGACTTTTAAGCACACACTTTATGCTTTAAGCTACTAGATAAAAACTTAAGTCGAACTTAGAACTTCGGAAGTATATTTACATGAAAGCTAATATTATTTTTTTTTTGTTAAGAATTTATATTTTCAAAATTGGCCAGTCGTGATCTATCTAGTGGTTAGGAAAATTCCTCCTCCGTTGTGTCCGTAGCTATCCAAAATTCTTTTGATATGTGGTGAGATTCGTATTCTTATTAACGCGACTAGACTAATATAGATCGAATTCTTACCTAACTATGGAAATAACAAACGCACGTAACTAATCCGTACTCGTCCTTCTAGAAACCGCTCTAGAATCTACAGTTTCGCCTATATGAGAGATAGCCGATATCGTCCACGTCCGGAGTTGGCCTAAAAGCCAATTATATGCGGCGTAGCCTAGGAATAAACGCTAGTAGCAAAACTCCCTTACATTGAACCGCCATAACTATAATACCATCGGGGTTAAAATACTGTAATATAAAACAATACAATCGTTGCCAAGTTAACGGCATACGCTAAAGATTCCGCCCGCATTGATTATCAACATCTCATAATAGCAGCTTAGAACAGTGTCAGCACAACCACATGCGGCACCCATTTATGACAGATTTACAAGATATAATAGCATACGTTATATTCAAAACACAAGTAAGAAACCTACCGATAGCGCGTCTCACGTTGTCCAATCTGCTCAATCTGTTCATAGTACATAGTAGGGGAAGACAAACATATATATATTCACAACAACTAGGCGCAACAGAGGCTCAGGGCAAGCTTTGTCTGACATTATCGCAGCCCGAGATTCTAAGGGAATGGAAGATACAGATTTGTAAGTGAAATTTAAGAAGTGTCTAACCACTTCTGTTCAAACGTGGATTCTAGATGCCCCCCCCCCCTGTAGGGGGGAGGGGGATGCGGCCCCAGAGCATCGCCGCATCCGGTGGTTAACTCCTGTTTAGACATAACCTCCCACACTAAGCTGCAGACCAAGATCAAGCCGAGACTCTATTGCTCCTGCTGGAATCCCCCGAAGTCCTCGCTTCCCGGCGACAAACATATCAGGAAGAAATCCCGCGTCTGATATTAAGGTTTGTATATTGTCCCGCGGGGCAGTCAAATTGACTGGTGTATATGATGAGGATCCCACGTTGCGGCTACATGAGCCGGATTATTATGATGTTTACTGCTGATTAAAGGGCTGAATGAACTAACTGGGTGACTGGAAAAGACTCTCCCTTGAGCGCGTCAGTCAGAGCCATGTTAGCATCGCCAAATATAGTTGATGTGATTGATCCCACGGTGTAGTCTTATTGACTAGAGATATTAAATGATGGTAAAACAGCATGATTATTACAGTTGATTGTGTAGTTCCTGATATGTTTCTCGCTGGCCGGGAAGAGAGAACCCCGAAGGTCTCTGTATACAGCAAGTTAGAAAAGGTGGTGACTGATGAGAAGGATGGTGTTAGTAATGCCATCGCGCGCCTGAATGCGGTCCCGATCATAAAAATTGATTGTTAAACTGCTAACAGATCTCGTTCATTAAAGCGGCCCCGAGCATAAGTATTGACTGTCGAACTGCTACCTGCATCTTATAATTTCTCGTTCATGAGGAACGTCCTATCTCGTCCTTGAGTACGGAGTTATTACATTCACATACATTCATAACCAGAGCCCGAGCTCGTCGAGCCAAGGGGAGTGAAAGAACGTAGGGGCTTCTTCCCTCCGGCTGTGTTTGAGGCACGACGCTCTGGTCCGATTCGAAATGCTTCACCTTTGCTTGACTGAACACATTTTAACTGTGTGGAGGCTTTGCGCAATTCTACTTAGACCCACCCAGAGTGTCCCCGCAGTCCCGTTCATCCCCTGGATCGAGAACACGCACCCCGTCATTTGATCCCAGTTACATACAACTATCTGTATCGCGAGTGTATCTCTTTCTTCAATCCCCTTCATTTGCTTCTCATAGTTGCTCGTCCATACGGAACGCCCTGTCTCGTACGTTGATGAGGTCCCGAACGAAGGTTTTGATAGAGGTACGGCTACCTGAGTCTTTTAACTGACATTCATGAACATTCATATCCGGAATTCGAGCTCGTCGGGCCAAGGGAGTGAAAGAACGTAGGGGCTTCTTCCCTCCGGCTGTGTTTGAGGCACGACGCTCTGGTCCGATTCGAAATGCTTCACCTTTGCTTGACTGAACACATTTTAACTGTGTGGAGGCTTTGCGCAATTCTACTTAGACCCACCCAGAGTGTCTCCGCAGTCCCGTTCATCCCCTGGACCGAGAACACGCACCCCGTCATTTGATCCCAGTTACATACAACTACCTGTATCGCGAGTGTATCTCATTCTTCAATCCCCTTCACTATTCCATTTATACAACAATCACGTGACTAACCTCGAGAGTCTAGCACCGGTAATAAGATCTCATTATGCTACGTTGGAAGTTAACATTGCATAACCGGACGGAATGCCTATTTCCCGCGATCATATTCAATTTGTAAAACGCAATAATATGTATTTATATATGTTAGTAAAACGTTTGAAATGCAGAATGCACGTATGATGACCTCGCTTCTATCCTAAAGATAATTAAGATATAATCCCGACGTTACGTCCCGACATCAGTACTAATTTGTTTCCGCGTCCGTTACCGTCGAACTCTGAACCCACGTAATGAAATGAATAGTGACCATGAGACAATGACAAATTATATAGCACGAACATTCCATTTGATACACATAAGAAAACATCAGGAATAAATAATATCAAAGGTTCTTATCTTAGTTCTGTAGTTGGTCTGCTTCTGAGATGGCATCCTGATCCGAAGTAATATAACTCTCCACAATTGAGCAATTACCAGCGCCTGTGTAGCCATTCATTTCCCTTGTGTATATACATTTCAATATCAGCGCCTGTAAAACTGTATTAGATCCTGGAAACAAGAAAACTATTCCCTCTACGCCGAGCACATACAGAACATAAACCCCTTCAATCTAGTTCATCCACGGTTATGCAAAAAGGCGAAAGAATAGTAATAGTAAAAGGTCCTTAACTGACAGAAGTTGAAGTTCTCTGCAAACTGCCCATATCTTCTAGTGGCGCCTGTGTATTCCAATAACAACTTTCCAGTCATGTATTTAACATAACGTCCTCCTTGTGTGTATGTGTGCTGCAGTATCTGTCATCCAGTTAGTGATTCCCAAAATAGTGTTTTCCTTGTATATATATATATATTTCAATATCAGCACCTGTAAAACTGTATTAGATCCTAGAAACAAGAAAACTAATCCCTCTACGCCGAGCACATACAGGACATAAACCCCTTAAAACTAGTTCATCTACGCCGTACAATGATATCACATGCAGACATGACCAATATAATTACAAATATGCTTGCGTCCCGCCGACTGGACGCCTGTGTTTTCCAATAACAACTTTCCAGTCATGTATTTAACATAACGTCCTCCTTGTGTGTATGTGTGCTTCAATATCTTCCATCCAGTTAATGGTTCCCAAAATAGTGTTTTCCTTGTATATATATTTCAATATCAGCACCTGTAAACCTGTATAGAATCCTAGAAACGAGAAGACTATTCCCTCTACGCCAAGCACATACAGGACATAAACCCCTTAAAACTAGTTCATCTACGCCGTATAGTGATATCACAAGCAGACATAAACAATACAATTACAAGTATGCTTGCGTTCTCCCCCACATTGGTGGAAATATTCGCATTCGTATTCACCGAATAGTAGGCCTGATATTCGTATTCATGAAGGTAGTATTCGTTGCATCAAGGTTATTATATTTACAAGTATGTTCAAGTTCCCCCACCTTGGTGGAAATATTCGCATTCGTATTCACCGAATAGTAGGCCTGATATTCGTATTCATGAAGGTAGTATTCGTTGCATCACTCTCGATAATAAAATCATATAGATAAATAATTACGGTAACTCATAAAAATATGATATTACTTATATTAAACGAACAAAACAAAACAATCTGTCATATTAGTAAATAACGTGATCACGGAAGACCGAAGGTTAACTACCCCTGAACACACCGCGAACTGCCCACAATAGTGAATAATGTTCTAGAAAACATTTCAAATATCTAATATTGAATGAATAAAACAATGTCATATGAAAACTATCACGGTTACGGAAGACCGAAGGTTAACTACCCCTGATCAAACCGCGAACTGCCCACAATAATGGAAAATGTTGTAGAAACATTTCAAATATCTAATATTGAATGAATAAAACAATGTCATATGAAAACTATCACGGTTACGGAAGACCGAAGGTTAACTACCCCTGATCAAACCGCGAACCGCCCACAATAATGGAAAATGTTGTAGAAACATTTCAAATATCTAATATTGAATGAATAAAACAATGTGACTATTATGTTTACTGAATGAATAAAATAAAACATCTTCTCACGTTTCCACCTAATAAATAATAACGAATACAGAAAACAATAAAAGCAAAAGAAGCCCATTATTAGCCCTGACGTGTGGGACCTAATCTTCCCACTTCGCCCAAGCTGGGTTAACCGATTAAAAGGCGTAGCAATATATCGAAAGGTAATTATAATTACAGGTATGTTTGAGTTCCGCCACCTAGGAAATACGTAGATTTTTGATTTCAATATATTGTGCAATATACACTATGTTTATAAGATCGTCCGTTGACAAGTAGTTATGAACTTCTTATAAAATATTATTCCGCAGCAAATATTCAAAGAAATTATATTAACTAAAATATTTCTAACATCTTGGGATCGCATACGAAATTGATAATATCTAATGCCCTTTGTGAACAAACTCTTCCTCTCTGTAGTCAAATAAGCTGATGTTTATGTTTACTCCGTCTATAAATATGCCGTATCAACGTATAATATAACATAATATATATATTAATGAAGATAAAACAATTTCAATTAGCGTTGCAATGAAGCGAAACAAAGGAATATATAAAAACCAAAGAAGTCCAATTTTAATTATTCGTTACTAAGAGAATATATATATATTGCGCCCCCTATTGCTATTCTCGTTAGCGGAGACTCAAAATGTTTCCTAAATCTTCCATCAGGTGTCAGTAACGTATATTTCTAAAATATAATTGACAATTTCATATATGGGCCGGTTTTATAAGAAAAAATGAACTTAAATTTCCTTTGTAATTCAAGATATAAAGTAATTTTAAATCAAACTTATTACACTCAAATGAAACGCGCCACGTACTGCCGCTTACTATAGACCAATCCTTAGCGAAGGCTCAAACCCTTTCTTGATTCCCGCTAGGTGGCGGTAATAACAGGAAGAAATCCTCGTTCGATTTGAACCAATATCACACTAGCAATCGTGATATTAATTACACATAATTACTCCGATCCCAATTATTTCCAAACAAAACAAATCATATAGAAATCCGTGTATTCAATCGCCAGTATAGATAACAAAGCGTTCTTTAGCATAAGATTACATCCGCCCCGAAGAACCTCTCGCACATTCCGAACCTCGCGACATTGAATATACATAATTATACTGAATTTTAAAACCCACGAAACACCCTTCGTCAGTAAAGTATTCCATTTTAAAGCCTTTATATCTTTGGTAATATATGAATATCGAATTTAAATGATTTTTCATATGAACAGCGACAGAATTATATATTTCATAAGCGTTATGCAATAATTCACAGTCGCCACATTACGATTTCTTGTACATTAAATCCGAAGCGCGTATAGTAATAATTATCACTAGGCCCAAAATACGTAACAAAGCAATCCACAACATATATCAATAATTGTTACGATCCAGAAAGTTCTAAATTGAATACACGAAAAAGGCAATAGAAATAAATAATATTGAAAATGCTTAGCTGTATCTTCGAGTGTTGCTGCCTCTGCGACTCTCTGATGGGATTTCCGTCCTCTCTCCACAAGAGCCTCCGGCCAACGTTGATGCTGAAGAAAGAAGGGCGATCCTCGAATTTGTATGGCTTATATAGTCTATATTTCTCGCCATTTTTGACTCCAACCAACGTGTAAAGGTCCAAGTCTAACTCTAAAGACGCGTTTCATTGGTCAGATTCGGTGCTAACGCCCGCGTCTGTGATTGGACATCTCGTTAAACAAAATAACATAAAGCCTGCTTTACACGCCCGCGTGTAAAAATAATAAAGCTCGTCCGTACTTATTTATCCGGCAAATATTTAATTATAGAGTATTTAACGGTTTGTGAAGCTTCTCTTTATTATAAACTTTAGCAGATAGATATTTTCGTATAATTTTTCAGCAATGTCTATTTGAATAGGCCAATATCGTTACAAAAGGAAGCAAGACTAGCGGTACATAATGGCGTTCTAGTGCCACTCTGACGTACGGAAGTGAATCCTGGTATTGGAAAAAAGGAATGAAAGTAGACTGAATGAGGTGGAAATACAGTCACTAAGACGCTTATGTAGAAAATCTTTGGTCGATAGAGTAAGGAATGAACAAATTGGAAGTGAATTTAATGCTGGCTGTAATGTCGAATAAATAAAAGTGCTGAGATGGTTTGGTCATGTAGAACGTATGAGCGAGAAAGGATGGTTAAGAAAACATATAGGGCAAATTTTGCAGTTAACAGGAATAGAGGGCGTCCGCGAAAGACCTGGCATGTTCAGATTCTACAAGTATTGGAGGATGGGCCTATTAAAAAGCCTCAACAAACGTAGAGCATGCATGAGAAGATGTATGAATATAGCCAAAGCAAAAGTAGTGTGCCAAGATGGAGGAATATGGCTTTTATTCTCTCTGCCTACCCCTGCGGGGAAATGGCATGATGGTAGTTAGTTAGTTAGTTAGTTAGTTAGCAGCTATTCATAAAAATGCTTTTGTAAACAAAAAGTTGCAGTATATAACCCATCCAAAATTTACTGGAGAAAAAACTCGACATAAATTAAATGTTCCACAAACCTGTGCATGTTAGCCTTTAATTAGAGTAACACGCATGTGAAGAGTATTTTATTAAGGTTTTGGTGTATAAATAATACTATGATTGTGGTGTGTAGTGATATTTACAAGATTACTGTAGTGGTTGTCCCGATGAAGAGATGGGTTACGTCTCGAAACCATAAATAAGATTTTGTTAATTGTTGCACTAATGAAAACCTCCTTTGCTCAAAGACGTGCAATATTTATTGGACCGCAGAATATTTATTGGAACAAACTAGCACAAGAAATCTCAACTTCTAATTACTGTCGACATAGTTTTTGGAGATTGGGAGCTGGGAGCAACCGGCTTGAAGAGTTCCTTAGATTAACAGATCTGCCTTCGAACAGTTACAAATTTTGATAAACTAACTGAGCAGTAAATAAATTAAAAAAAAAAATTGTTTTAACCACAGTTGAATTTTGTTTTAAAAAAATTCAACATATTTCGGAATCGACGCCCCATCTTCAGGATAATGAATCAACTGAAATTAACGATCAAATGAAATAGATTTAATTATGGTGGGAGGGGATTGGAGGGGGCATTTTTACAAGGTTTGTAAAGGTTTAAGAGAGGGCTTGTTTACAAAGTTATTTTGATTATTTATAATTTTAAGTTTCTATTAATACTGTTTCTCATTTCTAATATTTCTAGATTATCGAAATAAAAATCCCTAGGATTGCTATGTAAAATTTTGAAACCGGTATTTATATCGAAAGAGTGATTACATTCTATTAGATGATTTGAAAATTCCGAATAATTATTATTGCTAAGACATTTCAAATACTCGCTGATTCTTAGAGTCAATGAGCATTTGAGATTAAATGTCTATTGTCCATTAAACGCCGATTTATTGGAAATGAAATGAAAATTGAAATTTGTCCGTTAAATCTGAATTCAGATAAACCTAAATCCGCAAAATCGAGGGTTTACTGGACTTAATATTTTACTTTGGCAAGGAACTTGATGGACGCCTTTACTGTCAAGTCATTTCGTAAATATGATCTTATTAGATGTTATACTACAATAATTTTCTTAAGTGTTCAAGGGGTAGGCTTTGCATGGCGAATTGCACAGTTTAAAAAAAATATTATCACGATATAAGCAAATTATATGAACCAATAAGAGAGATACACAGAAAAAAATTATCCATTTGAAAATATTTATTTATCATCGGTGTTCGAAACGGGAAACTACAATACCAATTTCACTATGTTAACCATTAAGATTTCTGAAAATTTCAGACTATTATTTGGGCGTATTTCTGCAAACAAAATCCAACCCAGAATGTTCAAAAAAATTAGTTATAAAAACCAAAATAAAGAGAAAATGGTTTTCCATATTCTGCAAAAAAAAACATAAATGCTGTACAATATTTTATAACTAAAATATGAACATTAATAAGTTACATTTTATTTTTTACAAAAATGGATTGTTTGGATATCGACACAAACTTCAATAATATAGAATTGATTTTGAGGATGATTTTGATTAGTTGCTGCTGTTGTAAGAATTATATTGTTTTCATTGGTATTATTAAAAAAAATCATTTATATCTCACTTATCGTACAACTACGATATTATATTTCTAATTTATTTTAAATTAGAAAATATGATTTTAATGAAACAAATTTAGCAATATCTTTGAGTTTTCCCGGTGTCGCCTTTTGTGGCACAGCTAGTTGTTAGTACTAGATTGAATAAATTTTTATGTTGATTGCTCAAAATGTTTTGTTTTGTGAACCCATCTTTGTTAATCTGTTTCAAATTGAAACTTGTTAATGTGAGAGGCACCTGATGCGGCTCGAGAGAGTTCAGCGTGCACATCACCGAGAGGATCCACAGATTGAAATCAAGGAGTAAGGTTTGTCCCATTCTTCTCCGTCTGAACTAGCTGGTGATGAGGAGGGGGTCAGGTCATGAGGATCTGAACCTCACGTCATAATTTATTGAAAATAAAATAATACATACATGTTACAGTGAATATATTTTTTTTTTAATACGTGTTTAACTGTCTCCAGAAAAGTAAAACTTATGTTTAGGGACCGGAGTACACGATATATAAGAGCATAAATAAATAAGTATGTATAATTCAATAATGGAACAGTGTAGAGAAATACAAACATCATATGATAAATATTAGTGACTCAAGTATACTTTATAATTATTTTCGGAGTACCGTTATTTTTTAAAATTCTAACTATTTTTTGTTTTAATTATGTATATTCTATTTGTTTTATGTGTTTCTTGAATTTTGTATAGTGTTCTTCAATTTTGATATTCATTGGTAAGTTATTGAAATATTTGATACCTAGATAAGTGTAATGGTGTTCTGTGGCTGTTTTGTTGTATTTGAGAATATTTAAACATCCTATTATTTGCGCTCTTTGGCTATGAATATGAGTATTATGAGTTTGTGGTGTATTTATATTTATTTGAATGAATGTTTCTCTATGCATTTGTAAAATTGGGGTGTAATTGTATAATCTGTCTAATGTTGGAACATTAAATTCTTTATCAAATCATATGTGTAAGCCATACGTACATACGTCGTTCATTGGTGTTTACGGGTATAAACACCAACCAACGCAACGAAACACTGTGTCTCGTACGCACAATACTAATTCGATTGTTTTTCTTAAATGTAAAAAGATTTGCATACAATTCAAATGTCCGAGTGTATATATGTACCTGTTGCGCACTATCTGTTTTTTTTCGTTTTATTTCGATTTATATAAACTATCGTAAATGTGCCCAATATAATAATATTTTTTAGCAAATCCTATTTAAAAATCTTTTGCGAGTTGAAATAACTAGTGCAGAACCAACCATATATTGTATCCATCGACCGATGCATTATACGACTCTTAGTAAAAAATATTTATGAATTAGATCCGACATAAAATTTGTACTTTGGAAGTAGCTTCGATAAAAAATGCCGTTAGTACTGTAAGAGATCACACAATAATTTTTCAGTAAAAAAAAAATAAGGAATAAACGAATAAAAATGTCTCTTTCACACTATTTAATTGAAAAGAAATAAAGAGGAAGATCTTATTGCAAGGGTCTAAATTATATTATTATTAACGTTTTTTACTTTAAATGTTTTACTTTTCACTTTTTTTTACTTTTAACTTTTGTACTTTAATCTCTCATTTAAAAACTTAAGTGTATTGCGGTAATATGAGTTAACACGATACGGCTACGTTCACATATTTTTTATATTTGTATTCATAGATTTTAGATTTTGTAAGAAAAAAAATTCGTTCATCATTTAAAATTAAAGAAAAAAAACAATTATTCTAATGCCCTAAAATGATGTTCTACAAAAACCAATATTCCGATGGTTATAATATCTAAAATATTTCAGTCTAAATAAGAAAAACTTTTCTACAAGTAAATCTCCTCAGCTTCATAAGAATTTGCGCAATTTCAATTTATATTAATTAATTTCTAAAAGTTTCAGGGAAAGAATGTTTTTAAGTATTGGGTCCACAAAATTTAATTTTTGCTACGTGATTGAACTTCAAACATGGAAATAAGTTTTATAATAGCTAATAATAAAAACGAACTCTATTAATTATTGTAAAATAGAGTTTTTTGTATACTGTTATACAAGGTGTAACAGAGCTAGTCCACAATACTTTACAGGTGGATTTCTGCTTTGATTATGAGTCGAAAATGTTCAAGCCTAATATTAATAGTTGAGGAAATATGCGACATGAAAGTTTGCCTTTTTTTATTAATATTTCTGACTTATTTTTTGCAAAAAGATGGACTATCATTTCAAAAATTTGTATCTAATACGAAAAATTTATTTCCAATAATAAAAATCAAATATAATAATAAAAACCTATCAATTCCAATGGGAAAACATTCTAATTGGAGTTTTTTCATGGTTTTTATTATTTTAGTTAGCTTTTATTGAAACGAATGAATTTTTTTCATAACTCCATAACTATTTGTATTAGGTCACGATTGCTTGAACATTTTCAATTAAGTAAAGTATTGTGGACTAGCTTCTATCCTACACAATACATGTGAAAACACAGCGAAAAAGGATAATATGTATGTAAAAAGTGGAAATAAAAAACAGCTAAGGCAAATATAAGATAGGTACTCGTAGTTGTTGGAGAGGAGGGGATGTTGAAGCTTCCGTAGGAACTACCTTGTGTAGAAATCGACGGAGAGAGCAAAATGACAAGGAAATGTTATATAGTTAGGTTAACTCGGCCGCGCTAACATCGTTTTGAATCAAACTCTGTACCAGCATTCTACCACAATATCATTATAAAACATAATTCAAAATTTTTAAAACATATAAAGACCCTTCGTTGATTAACCCCGATACTTTGATAACCCTGAAATAATTTTTAGACCCTTTTGCATACATTTTAAGTCACATTATTGATTTTTATTACTTATAAATAAATAATAATTCGCGCTACTTTTTGATCGCGCATTCAATAGTGGGGTGTCTTTTATATACCTTGTGGCCCTCTTTAACTATACGTACATGGAAAATTGGAAATATAAAATATTTGATTTTATTTCGTAAGTATTATGTCAATATCTAGGTAGGTACTTTAATAATAGAAATGGCTCAATATTTGTGATTTGCTATTAATCTTTTTTCGTTTATTTAATTTCGAACTAACAGAGTTCCGCATAATTTGAAATCTTTTAAAACACAATAAACTCAGAGTTTATAATCTAAATGCCTTAGTAAACAACAGTGTTTTCATTGATCGTCGACTGTTTGAACGACCTTTTCTTAGAAGTAAATTAACCAGATGAATAACGAAACATGTGAACACGAATGACATACCTTCATGGGGGTGGATTATCATACACATACTTAATCCTGCTGATTTCATGTATTCGAACACCTACGCAATAATCTCCAAAATTGGTGATCACGGCAGAGTGACATTTTTTAGGTCCGCCCTTCAAACTTCGCCCTTCAAGTTAATGTTGAATGAATTTTTTAGGTCTACCCTTTGTCACTGGTCTGTTTATCTTACTGTTAATTTTGTTTTGTATCCGAAAATATCCTGACCTCTGGTACAATGCCTACTAACGTTTCGTTTTTTGCGAATTTCGTTATTTACAACACATAATTTATTTATTTAGTTATATCCCCTTAGAGTTTTTACTTGAAAGAATTATTAATTTACAACAATCATATACTATAATTGTTATATTTTTTAAAATAAATGTTGACGGGAAACATCTACATAAGATAGAGCATGATATCTAGTAAATGTTTTCTCACGAATATACATTCTTCACAGTTCACAGAAAGAAATACTTCCAAAAATACCTTCTTTATGCGCATACAAATCTGCTCAACTCACAACTATTTTATATGTATACTGTTAGGTACCAAATAATGCTTTGAACAATATATGTTTTCCTGTGTTGTCCTGCCTTTATCCGATCCTCTTCTCCTCACCTGGAGACCGTCGGTAAAGCAGTTCTCTACTAGCGTCAGTGGGCAAGACGTCACAGAGTGGGCTGTGTAAAATTTTGTCGTCGCTTATAAACGTTTTCGGAACTCTAGAGTGAAAGTGCATGTGCTTTGAACGAAGGAAAAATAATAATTAAACTCCACAAAAACCAGGAAGCGACGGAAACTAGGAGAACCTCGGAATCCGGTGAGCAATTCCTTTTTCTTCCCTTTCATTGCATCGCAAGACTGCGTTCGCATCATATACTATATATGATGAAACGAATATGAGAAAACGTTGAAGATTCATCGATTTAATGGTAGTTTCCTCGTAACAGTGATAGATATCGACCGCGACAATTTAAGAACCACAGACCACCAAAATAAATCTCCTTGTCCATAATTTGGCACCACGTCTGGTGCCAATACTTTCTCCTTGTTTGAAAAAATACAAGAAGCTGTAAATTTTGAAACAATCGTGAAAAAAGTCAAACAAAATACTCTTGAAAATTATAGTACTGTAACGAAGCTAGAAAGAATCACGCAGTCCTGTTAAGTGACAGTTGTTTGAATTTTTCATAACATTATCGAAGACTCCAGAATAGCCTAGCGTAATCTACGGCTTTCGGGAAGCCACGGGAAAGTTCTCCTAAACACTGAGAACGCCCAGAGGGTTCGATATCGAGCTCCTGATTGGTCTTTTTGGTCGATGCGAGCGGTTTGAAACTATAGCGAGCCTCGACCCACTATATATGTATAAACGACCCGCTATGTATAAAAGTAGACTAGCCGTATATGCATAAAAAATCACTGGATATAATTTAAGTATGTATAATAAAAAGCCTGTCAAACGTCGAACGTGGGAGGCATAAATTAATGAATCGCGTCTTAGATAAGCTCTGATCTTACAATGTGTAATATAAATAGTAAATATTTGACGAGCCAAGAAGCATTAGTGGCTATGACATTTAATTGCCATCCGCGCGTCCGAGGTTCGAAACATTCTCCAATCGTGTAATTTCGTATTCTGGCCGTGAATTCAAGAAAGTTGCGGAGTTGCGGGAAAGACAAACTACAAAATTATTATATTAAGATAATATTTACGATGACACCCACAGATTTTAATTGATGCTTTCAACATATTAAATAAAGAATTGTACTAAAATGAATGAATTATTTTCTTTCGTTAATATAAATAATAAAATATCAAATACAACCACAATGTGGAGCACTAAATAAAATGATTTAATTGAAAAAATTGTGAGAGTGTAGGCACCCCTTCCGAAGAGCGGCGGGGACGAAAACGTACAGACAAGAACACCCAAACCAAACAATGCCCGGGGCCCTACTTTGTGCGGGTCTGTTTCGCTGTTTACTTAGGTGTCTGGATCTCGAAATCTGCCGGCGACATTTTGAATTATTTTCCCGTAACGAATTTCGAATAAACTTTGAACAGAAATTTACATCAGAGAGGAAAATCAAGTTTATGAATCCATAAAGTAAAACAATCACGACCGAAGCACGGAGCACGGTGTCATTGCGGATATTACATTTTAGCGATACTTGTTTTCAACAAAAATATTCTTCTTTATTTATTATCATTTGTTTAAATTGGATTAGGATTCGTTATTTTTTTAAATAGACATGCAAATACGGAATCGTGTCGCGAATACGAATATTTTTACTGTTTTCAAATTAAGCTAAACGCTTGTGTTTAAAAATAAGACTAACTTGCTGGTGTCCTGGAATGGGGCTCGAATCACCGACCATTGGATCACTAGGCAAGAATCATGATCAATATACCAACAAGCTACTCAAAAACCTACTGCTGTAAATATTTGCTCCCTAACTCCATTCGATTCGTCCAATTCACGGGTTAATGCACATTATGATTTCATATCAATATCGATCATTCCAAAATGGTAATGCCTTGTATTTAGAAAAAATACACTGACACTGAATTCTTTATAACTGTGTTAGTGAAGAAATAAATAATATAACACACTCTCAAATACAGTTATAAAAGTTTTTTGTGAGATTTATGATGTGAGTGTTGAAGACAGTAGAAACAGAGGGCGTCCTCAGAAGATCGATCATCACCGGATAAATCAATTGAGGGATGGTACTGTTAGTTTAAACGACCAAAAAGTGTGCGTGAGAAGATGTATGAAAGTGGACGAAGCCAAAGTGGTGTACCAGGACAGAAATGTACGTAGAGAAAATTCATATGAATGCGTTGAGACTGAAATATTTTGTGCTAACTTGATTTATTTTAGATTTTTTATAACATGCAGTTATCTTTCAGCGTTTTTCTGAAAGATATTTGGGAATATGAAAATAATATGTTCAAGAATCCAAATCTCGGCCAAAAGTGAGTAGATAAGCAAGTCTTTTATTAAAAAAACAAAAGCATAAAGCACAATTGTGCAATTGATGGCGTAGTGATCATAACGTTCGCCCAGTGTTCTGGTTCGAGCCCCATTCTAATTCCATTCTAAGAAAGTTATTATAGAAAGAAGGTCTTATTTTCATAACACAAGCGTTTAGCTTATTTTGAGAATAGTAAGAATATTGATGTAATAGAAAAAAAAATTGCAGATATTTATAATTGAAACTACTCGCAATATGATAATTATATATTCAGGATATTACTTCAAAATTAATTAAATAAAAAAGTGTAACGAAATAATTAAAAATATTTTTATTGTAGTAATATTATAACAATAGCTTTGAAATCTTTTAGTTCAGAAATACGATAAATTGACATACAAAAAATATCATATGTAATTTTTAGATTTTGCTGAAGCGGATTCTAATGCCTAGGATATTCTTCATTCCGCACAGAAAACAAGTACAAAGCTTTGTTTTTAAATGTCATTTTTTGTTATTTTACACATACAATATTTTTATTGTTATTTAACAAGAACCACATCTATAAGACTTACCATTTTACTAAAAAATAATGAAAAAATCTAAGTGCGCCTTGTATTCCATATTTTATTTATTAAAACATGATATAGAAAAAATATTAACAATATTTACATTGCATGAGGAGTATAAAAGTAAAGGCAACAATATCTCACTGAGGTGTTTTTTACTAGTATACGAAATGAATATATTTTATTTTTCTATATATTATAAGAAAATATTTTTTCTTAAAAAAAATCTCATTAATCTGGTGGGCTTTCTATTGCCGTTCAGAAAATTCAGTAGGTAACATATAACCTGTCTAGGTTACATACAGTGTTCGAACATAAAAAAGGTAGGTATTGAATTACCAAGAAAATTGAGAATCACCAAGAGAGATGACAAAATTAAATTTAAATGATATAAAGTTGTCTAAATTAAAACTTTGTTTAAAATAATACCTAGATGAAAGCCTAATACCTTGTTTTGTATCAAGCTTGCATTAAGTGGGATATTTAATATTCACGCATGTGATATGAAAGCTTCTACTGGGAGATTTATCTTGAGTAGGTTTGCTAACGCATTTGTTTCTGAGAGAAATGGTTTCGTTGTAATCTGTCTTCTCCCTTATTGACTTGCTTATTTTTCTTTTGAAATAAATCCTCTATGCCATTTTGTGAGTGACACATTGTTTATAGATACTTAGAGATAGCAAAGAGGTTCAATTTCCCGTAGAAAACATTTCTATTAGAAAATAATTTTCTTCTTCTTTGTCGTCTTCGGTTGGTTGGTTCTCTCAGTATAGAAGATTCCTCCTATACCATATTTCAAAGGTGTCAAGTTTCTTTCGCTTACTTACTTTCAAAGTTCATGTTTCCACTCCGTAAAGATACAAGATAGGCAGATAGAAGAAAAAACAAGAAAATGAAGGCGTTTTTGTAGTTACGGATGTCTTTTCATTCCTAAGATTCCGATTTATTATAAATAAAATATTATTTATAATAAATCGGAATCTTAGGAACTATGTGAAAACAATCTTTTGGTTTTATTTTCTAATATTTAAATAAAAATTTCATCAACAAAAATAAATATGGTGTATGTTATTTGATTTTTAACAAAGTCGCAAGTGACGCAACGAATACGAATCCGAATATTCATATTCGCCGAATAGTAGATATTTACCGAATATTCGTATTCGCCGAATATCATCACGAATATTAAAAACAAACTATTTATAACTGAACGCAACGCAAATTACGGTTTGGCTGTGCACCGTATATCCGAGCATACCTATTCATTACTTTATCGGGGATTCCTCTAACATTGAATTAATGGACTTCTCAAGTTGTCACTGTTAGTGACAACTTGAGTGTCAGTTGTTACTTGTTTTAGAGCATAACATGAGTTATTTCATCTAGTTTCGTTGGGTTATTAATAAGGTTAGGAGCTCATTTCATGTAGTTTTTGTTTTGTAATACATATTGTTTATTCCATTTTATTTCCGTTGTGTGTAAAAGGATTAACTCTTATAAAATAATTTCAAATTAAATCTAACAACATGACCTCACATTAGCGTGAAAAAGTGATATAAATTATCGACCGCTGGGAATTTACAAACAAACCGATAAAAGAAATTGTCTAACGCCTGAGAAGTTACAAATGTAGTGCTTTTTGAAAAAAAAATTGTCGGTGGTAAATTTTAATTATTAAATCCTTAGTAAATAAAGAACAGTGGTGCATTATTTATTACCTTGTTGAATTATTCGTATTCGTGAAAGTAGTATTCGTTGCATCACTACTAAAAATGTTCTTAGGTTTTCCCAGCCATTCAGAATCTGTTTGAGTTTTCTGGGATACACCAGACCTGAATATGGAGTCTGCAATGGGGTCCGATATGACGGCCAGAAAGATCGTAGAAACACGGCAGAGGTTTTTTTAATACTATTTATAAGAATCAATGTTGTAGTTAAAATACGAGTACGTAGGTATCTATGTATTATTAATGTATTTAGAGCAGCCGCCTACTGGGCCACTAGTGGCGGCCACAGCAAAACCACTTAGTAGATTTTTCATACATTTTGGATGGCCACGAGCCACATGCTGCGAGAGTGGACAGCGCTCGCTAATTGTGACTGCGTTTAGTGTCTGCCCCTAGTGACCCAGTGGGAGCGGCTCTAAATCACTAGTGGCCGCGCTTAGTGGCCCAGTGGGTGGCAGCTCTTGACCACTAGTGGTTACGTTTAGTGGCCGCAACTTATGACCCAGTGGGCGGTCGTTTTTGCCTACTGTTTTAAAATGATGCTAGTTAAATTCTAGATTGTTTTATATAAATTTGTAATAAATACAAACTCTCTCTCTCTCTATATATATATTATTAATTATTAAACATATTTTTCAATTATTTAAGAAAACGAGTCCCGTGAAATATATATATATATAGAAATTTAGTAATATTGTATGACACTTTTCCTATATTTTTGTATTAAAAACAGTTTTAAAAATGCTGTAATCACAAGGCGGATATAAAAATACTCAAATCCTTTGATAAATAACAAAAGAAAGCCACATAAACGTAGGGTTTCAGGAGGTAGTCCTCTTAGTACATTATGAATATTCATTTGGAACTAATGAAAGCAGAGCTTGAAATGTATTAAATATGCAAAACTTTTTATCTCCCAACAAGCTGCTGTTAAATTAGATTTCGCAAGAACAATATTAATTTTATATCTCATTTATATGTTTTGAATAATGACTTTAATTGTTTTTTAAAATTTACAATATAAAATAAAACTTATTTATAGTTTTGAATTTTAGGAAATTGATATTAGAAAACATTGCTTCTACCCGTTTTAAGTAACAACTGGTAATAATTTTATGCATATAATTTTATATTTTTCCATTGAATAGATATTGAAATATTATTTTTTCCATACCTCTACTTGACAGACTTGGAAACGTGTCTCCCTCTTATATGGATTTCATTTTACATAACAGTATTCCATCTTTCAAACCTCCTTACGTAACATTGGATACCGTTTTATATTTATGGAAATATTAAAATCTTCCAAATATGGGAAATATAGTTCTCTTTCAGATGTTAAACTCTATTGCGGATGCGGTGAGTGGGGGCGCTTTATCGCTTTCTCAGAACTGCGAATAAAATAGGGGTGAAAAAGTGAAATTCGTTGATAATTCGAGATTTAATATTCAAATGGCAAATGGCTGCAGTCAAAGAAAATATTTGTCTACCTGAACACATGAATACTATTATCAAAAGATGTATTCTTCTTTCTTTTAATAGACCTACGTGATTCCTCAGAGACAGCGCCTCCTGTGAGGTGGATTCCCTCGGTCTTCCGCGAGGGCGGGTTTCGTGAGGCTGATTATGTAGTGCGGTATAAGGGAGTCTGGAGCTGTCCATTCTCTAGAAATGACCATCCCAGTCACTTCGTCTCCTCCTATTTACTCCATCGTATAATATCCTCAGCCTCACATATCACTCTTATGTTCCTCACGCGATCCCTCAGCGTCTTGCCTGCTATCATCCTCAGTGTCTTCATCACGGAAGCCCTCAATAGGGCGACCTTGGGGTGATACTTGACAGTAAATTAAATTTTAACAAACAGATCGATTACATAGTCACCAACGCATCATCTATGCTTGGTTTTGTCATACGCACATGTAAACATTTCAAAAATATCAGTACCCTCAAGACACTTTATTTCTCATACGTTAGTAGTATTTTAGAATATGCATCTCAGGTGTGGAATCCAGGTTATGCACTACACGAAAATAGAATTGAAAGCGTTCAAAACAGATTTCTAAGATACCTAGACCTCCGTTCATTTAGATCTCACTTAAGCAATGAAGACTCTGCGAAGTTTTTTAACATCTAACCTAACACCTAACTACCCTAGCTAACATGCAGACCCTAACTAAGAAACATAGCTGACGCGGTGATGCTATTCAAAATAACACACAATCTAGTTGATAGTCCGGAACTTCTTCAACGAACATCTTATCACATCCCAACTCGCAATAACAGACATTCACCTACTTTTCATCTCCCCTTTTGTAAGACCAACTCAAAACAAAACTCCTTTATGTACAGATCCACAAATTCATTTAACACAAACTATCACCACATTGACATTTTTAATTCAACAATAAGAAACATAAAACAAACAATATCTACACTACCTCACCCAAACTAATTCGTACATTATATCATCCCTTCTACTCCCGTCCCATATTCCCCTCCAACCTCTCCACTCGCTATTAAAGTAAGTTAAAGTAAATTATTATATTCAGTGGAAAATTTGTAATTGGCATAATTTTAAAAACCATTATTTCATATTTTTAAGATTGTTGTTTTGCTGTTAATTTTCCCCAAAATAAAATAAATAAATAAATATTTGTTTAGTCCTGATTGTGTCTGCCCTTATTTCAACGCCATTTGGTCTTACGCATCCTTTGTTGATTCTCATCTCGTTTTTGATTGCCATATCCTTATTCTTTATAATTGTGGATTTTAGAACACCGGAGATTTCCTCTGCCTAGTTAACTCGGGCTTGTATTTCTTCACACAGATCAGCTCCTCCAACCGCACCTGTGCCTAGATATCGGAAGGTGCTGACTGACCTATTCTATTAAAAAATGTAATAAATGTAATATTACATAAAATGCTCAAATAGTGATAACTCGATGTAAATGTTACAGAAAAAGTGTAAATTTCGACAATACATTATACATTAACTAGTAAATGTATACGTAAGCTTTGGATAATATATACATTTACTCATAGTGCATACATATACTCGTTAACGTATACATCATAGAAAATTATCATTTTGTCTGTGACATGCTTACAAATTTATAATGCGGTGAATATGATAATTTAACATAAACTAGCAATAAGCATTTGAAATGGTAATCAAAGTAAGCTCAGGAGCTGAAAGGCACGAATAGTCAAGCGAAAAATAAATTTATCACAACCCGCTCTCAACCCGATGTTGTATATTTATTGGGTGAAATGCAGATTATTAAATCATCAATAAATTTATCTTTGCAGATTATTAAAAAATCAATAAATTTATCTTTAGATAAACAAAAGAAGTATACATTAATTATAAATATAATAAATTACAAAACAACGTTTGAACGAATTTATTTATATGAATGTTAATGTACGAAACTTTTGCTTGCTTTTTTTGCAATAAAATTTCTCTTGAGTAGAAGAAAAGTATCGCCTTACGAGTAAAATAATATTTAAAATAATCATATGCGATGTAATATTAAAAAATAAATAATCTATTTATTGGATACGGGCGGCGAGTTACACACGTCTGGCTCAGAGATGGAATTTTAATATATCCAGTCGCAACGATTCTTCGCTTTGACAACTCGTTGCATTGCACATCTCATGTACCGCCGAATAGAGATGGATAAATTCTTCGCCCACGGTCTTTTATACTTATTTTATTAGAAAAGCTATTTTCGAATGTAATTTATGAGAAAATACAACGCATGGCAGCTTTCGAAGCTCGCATAATACATATAATATATATCATAAAAAGAACGAATGATATACCGAAATAAAGTTTTGA
The DNA here is from genome assembly GCA_016648135.1 of Agrypnia vestita. NCBI lineage: Eukaryota > Metazoa > Arthropoda > Insecta > Trichoptera > Phryganeidae > Agrypnia > Agrypnia vestita. The sequence continues at coordinate 73,905 of JADDOH010001833.1, forward strand.
TGCTTTGATGGGACTGTAAAAAAAAATTTTGAAAAAATCCTTCAAAATTAAATAATAATGTGTACCATATATGTCAAATATTACGTAAACTTATATACGAGTATTAATTAAAAAATGCTTTTTTTCTTATAGAGATTTTTACATGGGAGCGCATCTAAAAATTTTGGCTGAAAATATGCTTTAGTGGAAATATAAAAAATAATGGATTTCTGAATAATCAATCTATCATTATGAATTTCTACAATGTAAACGCCAAATCCATCAATAATAAGATTACAAGAATATTATTTTTTTCTATTCTTTACTATCTATTTATTGCACATTTGTATAAATTTCCATCTCTAAATGTAATATCAATATAATAATATTGACCTGTTTCGATACCAGTGGATTCGTTAGGATAAATATCCTCTTTCTAAAATCTGTAAAATAAATACTTCAACTATAAATATCTTGTTTGTTTTAATTATTGTACGTTTTTACAGGTAAAGGTATACTGGTATCGAAACCAGCTGAGGTCAAAGAAACCAAAGTAAATAAAAATTGAGTAATTTGTTAAATAATTGTGTCTAACCACAAATTCAACCACATAAACATATAAAATGATAAATATTTTAGCCGGGTTTGCAGCTAAAATATTTATCATTTTAAAATATTTTGGGTTAAGTATAAAACGTTAAACTCTCTCATACATATATATTAAAAGAACAATAAGTACCTATAGTATTTCTATCTAACAGAATCTCCGTGTTTGTAATTTTCTTTTTTCAATGCTCACATGTTTTATTTCACATTTATTTAGTGCTTAATGTGTCATTATTAAATAAATTTTCCATCAAATTTTGTTTCTTTAATATTCAATAAATATATTCAATAAATTCAATAAATATATTATATATACTACGAATAAATATGTAATACGATAGCCCTCTCAGCCCGGTACGTTTGATATTCGATATTCACAACGAGGGTTCCGGGTTCGATTCACGGTGAGGTCACAACTAATCTATGTGATTTACACAAGCCTGGGTATTTTGCGAGATGTTTCGCTTCTGTAATTGGAGCTTTTGGCCTGTTGAAGCATAAATAAAATAACAAAAAAAAAAACGGAAAACTAACTAAGTAACCATCACGCCGTTTCTCCGCAGGGGTAGGCAGAGAGGAAAGATCGCTTGTTCTACAGTAATTGAGGCTTTTTACAAGGCCATCCTGTTGTAGGTATTTATAATATCTGATGGTGCCAATTTTTTCACGGTCGCCCTCTGTTCCTGCCGCCTTCGACACTTGCCCTATATATTTTCTTAATCATTCTTTCTTTGCTCATTCGTTCCACATGACCAAATTCTCTATGCGATCTCATCTTTATTTTTTATACCACTCCACAGCCAGCATTACGCTCAATTCTAATGTGTCATCTAATCAATCCTCATTCTAATTTAACATCTAATCAAACCTCTTTCTATCAACCAAAGATTTTCCACACAAGTGCCATAGTGACCGCATTTCCCCCGCATTCAGTCTTAATTCATTCCTTTTATTATGCCAATTCCTGGATTCAAGAAACGAACAATTCATTAATTTTCATATACCTACTTAGTCTGTATTTTTTTTAACACAGCTCCTGTGAATAAATGTCATTATTGCCCACAAGGTATTTTTTGTTGTTGGAAAAATCTATTTCAGTCTATTTCTAAGTATGTGGGGTCTAATTGGGGATCAAAACAAAAATGTTTCTGTATAATGGTAACGTGGTTTTGCCAAAGTATTGAAGGTTTCTTCCCATTCCATCATAATATGAACATTCCATTCTGAAAAAGTTATGATTGTGGGTATTAAAAATGGTAGACTATGTAACGAACCAGAAAATAATATTTTTTTTAGCCTATAAATACGACCCTTTCATATTCTGTTTTATTTTCTGATCCATACGGTATTTATTAATAACTTGTCTTAACTATATCTTCTTTATTTAAATACTAGCTGTTCGTACCCGGCGTTGCACGATTCCCGTTAAGGATTAAGTTGAAAAAAAAAATTGTGGGGGAAAATAAAGGTTTGATTCGAACGGTACAGATATGCATCGAAATTATATCGGGAGGAGGAGAAAAGGTAAAAGTGGAGGGGTAAAATATAGCCTATGTTACCTGCCGAGTCCTAAAGAATATCTTTCCAAATTTTGAGTCCGACCGGTCAAACTGTATAGATTTGCATCGAAAATATGTCAGGGGGAGGGAAAGAGGTATGAGAATAGGAAGAAATTCAATTCAATTCAATTTTTATTTATTCCATAATATGTATATTACAAACTTTATATTCAAGGCATACATATTAGGTCCTTACATATGAAATTGACGTTTAGTATGGGAGGAACATAAAGCCGATTTTTTTTATTATAATATATTTATTTAATCAAAGTATGTACCATTGCTATCTATGCACTTTTGCCATCTCATAGGTAGTTCATCGATCCCTTTACTTAAAAAACCATTCGGACGGGAATCGATAAAATCTTTGAAGGCGGTTTGGACTGCCCCATCGGAGTTGAATTTTTTCCTTTGCAAGAAGTTATCCAAATTTCGAAAAAAATTGTAATCTATTGGGGCAAGGTCCGGAGAGTACGGTGGATGTCTTAGACATTCCAATTGAAGCTCCTCTAATTTGGTAGCCGTCTGTTGTGCAGTGTGTGGTCTAGCGTTATCATGAAGTAGCAGTGGCCTAGAGCGATTACCCAGCCTCGATTGTTTAGCAGCTAGCTTTTCCATCATGGTTTGCAGTTGCTAACAATAGACATCTGCCGTAATCGTCTGGCCAGTTTTAAGAAAGCTGTAGTGAACGACACCAGCACTAGTCCACCAAACGCTCACAAGTAACTTTTTTGGAGTCAATTTTCGCTTGGGGCATGGTTTGGCTGGTTCGGCAGGGTCCAGCCATTGCGATGAGCACTTCCGATTATCGTACAGGATCCACTTTTCATCACAGGTAATGATTCGATTTAAAATCCCTTCATTATTGTGCCGGTTGAGTAATGCAACGCAGCAGTCAACGCGCGTTTATTGATTTGCTTCACTCAATTCATGAGGTACCCACCTTTCAAGCTTTTTCACCTTACCAATTTGCTTCAAGTGGATTAAAACAGTTTTATCACTAACACCGCAGCCTGCAGCTAACTCGGATGTGGTTTGCGATGGATCCGCTTCCACAATAGCCTTCAATTCTTCATTATCAACTTTGGTCTCCGACCATATGTAAGGACCTAATATTTTTGGCTTATATTGGAATGGCACAAATGTTGAATGATTTTTTGTTACGTACACATACAGCTATCCACATGGTTTAAAATAATTTAGGCAGAAGGCTCCAAGACACTGTAATTCTTAAACTTTTTTTAATTTTAAAATTTTTGTAAACAGAGAAGAGAGACCCATCACATACCAGGGCCTTTCTCTGAGCAATAGCTCCCATATCGGCTCTACACTTTCACCATCCATTTTCGGCATTTTTTAATGCTAACGTGGCTGTACTCACCGCCCCGCCGACACTCATGGGGCGTCCGTACAAAACCTCTTCTCTGCCTCCAAAGCGCAGGGACAAATGACAATTGGAATATACGAGTACTTATCATCCATTAAGTGGGAATTGTAAGTTACGTGTGTGCAGGAAATGCTACAGTAGAAAATATGATTGCAAAGTCCATAGTGTCCATAAGCATATGGATAAAAACATGTAAACATACAACTTAAGAGCTAGATTAATATTAAAAAGAATACAGAATTGCACCTTAGAGACAGTTATTAGAGTAATTCAGTCCCTTCAGGGTAAAATCAAAATAAAGTAACAAGTACAAACATTACGGGACTCACCAGTCCGGAGATAAACTGCCGGCAGATACAACCACTGTAATGATCCTAATTAAGTTACGTCTATAGAAATTTCGATATGACGATAGTCTCTAGTAAAAAAATAAAAAACTAGTACATAGCAGTCATTTTCCTAACTTAACATTTCCCAGCGGGAAACCTACACCCGAATAAAAGCTCGGAAATACGATAAGTTATTATCATTCCTGAGAAGGTCAGCGTTTACTGTGCAGTAGTGTGTAGACACCACCTAGATCCCAAGTCCTCAGGAACAGTTAAAAGAAACATAAATATTTAATAGACGCTAAATATTGTTTGTTAATAATTTTTAACAGTTTTTTAATAAATTTATAATTTATTTTAATTTTTTTATTATATTTATTTGGTAAATGTACAAACTTAAGAGTGACTGTATGGAATATAATTAATACAAATTTATATTACACGAGTACCCACTTTTAAATGGTAAATTATTCTCGTGTTTAAAAGTGGGGACATTGTCGTATATGTATATATCTATTGTTTATGTAATCGTTAGTGTAAGACATTAGATTAAATAACTTAGATATAGACAAAGAAACATTATATAAAAAAGAAACAGAAATAGTTCATAGACGCTAAATATTGTTTAAAAAGATGCGAACGGTGAAAAATGGCATCGGATAATTGCAGTAATTAAACCAGAATATTAATCTTGAAATGGGTCCAAAAATATGGAAAAGTACCAAAGTTAGTCTGATTCCGAGACGAAAAATTAAGCCTGCTCTAGGAGCGCGGCGATGGGCGATGAATAAGTAACAAGTGGTAGTTGTAAACCCTCGCGGGAGGAGAAAAAGAAAAAATCGGAGACAGTCCATTAAATTAGCCGGACGATCATTACGGAATTTACTGTCTTTGAGGTAAGTTTGTAAACCTCCATAATCACATGCACATTTTGATTAAAATTATGATATTTGTTATTACAGAGGATAGTGTTACGAGTAGCATCTTGTAAGTTGTATTACAGGGAGTTTCTTATCAGAGTCGCACAGTGGAGAAGATAGTTGGCCGGAAATATCCTAGGACGGAAGTTGAAAGCGTCGGATGTCGAGCGAGTGGACAAGCAAGCAGTGAGGCTGACCAAAAATGAATAAAGACCCGATAGCGAAGCGCACGTGGAGGCTGAGCAAGCGGAAATATGGACAGCTCGTAGTCAAGGCGACAGACACCACGTCGGAAAGTAAAGAACCGAAAATGTAACCAGCAAGGAGACCGGTTTCACATGAGAATCCTAAGGTGGGATGATAAGCTTGAGACAAACATGAGATTAGATAAGGTAGCAGATCACCGTGGAGGCTGAACCAGTGAAAAAGCAGTCAGGGCAACAGCTATCCCACATGAACCCACGTTGTGTATTTACAGTGATTCTTCGGAAGTTGGACCACAAAGCGGTAAGATACCGTTCGAAAGGGACTTATATTATATATTTTTATAATATGACATATTATGTGAGGGCTCCCAGGACTCTACTAGTTTATATCATAATAATTTTTATTTTATTTTTTAACATACAGACCGTCAACAGGTCATTGATGACCCTATTAGATGGTCATTTAGTGAAATTAGAGTACAAGTTTGAGGACTCCACTAGTTTATATCATAATAATTTTTATTTTATTTTTTAACATACAGACCGTCAACAGGTCATTGATGACCCTATTAGACGGTCATTTAGTGAAATTAGAGTACAAGTTTGAGTGTTTTGTGAACATTTGAATATGATAATACATAATACACTTAATACATTTTTTACGATTAATTAATAATTAGATAATAATGAAAAATAATAAATGATAAAATATATAAATATAAAAATATCGCAGATCAATAAGTAGTTCGATAATTTTTTTAATAATAAAATCAATATGTTTTTATATAATTCACAATTTATGATAAAAAAAATAAATGTGTGTTTCATTCATTTTATTTAACACCATCTCATCATCCAAGTCTCCATGACTGAGATCACTCCTCTCAAAACTAAGGATCGTCCTCGACCGTAACCTTTCGCCTCTTGACTATTCTCCTCTTTTCTTTTTTTTTACTTTAGTTGTTTTGGATATATCGCGGTGATTCCATTTCATTTGGAGTCTGGACCTATAACTTTTCATAATTTATTATTCATGATTCCTGACTCGCAGTTTCGTCGTCAGAAATTTAAATTCACAATTTTAAGATCTGGAAGGATATCTTTTCGCGAAAGCTGGTTATGTTTGTCAATCTTTGTTTTTTCTTCATTTATTATAGCCAATTCTTTATCAATACAGCGATCAATGTTGTATCGTCCGCATATCTGAGTTGGGAAATCTTTTTTCTACCAATTTTCACTCCTCCATTTCAGTTTTTCAGTCAGTTCCTAGTGATGTACTCTCCATATATGTTGAACAAAGTTGGAGACAAAATTGTATAAACCCTTGTCTGACTCCTTTCCGTACTTACCGTAAATTTTTTTGATTCAAAGTTTTTGAAACATATCAATATTGTTGAACTTGATATCACCATACCATCTCAAAATAGGCATTTTTTAACTGTTAAGCTACCATAAAAAATATATTGTTTTCTTATAATGTTTTTGAAGTGCTGTTATGAAATTGCATTTCAGAAATTTAAAAAAAAAATGGTGAAAAAATATTTACCACATTTTTTATGAAAAATAAAATCATATACAACTCATTACGTCATTTGCAAACGCTAAAATACCAAAATAAATACAAAAAAATATTTGGTACTATCAGTGAAGTAGTATGAAAAGTTAGTATGTTCTTGAAATATTAATTAATTAACTAATTTTCGAAATCAGCCGACAGCAATTGGCTAACAGCAGTTGTTTTATTGTAAAATTTTGTAGGGAATTGGGAAATCGAAACAATGCCCATAAATTCCTATTAAATTGAATTATGAAGCACCGATAAACTCTCGACTCGATCCAGCTTTGTAACGGATAACAATTTTTAATTTCCACCACCCTGTTTCGGGTTATTTATTTATCTCATTTTGATTCTTGACCACATATATATAAATTAAGGTTTTCGTTTGCAGACTTATCCATCAAATAATATGATTTGTGACATAGCAAAAAATGAAAAGTATATTTTTCATACCCATAAACTGATTAAAATTAAATATGTATGATTTTCACGATAAAAATCATGCATGAATTTACGATTTTCACGCAATAAACGTAGTTCAATATGATTTTAATTTTAGTTACGTAATTTGCCAGCGGATTTTTTATGCAGAAAAGGAAGAGAAAATTAAAAAAAAACAAAACTATTCTCCATGTACGTGTGTATGTGCCGGTCGCGAAGACGGCGTGCGTCATTCCTGGCTGGCTTGTAAAAATGAATGGTAGCGGGAGAAACCATGTGAATTGACGCTATTATTTCATTGGCACATTAATAAGAGTAATTCTGATCCTCACATAAATAAATACAAATATCAAAAGTAATTTCACAATCGATCGTTAAACGTAAAAATAGTGAATTGATTAATGGTGTTACTGGTACGTCAACTGATGGAAAAAAAATATTCTACACGTAGAAATGTTTTTCATTTCAGCACAAAATTTTAAATACACTCTTTTAAAAATTTACAGCATAAATTTTTTTTTTTATATTATCTATTAAGATGAACGCATTTAAAAAAGTTTTGTGCTAACATAAACGTATATCTTAAATGTTTTTTACAATTTGTAATAAAATAGCACAGTCTGCAACAATATGTTTCAATTAAAAAAAAATTGTTATTGGCATATTCCATAGACATATTTCGATCAATAATTGTACGTCTTATATTGAGAAAAGGTTTTTATATTTTGGATTAACTTTTCTGCTGGAATAACAAAATACTATGACGGGCAGTGTATAGGAAACAAAACAAAGTATGTCAATCTTCCCACACTTGAACTTTCGTGCCGATATTTACAGGCTAACTACAGGCCTCATTAACAGGATTGAGGTGACCCGGCGAGACGTGGGAAGGATTATAATGGACCTACCACACACACAAGTATCACCACATTTTGGCCTGCGCACGCAGTTACTACACGCACGGTGTTCCGTTTACAAACCGGCTTGCGAAGGCAAAAGTGTAGTGATACTTGTGTGTGTGGTAGAACCATTACTGACCTTGCGGGATAAAATAAATAATCAGGACATTCCCAATAGGATCAAAGTAGAAGATGTAATCCGGTTTTTCCAAATAGGATATGTTATAACGTGGATATTTAATTTCATTATAAGTACACCAGCGACATAAGAGTGGACACACAAAATTTGTTGTAACCTGTCATTTGACTTATAAATAAACAATTTTTTTTTAAAACTCCACAATTTTTTTTCACGTTTTTTATTCAATATTTTATTAATGAATATGCCAAAATGAGACATTTGTGTAAAACAATTTTTATGGCTTTTTTCGACTTTATTACCCCTCACAAGCGATAAAGGAGAAGAAAGCTGATAGGAGCCATAAAAATACTATTAGACAAATGTCTAAAAGAAGAAAGGATACCTAGATATATAATCTAGTAAACTAACTGAAAAAAGACTAGAGGTACCCAATGGAATTGCGATACCAACGCTGATATATGAAAGTGAAGCCTGGAGCTAACAGAAGAAGAATGAAAGTAGACTGAATGCAGTGGGGTTGAGATTCTTTAGACGTACGCAATGTGTGCAACTTAGATGTGTGCAAATCCATTTATGATAACGTAAAGAATGAAGATATTATGAATGAAGCTGCTCTGAGCATACTTGATAGAGTTAAAAAGGGTCGCTCAGATGGTTTGGGCATGTTAAGTGAATTAATGAAGAAAGAATGATAAGCAAGATATAAAAGTATAACGGCAGAATTGACGGCGCTAGAAAGAGAGTGCGACCACAAAAAACTTGGCATAACCAGGTTAACCAGATAGTGGAAAATGATCCCGTTTGGAGTCAAAACAATCGTCGAGCTTGCATGCGAAGATGTATGAATGTGAATGAGGCGAGAGTTGTGTCAGGACATAAGAGTCGGGCGCTATATCCTCTCTGCCTTCCCCCACAGAAAACGGCGTGATGGAAAGTTAGTAAGCATTATTAATAAAGTTAGATTAATGCAAAAAAGTTAAAAACATAACGGCTTAAATATCCAAGTCATGTATATAATTGTCTCAGTACAATCATCTCTATACTGTTGTATTTTGCTATAACTTTGTGGTTATTCATTATGAATATAATTAAACTAGTTAACTTTGTTTACACCACTAAAATTTATTTGGTAAAACCAACCGGTTTCGGAAATGACGTTCCTTCGTCAGGGTATATTACCCTGACGAAGGAACGTCGTTTCCGAAACCGGTTGGTTTTACCAAATAAATTTTAGTGGTGTAAACAAAGTTAACTAGTTTAATTATATTCAAAATCATTTCTATTCCTTTTATTAATTGAAACATACAATATATCAAAGGCACTGAAACCTTTCCCAAGCCTGCGCATAATAAGTATTTAATTAAAATAATAATATTAGAAAATAGAAATAAATCATTTAAACCGCACTGAAAACGAAGCGAGAAAATAATTCAAACGAATTAATTTACTTACGTGCTCCATAGAAATCAAGATTAATTATTTTACGTACGCAAGTGAGTATAATCAGTCAGCTCAGACGAGGGCTGTTGGCAATTTAATGTAAAGTGGTCTCGTTGTTCATTAGAGGCTGTATTCCGGGGGGACTGCCAAGTATAGCCGCTATGACAGGGTGTCAGCACAGCGCCGGCCGCAAGAATGACCGCCGAGCCTTCGTACGGTGACTTTCACGCCATTGTTGGCCAGCTCCTAATTTCGCAGCTTGCGGAGACCAATTTCAATGTATGTTTCCCTTTTTCCCGAAGTCCCTCCATTTCAACTTTTCCTTTAGCAATTAGTTCCGTAACGTTTTAATTGTTGTACATTATATGCAATAATTTTCCTGAATGGTTATTTGTTTTGTATAATCTGTGCATCCATATTTTATTCAACAAGTAAAAAATTATTTTCAATATTTACTTCAAAAATTTGAAAAACATTTTATTGATTTTTGATTTAGAAAAAAAAAACAAGAATTAAAAAGAATTTCAGATATTTAAATAATGGCGGTTTCTACAAATACTCGAATCATTTAAATAAGAGTTATTAAGCCCCGTGTTTACCAATTTTAGACGAAAATAATTTTGGACGTAAATTGAAAATTCTGAATCATTAGAAATATGCAAAGCGTATTAAAAGAACCAAAAATCATAAAAAATTAGCTAATTTTAACCACCATCCCCTCACCATTATAAAAAATGTTTACAATAATTTCCGAACTTTTCTTTTCAAACAATACGCTATTATCAAACATATAACATGGATGGTCGGTATATTATCTATTTGCTTTGCCAATTTTACCCGAAGCGACGAGAAAAGATGCGGCAGAAGGTACGCGCGGGTTGTGGCGCTGGCCTAAGGGAAATTTTTTCATATTTTCTGTCAAAATATGTTTTGTAAACATTACTGCTAACTTTATGTAAAGGATTAATTTATAAGACTGATCAAACAAATGTAGGTTTCCAAAACCCCTTTCTTTTGACTAAATAAACTAAATAATAATTTGATTTATTATTAAATATTGAAATAACAATATTTATTAAGTACCAGTAGAAAAGTCTATATAAACTTATTAAAGCTTGTAAATTGTCACATTAATTATGGAGGATATTACAGTAGTTTGATAATATTTATAAAACGATACCTTAAAACATATTTTTTAAAAGTATATTAATGATCTCAGTAGACTCAAAACAGTAGATTCCAATGCTGTTAATATTTTTTTCGTTAAAACTTATGTGCCTTAGAATATTTATTATCTAAATAAATATTTCTTGCTAAAAAATAAAAAAAATGCTTGAGAAAGGGAAAAGAAAAAAAATGAAAAAAGAAAAAAAAAAAGAAAAAGAAAAAGAAAAATAAAAAGAAAAAGAATGAGAAAGAGAAAAATTAGATCTGTTTTGCAAATCGATGAAAAATATAAATATAAAATTACTTTTAAACACTCGTAGAGGTTACAAATCACTTTGAATTAAACAGAAACATCCCACAACACACGTAGAGGTTACAAAGTGATTTGTAACCTCTACGTGTGTTTAATTCAAAAATTTTCAAAGTGACAAAATATTTGAAATAATTTTTTATGGACACTTGAATGTACTCCAGTCTACATTTCTAAAGTCCTATGTATTCTAGGATTATTTAATTTATGCATCTATGCATTAATGCAGTGACTTATTTGATAGACCTTAAATATATCTTATAACGTGGAGTTTACGCCGGGCTACGGACATTTATATAAAAGATTATTTCTGTTTCTAAAACTACATTAAAATATAATCTTCATAAGCTATTTCGTAGATTTTCTGTCACATGATCGACAAAGTGATACATACCTAAAATATTGAGTAGCAACTAAAAAGATTTTTAAAAAATATATATACTGGGAGGAGAAAGATATTTGTACAGTCTGTTCAAATCTTTAATAGAGACGATTTATGTATGAGTAACAGTATGTTTACATATAAATATTTTTTAATAAACGTATATTTTTAAAATAATAATTAGGTATCTATTTATGAGACAACATTTAAAACAATAAACGTACAATCCTGCCTTGATAATGAGTCAAAAATATTCAAGCATAACATAACATCAATAGTTATGAAAATATATAATATCACAGTTTGCATGTTTTTTTTACAATATTTCGGAATTATTTAAAAAAAAAAATAGAACTATCATTACGGAAGGGGCGTTCATTGAGAACAAAAAGCATGATTTTTATTGAAATATACAGGGTTGTTTTTCTCAAGGCAAATAGGGCGAAGAAGCTTAGGAAGACCAAAATTAAGGTGGAGAGCTTCGGAACTGGAGGGAGCTGGCACTAAACCGAGATGAGTGACGGAAAATTATTAAGGAGGCCAAGACCCACCAAGGGTTGTAGTGCCAAGAGTGATGATGATGATGATACAGGGTTGTTTGTAAAACATTAATAACCTCGCAGAACTATATTCCTGCCTTGATTATGAGTCAAAAATCTTCAAGTAACCATGACCTAATATCAATAATGGGGATATAGGTACGACATCAAAGTTTGCATTTTTTTTTCAATATTTCAAAAGTCCAACGTTTCACAAAAAATAAGTCAGAAATATTGGAAAAAAATCGTCTTGGGGAGATTATTAAAGAATTTAATACCAAGAAACTTAAAATGATTTTGGGTAGTGCTAAAATTAAATTTTGGTGTGATAAGTGTATCGGTATATCTTGTATATAGAAAGTCGTTTCTTGTGTTAAGTGTATTTTTAATTTTAAAAACTTGGATTATTGAAGTGTCTATTAACTTTGGTACTTATTTATATACATAAGTTGGGCACTTGGGTAGTAATTTTTTCTTTAGAATTTTTTTAATTATTGTTTTTGGGTAGTTTCCAATATTTTTAATTAGAAAAAAAAAACAGTTCGCATAAACTACTATTTGTTAAATTATCAACATGTTTCGGAGGCAATAAACTCTCCATTAGGATACAACGTATCTATACTAAGAATTAAAATTCGAAGTATAGATATTAGCAAACAAAAAATAAATATATGTGAGCTGAATAACTAATTAAGAACTAATGTGAAAACATGTTTAAAATTCAATAAATAGTAGTTTACAAAAAGTGATTTCTTGTTATTAATACTTAATAAAATTTATAAACTTTAAAAAATGTGTTATTTTTGATGAAAAATAAACAATAATATCAATTAATAAATTAATAAACAGGCGTACAGATCGGACGATGTCGCCACTAATGCTAGCGCCGGCGCCGACGGATGCACATCCGGTCGCACATGGTACAAGACGCCCGTGGAAGCGTCGCGACGTCTCATTGAATATTACTGCCGCGGCGCATCCCATTTTCCCGACGAGGCGGGCCCGCCCGCCCTACCTGCGGCGGAACGTTAGCCCGTATATAAATTCCTTATGAGATACATATATTTCCGAGGCTCGTAACACCCTCTGGCGTTTTTTTTTAAAGGTAGTCTACCCACCAGCAGAAAACAATCGAGTCTGCCCATTTTTTTGTTACTTTAAATGTTGAAATTGGTAACTAAAAATTAAAAAGTGATTTACCGTTGTTTAACGAAAATTAGACATCTTCTTAAAATAATTCAAATATCCCGTTCGGCGATGAACTATAATCTCTACAGATATAAATTAAAAATGGAAAACTGACTTCACCTCAATACGTTGTATTTTTCATTTAATTTTTTTCAATGAGAATTTTGAATACTTCTCCCATGATTCATTAGAACGTACAATATTATTTATTCGCAAAGCAATATGACATATTTTTAGACTGTAAATTAAAATTAAAAAATAATATTTTATTGCAATTGGCAATATGATCAGTGATGCAACAGATAAAACAACCTCTTTTTGTGATTATACCTTTGTTTATTCTAGTCATATATACGAGCTGCTTCGACCAAACCGGCTGCATTACTACGCGCGCATACAAAGCATGTACTTATTGCATGTAGACTAAAATAAAATTTACTCTTAAATAAATATATGATGACATACATATACGACTATTATGCACAAAATTTATGGGCATGTCGTGCCTGTGATTGAGTATAAAAATAAATAAAATATAAAATTGGTGAAACTATTAATGTTATTGTGCTGAAAACACAAAAAAAAATTTGGTACCAGTACGATCAAATTAACACTTAGTTTTGCCTACAATACACAGGACAAAACAATAAAAGTATACGTATTAATTTGCCCGATTAGCAACGTAGAAAAAGCATTTATTAAAAAAAGCCTCGTAGTTAAGTGCATTTTTGTTTTCTCGAAATTGACTAAAATATATATATTTAACTTATTTCTTATAATGTATGTAATACCAAATAAATACTTTAAGCTGCGTAGCATTTTATTTGTACGAGCGCTCTCATTTAAAAATTATTTTTTATTTCAATTTCTTCGTTTAACAATAAGATCTTCAATTAACATATTCACACATTTATGATATAAACACATTTAACATATTCAATATTCAAAATAGAATTTATTATTTTGGTTTAATTTTTGCTACCATTATTAAGTTTGTGTAGAAGACTCGGAATTTTTGTGGCTTTTGTTCTGTCGCCATAAAACTGATTTGTTTTTCTGATTATGTACTACAATATACAAATATGATAGAATCCATCCTACTGAAAAACTAAAAACTTTTTTTAGAGACTCAGATGAATATAAGCGCACTAACAAAACTATCAGAAAGGAAATAAGGAAATACATTAGAAGCTATAATACAAAAATAATTTCATAAACAATAGAAAATAATAGAAACATGAAAGTCTTAAAAAGGATAAAATCTCATGGATACCATAAAATAACTAAATTAACAGATAAAAATGAAATTATTCTAAGAGATAAGGAGTCTATATCCAAAACCATTCAAAAATTCTACACAGAACTTTACACATCACGTATTAGCCAAAAATAGATAAAATAAAGATGCATATTGAATGTAGGATCTGAAGAATTACCAGAAATATAAATCGAGGAAACAGAAAATGCCTTAAAGCAAGTGAATAATAATAATGCTCCGTGTACAGATCAAATAATAAGCGATATGCTAAAACTAGGAGAGAGAAAGTTGATAGAAGCCATAATTATGGATTTGCGAAATTCTAGGTTGTCTAGGAATATTATTATTTTGTATTAAATTTAGTAGATTGATTAATCGCCCACTTTTGAATATACGTCACGATACGTCAAATAAGGGACTTTTATTTACATGTACTTATAATTTGCTTGTATTTTTTTGTATTTTTCTGCTTGCAGAGACGTGATCAAACAAATTGTGGTAGATGGTTGTATTTATTGAGATTATCGGAAATACGTTCGCCTTAGGCGTTTTGTTTCCTAAAGCTATCAAAGAATCAGGAAATATCAAGTAGCCCGCTCGGATATCTTTAATTATAATTTCCCGACGATTTCAAGACATATCTTATCAGAGGCAGAATTTCAACCATTTATGGAATATGATCAAAATACATTGATGATTCTTGTATATATAATAATAAAAACCCTATTTATTTAATTTCATTACATTTATCCGCTGATTCAGTAAAAAATCGAATATGAATTCATACAAATATAGAAATTGATATTTCTTTTAGAAATTAATCTGTTATATCACCAACAATGAAATCAACATTTCCTTCTGATTAATAAGATCTCCAAGTATATTTCACATCACGCGTTATGATACCAATCTAGGCAATTTCGTTTCTTTACCTTAAAATAATTTATTGCTACGTATCATCCAGTAACTGGAACGAGTATTTATTATTTATGAGTCAAGCTCAGTTTAAAAGCGAAATTTTAAGAAACTTCATTATCATTATATTCATATCCTTGTAAGGTAAGGATTATGCTGAAAAATTTTGCGTGTTACCTGATCGCGTTAATCATGGAATCCACAAACTTTCACCTGAGTGATGATTTTATACTTTTTTAATTACGACGTAACTATTTATTTTCTACAGTATTCCTTATGACATAAAAACTATATTACGTAAATTCCTTTACTTTAAAATATTTGTATAGATGCATATACAGAATTGCTTTATCGCATGTCCCGAGATGCTGAACGTATGTAATGAATGGGCACACCATAATGCGTAGTGTGCATCTTTAAAAAAAACTGAGCGATCATGTAGATGTATTTAATGTATTAAAAGCATAAGACAATAAATTATAAGTGTTAAGTTTACAAGATGAAGGGTGAAAATCTGGACCGTTGTAGCGAGGGGCAGTAACAGCTCCACCTGGACCGGATAATAACTCGTAGCTTGTCACATGAAATATGTCACGTTCAAGAGTATATTAAATAGAATAACATATGACCCATAATGGCAAACTTTTTAGTATTGTCATAAAATAATAATATCTTACATTTGACAAAAAAATCCTTGATTTTCATAAAATAAAAAAGTAACCCATAAAAAACAAGTTTTTACTATACTCCCTAAAAGACGAATTAAAACATATAACATAACAATAAACTTACAGAAATTTAACATATCTCTAAAATGTCAGATGTATTGAGATGTCAAGATTTTGATAGATTCAATTATCATCAATATATTCATTCCAGCGTCAAATGATTTAGTCAGAATCAGATTTGAGTAATGTAGAATTCTTCAAAACAAAACAAAATCAAAGCAGAAATCTAAAAGAAATAAATTATTATTTGATTTTTTCCCAAAAAAAAACAATTTTGCTGTCATCTGTGAACCAATTGTTTTGTATATTTTCGAGATTCGTAGTGATGTACCTATTATACCGACGGAGTAATTCAAATTTAGAAAATATTCCGCGACGTTATCGGGCCGTCGCGCTGTTGCTAATCAAACTTTTCTAATGATTCCAATGTTTATTCAATGTTACAATGTTACAATGTTACAATGTTGCAAAGTTTACAAAGTTTACAATTTATTCAATGTTTATTCAATGTTACAAAGTTTACAAAGTTTACAATTAGTGTTTACAAAATTAAATTAAGCTTTTTTCATTGTTGCTGAGAGTCTTGGCAGCAAGTAAACACTACAATTGATTTGATGCCCTGCCTGCTACACTAGTAGTTTACTGTATTATAGCAGAAATTTGAAAAAACCAATAAAATTTCAAAAAATCCGAAATTATACTATAATTATTAATTTTCGTCGCCACGAGTCTTCTTGCCAAGTTTCAGCTCGATTGGATCACGGGAAAAGGGTCAAAAATCGATCCAAAGTTTTTGTTGATGGTAGGCAAGCAGACGCCACGAGTTAATATAAAGGGAGTAATTAATATTATGATTTTATATATTAAAAGCGAACACATTTCAATCAAATTTATAAGAAAAATTATAATATGTATGTTACATTATTAAAATATAAATTGTTCTATAAATGAAGTTGAAAAATTTAAAAAATAATAATTTTCTAATTCATATGATAAACTTTAAATACCTACTAATTAATGCTTATTCATATTTTTGTGTATGACTGCTTTTAAGGTTTTCTCCGGAAATCCACTATTTTGGATCGGAGCAAGAAAGTGGCTAATTATAAAAATAAAAGTGGTCTCATTTCCACTGCATTCAGATTTCTTTTGTTCATCTTCTGCCAGCTCCAGGCTTCATTTGCATACATCAGTGTTATCAGCAACTGTACCAAAACTTTCGTACCTACCTATATATCGTCAGTTTGTCTCGGTCGATAAGTTTTCATAAGAAATTATTGTATAAATTAAATGCGTTAACTAAGTTCTTAATAGTGCCCTGATGAAGCTTAGTAAAGCGAAACCGGTTGGCTTGTTAACTAATAAATAGTGGTTTTATACTAAGTTAACGTGTATAATTTATTTAATATGTCAAACCACAAAGTGATTGCTTTATATCAAAATATAGAAATTATTGTATTCAGAGTACGGTTTACCTTTATTCCGTGCGGTCAACGTACTTTCGATAACTTTTTCAGCTTTTTTGCTTCTAAAAAACAACTATAGTTAGATCAAAAGAGCAAGTGACTGTAATGGAAATAGTAAACGATTCTGTTTTTGAATACCAGTTGCGGTAAGACTCGGTAATATTTTCAATTTCATGTTTTTTTTTACTTAATCGTTCGCTTTGCAAGATACCCGATCGGTACGGCTAACGTTAAACTAGCGAACGCAAACTCTTTGAAACAGATTCCAATTAATTTTGTCATCAAACACGGCTAGTATTTTTGGATCGAGTGGCGCAGCAAAGAACAAAGAAACACCAAGGGTTGAACGTGACACTTAAACGAACTATATAATGAAATACCGAAGTTACCGTCGCCGTTAGAAAAACAACCCTCCCTCGGGAAGTTAATTAAGCCTCACAGAGGTAAGCAAAGCCATTAAACATTTATGATAAACGTTAGGGTAGTTTCGTATTTTTTCTTACTCAGACAATCAAATATTTCATTACAAAAATGTTATTTTAATAGAACGCATTTTTAAATTACCATATTTTACTTACCCCTAATTATCTATATGATAATTGTCCTAAAAATTACGATAGTATAGCGTGTGTTTTCATTGACAGCATAAAAAAATCTTAAGATTTTTTTTAAGAAACGAGGCTTACAGATCATTAAAAAATACATTAAGATATTATTTAATGTGTAGAAATATTATACGAGTTATTTTATATTCGATTTACTTCAAAAATAACATTCATTGATTAGAAATATTGATATACATATTTTCCTTCAATTAATTTTATTTTTACCCTGGCAAGACATATCGATTGAATTTGATATATCGACCTGGAATGCCTTGACGCCTTGACGTATTTTTTTTTAATACATATTCATATTTTCAAATCACAACATACATCTATAATCTTCAAGTTTGTGTTTACTGGGGTATTATGCCGTGTTGTTACGACCTTTCGATAACACTCAGCGACGCACTGGAAGGCAATGGTTACCAGAAGCGTCATAAGTACGAGGTCTGTTCGCCCTGAAAAACATACAGAACCTGAGTGCAAAGGCATCGCCTTTCTGCCTTTTGTCCAAAGCGTTACAGACAGAATTGCCAGAGCTCTCAAGAAAAGAGACATTAAGACAGTTTTTGGTGCCAACTTCAAAATTAAAGATATGTTGAGATCAGCAAAGGATCGAGATCGCTTAGAAACGGATGGTGTGTATAGACTCGATTGTCAAGACTGCGATAAAGTATACGTGGGGCAAACGGCGCGTACCATTTCTAAAAGGGTCAACGAGCACAAACGAGCATGCAAACTCGGTCATCCAGAAAAATCAGCATTGGCTGAGCATTTTCTGGATACCGGCCATCATTTTGCATTCGAACCGAAAATCCTTGGAAAGCCTAAGAGTCACCATGCACGTCTTATCAAGGAAGCACTAGAAATCTACAAGCATCCGATAAACATTAATAGAGATGATGGTCTCAAATTAAAAACATCTTGGTATCCGGCGCTTCAAAGTCATTCTCGTCGCAGACTCCGCAGAGATAGTGATCAGACAACAGATGAATCATACATACAACACAATACAAACACATCATGACTTCGGCACGGTATTGCAAGCCGATACATAACCACAACACCAACATTCAAGACAACACATCAGCCCTGATGATGGACCCTGCAATGGGATCCGAAACGTCGGCCCGAAAGGTCGTAACAACACGGCATAATACCCCAGTAAACACAAACTTGAAGATTCTGAGTGGCCGTGAAAACCTAAGAACATACATCTATAAATTACCATTACATGGAAATGAACGCAAAACGCATCTTAAATTCGTTTTGAGGTTAAAGAATCCACGTTTTCCAATACGAAAATTTCGTGAGTACATTTTGAAGTTAAAAAACTAGAAAAACCCCGTTATGTTGAAATGCATATTTTGGAAAGTGCAATGTGTTTTTTTTTTTATCAAGTCCTGGTGTGAACTAACTCGCTTTCTATTCAATTTGTTTCTATATTATGCTAACTATTTTAAATTTATTTTCAGGATGGAAACTTCAAATGACATACGATCCAAGCATCACTAGAGGAAGTACTAGAAGACCAACGTGAATGACAGAATGCAAAATATGACTAGAGATCAGTGTGAAAATACGACTAGAGATCAGTGTGAAAAGAGGAATGCAAGACATAGAGAGAAAATATGTATGACCCAAGAGCAACGTGAAAGGTGAAATACGAGTCAAAGTGTTGAACGCTTAACTCATGAGCAACGTGAGTATAGGAATGCCTGTCGATGAGTGTCAAATATAACAGAAGACCAACATCTAAGTAGGACTGCTATGCTGAGACGGATACATGAAGAAGAGCGTGTTAGAATAAATACTAGGCAAAGAGTGAACGTAGAAAGAAGAAATACTGCATCGTATTTTAAGTGTGCCATTAATAATACTCAATATTGTTTATTTCCAGATCAGCATGATTTAGGTGGCATGGAGAAGCAGTGAATAATGTTTCATTGCAGAGCAGTTCATTTTGATGCTCAGTAGGGTAAATTGCTTCATAGCTATTGTCACAGTGGAAAAGCATCCCCTCGAGTACAAGTACAATATCCAGAAGAAATGCGGAAACTGTATTCAATCCAAAAATTTTAAAGAATTTATTCATCAATACAACTTTGCTAATGCTTTTGCATATTTTGGAGCAAAAATTGCTGATGTACCAGATGTTCGGCCATATTGTTTGAAAATTTAAGGTGAAGTATACCATAAAACATGCAGGAGTTAGGAGGAGAGGAGAGATACCGGCTTATGCGCAGTTATATTTCATGCGCATTTATGATGCAAATGAAGCAGTTAAGGTACGTATGATTCATCCTTCTAATATTTGTTGTCGACAAAAAATTATGCAAACAATCGATAATAATTCATTGTGTAAGCCCGTACGCTCTCCTATATAAAATATTGAAGAAAGCGGTTGAAAAAGAAGAATCTAGAGTGGCAAACCATGGAGGCCAACTGCGAGATATCAGCCTACTATTCACACGGTCGACAGCAGATGATCAAAGAAGATATAATGCTCCCGCTAATGTTAGCGAAGCCACCATTGTTTATATAGCAGATCACATAGCTCGGTTACCGTCAAACGTAGATGTTTCTGTTCATCCAAGAATGTAGGAGGTCTCCAGCGTTATGTTATGGAAACATTTGGATCCGATGGTTTTTCCATTATTATTTCCATCGGATGAGTTTGGATGGACTCCGGGAACTGAGCGTAATTCGGTTACTTCCATGCAATTTAATGCGAGTCGGATAGCCATAGGAAGAAATGTTTTTAATTCAATGTATTACGCGGGTAAGTTTTTCCAGCAGTATTTAATTCACGCATGTATTGTTTGTGATAAGTGTTGAATGTTATCAAGGTTCATATGACTACGTCAGGAATTTGGCTACTGAAAGAGGAGTACAACCAGGTAATATAATTGTTCTTCCATCTTCATTTGTTGGTGGGCCACGTCACATGAATAAACTTTATCAGGATTCTAAGGCGATGGTCAGAAAGTTTGGTCGCCTTGATTTGTTCATTACTTTTACCTGTAATTCTAAGTGGACAGAAATTCAAAATGGTTAGATTCTAAAACAACTAGCATCTGACAGACCTGATTTGATAATTCGGGTTTTATTTATTTATTTATTTATTTATTTATTTATTTATTTATTTATTTATTTATTTATTTATTTATTTCTTTCTTTCTTTCAACGGTTACAAAACCTATTACAGTAATTTGATGTTGTACTAATTACCTTATAATATAAAATGAGAGTAAGTAAAAGTGAGCATAAGATAATAAAGATAAAATATGTAGAATACAGAGTTAATATAAAATAACATAATAATGTCAAAAGTAAGCATAAAATAACAGAGATAAAAAAAAACTTTTCTAGTTTAAAGTGGAAGAATTTATCAGAGGGATGATGTAAAGGCACATCTTTGGTAAAGTAATATCTTGGGTTTATGTAATTGAAGAGCAAAACGAGGTCTCTCTCATCTTCACGGAGTGTTTACACTGTGTGAACAAGATAAATTTCACACAACCTCAGATATTGACAACGCTATGTGAATGTGTGAACAAGATAAATTTCACACAACCTCAGATATTGACAACGCTGGTCTGCCGAATTACCTGACTGATCGAGGTTTGTATGATATCATTTTAAAGCATAATATTTACGGACCGTGCAGTATACTCAATCCAAAATCGGTGTACATGGTTAATGGTAGTGTTCCAAAAACTTTCCTAAATTATTTACAAATGACACTAACAGTATTGCAGGTTATCCAGAATATATGAGGCGTGATAATTTTGCAGGTAATCATATAGCTCCTGAGCAAAAAATATAATGCTCATATCAATGTAGAAATGTGTTCTTCCTTTTAAGCAATAAATATATTCATAATTATATATCAAAAGGTTTTTATTGTGCCCGAATACAAATTCACGAAAATCTTGACACTTTACAATCAAATGAAACTGTGTTATATGATGAAATAATTATCAATTGTCGATATGTAACCCCATATATAATCATTCTCATACTGTTTTACTTCTTTCAGTGCATTTAATAAAATGGTCAGTCAGTTTATTTTCTCTCTTTGCTCTTTGGGCAGCATCCTTCATTAACACAACGTTGACTGCGTGGTTTCAGCTTAACCAACAAGATAATAATGCATGTGCTATTAGGCACCAGGAAATACTAAACTTTCAAGTTTTTTCTGGGAATAAGACGTGGAACAAAAGGCAATGAGGCGGGGACAAGATTATTGGACGCATGTCTTCAGTTTTTCCCAGAAATGTAGAATTAAACCATTTAAGACTTATTCTTTTACACGTGACTGGTGCTACATCGTTTGAATCTTTGCGGATTGTAGATGGTATTCTATTATCCACATTTTGTGATGCGGCTCAAAAACTAGGACTCATTGATGATAATGGAGAGTTGCATGACCGAAGCGTCAACATATATTATGCCTAAAGTCCTCCGCGACTTTTTTGTCTTATTGATGATTCATTGCGTCCTACCGGATCCGTTGCAGTTGTGGAATGATTTCAAGACTTCCATGTCGGAAGATTTTGTCAATCACGGCGCTTCTGAAGAAATCGATCAAAATTATTCCCTTTTATACATTCAAAAGGCATTAATGAAAGAAAATTCTTCTTGCATTTTACAGGGCTTACCAGAACCAGTTTGCAACAATGATAATGATGAGATAGTTGATTTTTATTTAGCATTAGAAAATTCTTTAGGTCTTGGGATGGCGGAAAAACTCAATCAAGAACAGCGTCGTGATTTTAATAGTATTTTGTCAATTTTAATTTTTTTTTCCTGACCCTATAATTTCATTTCTTTAAGTTCATTGTATCCTTCAGGTATATATTTTTGATAACATCCTGACGATAATCTAATAACAACAAAGTCGAAGTGGCAGATCACGAAAGTAGATTACCAATCGGACATGAATATTGCGGTTCATTCTAGAAATGTTGGAGAACTTCAACGCATAGCAATTTAATTCAAACAGAAATAATTATCGGTGAAAAGCAGAATACATTACATTTCGTACCTCGAATTCGTTCAAATACAATATCAGATGTAACAACACTTTTAAACATGTATAGAAAACAGTTTTCTGTGAAATTGGCATGTTTATAGCCTCATGGCGTAAATATGTACATACGTATATTACATGCATCACTTTGCTTTATATTTTTCTTTTCTGGGGTGTATATATTTTTAAAATAAGTTTTTGTTGTCCATGAACCACACTCTTTCAAATTATTTTGAATGAGATATTTAAATTGCAAAGTAATTGGCTAACATGTTTAACTTGAACATGATTAACATAAATTATCATTTTTAGTATTCAAAATTGTTAAATGGCCTATAAATTGATATCTTTTTTAAAAATAAATTTAATAACAGTCATTTAAATAAAATGCTTTGTAAAAAAGACGCTGTAATTTATGGATAAAAATAAATACAAATGAGAATTCGACTAAGTTGTTTCATTTTAATGAAGACGTATACATGACATATGTTTCGTCCGTCACCATTTGTTCATTGCATCCATAGAATATAAATGCATCTGTCACTGAGATCTACTACAGACATTACAGTAAAACTTTATATCGGGGATGTAATTTTATCGAGTTGTGTTAACTTTTTAACAGTATGGATGTTCGATTTTTCAGAAGTTATATGCGATTAATGCACGGGGCGGATTTTTTTTTAAATATAATAAATTTTTCTATGTATATAAAATATACATAAAAATGCAGTTTGTATATAGTGTCTTTCGTTCATAAGATCAGCCTTAAATAGGGTAGGGTTGTGCTGTTGTAGACCACATCTTTTTTCTTGATATTTTGTAAATTTTATTTTCTGTATTGAAAAATGGAAACTTGCTATGCAATAGACACGATTGGCCGCGAAGCGGCTGACGTAGGCTTTTGCAGGGCTTAGCATATAGCAAACACAATTGGCCGCGCAGCGGCTATTACTATTACTGGCCGTTAAGAACCCGTCATTGGCCGCGCAGCTGCCAAAATAGCCGCCCGCAGGGCCTAGCAGAATAAGCTATAATTAACATTTAACTTAATTAATTTATTATCATCATCTTCATCATATATTAGGTCCTTACATATGAAATTGACGTTTAGTATGGGAGGAACATAAAGTCGATTTTTTTTTATTATAATATATTTATTTAATCAAAGTATGTACCATTGCTATCTATGCACTTTTGCCATCTCATAGGTAGTTCATCGATCCCTTTACTAAAAAAACCATTCGGAAGGGAATCAATAAAATCTTTGAAGGCGGTTTGGACTGCCCCATCGGAGTTGAATTTTTTCCTTTGCAAGAAGTTATCCAAATTTCGAAAAAAATGGTAATCTGTTGGGGCAAGGTCCGGAGAGTACGGTGGCTGTCTTAGACATTCCAATTGAAGCTCCTCTAATTTGGTAGCCGTCTGTTGTGCAGTGTGTGGTCTAGCGTTATCATGAAGCAGCAGTGGCCTAGAGCGATTAACCAGCCTCGGTTGTTTAGCAGCTAGCTTTTCCATCATTGACAATAGACATCTGCCGTAATCGTCTGGCCAGATTTAAGAAAGCTGTAGTGAACGACACCAGCACTAGTCCACCAAACGCTCACAAGTAACTCGCGTTTGTTGATTTGCTTCACTCATTTCGTGAGGTACCCACCTTTCAAGCTTTTTCACCTTACCAATTTGCTTCAAGTGGATTAAAACAGTTTTATCACTAACAACGCAGCCTGTAGCTAACTCGGATGTGGTTTGCGATGGATTCCGCTTCCACAATAGCCTTCAATTCTTCATTATCAACTTTGGTCTCCGGCCGTCCACGGGGCTTGTTCTGCAGGTCGAAATTTCCAGAACGAAAACGTTGGAACCAAAAACGCACTGTGTTTTCTTTTGCGGCACCGTCGCCATACACATCATTAATCCTTCGAGCCGTTTCTGCAGCACTGGTGCCACGGTGGAACTCGTACTCGTAAATAACGCGATATTTCAAGTTTTTCATTTTGTAAACTGAGTCTCGCAAAGAAAAAAACAATTGAGGAAAAAACAAATGAATTATAATTTTCAAAACACAAATACATGAGTAAATAGCTGTAAAAATTTGGATTTGGAATTCCTAACCAAAGAGAAGATATTTGAGATCAAATTTGCCAGTACGGTAAAACGTCAATTTCATATGTAAGGACCTAATATAATCAATAAAAAAAATAATAAAAAAATTAACATTAAAAAAATAAATAAGATATAATAAAATAGCCGATTGCTCTTCTGCTAGTGTTAATATAATACCTTGACAAGATGAGTATGAGGTTCTTTCCTCTCTGTCTCTTATTTCAGTATCATGATGATTAATTAGTTAGTTAATTAGTTGAATAATCACTTTTTTGCCCCGCATTTCAACAAACATACTCAGGATTGACCAGGGACAAACGGCTGGCCACGCGATGCATTATCAAGATTATATATACCGTAATAATATTAATTTTTATGTAAGTGTATAAAGATAATAATTATTTGTCATATGCAAATAAACAGACAATTAGATATATTATATTGTCTCTGTCTCATGTTGCATAGATCAAGATGCATACAAAACGAATACAAGACATTATGACAAAATTGTGGTCAGTTTTTTATTTTAATCTTATGAAAAAAATGATTTTTACGCGCGATTGTCTACATTTTTGGACGTAACGGCTTTATTATGCATATATTTTGGACCGGGGGAAACGAGTAGCTACTAAGTATTTATAATTTATATATTTTTTAATTTATATAAATGATTTTAAAATCATTTAATTTTTTAATTGCAAAAATACTGTTTATCGCATTTAAATAATTACAAATAATGTTTTGAAATAAAATAAATTGGCCACAAAATTATTTTAAATTGTTTTTTTTTTTGGTAAAACTTAAATTAAATTTATATAGAGACATACAACTGTATGTGTAGCAACACCCGACATTGGAATATTTAATATTATTCTATTTGTGTTTAAAATTGTTCAAAACTTGATTAAACCGCGAGTTTCTCCGAACTTGCGACTGTTATTAAACTTGCGCAGATTTAATCTGCGCCTTTCGACATTTTGTATCAAAGCTTTATCAGTGCAAACATTTTAAGCTAAATATGTGCTAGCACAGTGCCGGGTGGCTTCCAGCAGCTCTTAGCAAATGTAACGGCAGTAAGACGAACTAATTTAGTTTAGGCAAACATCGCGCTGGCGCTGCGCTGGTGTTGGAGGCAGTTGATGGCTAAACATTCCGGATAATTGGAGAAGCGACGTTTCTGGCTCACTATTATTTGGAGACAGTCACTTTGGATGTGTGAACAGTCTCGGCATAACAGTGGCTAATGGGTCTTGGAAAAATATTTACCGCTTGCGTACTACAGTCTAAGCTTTATGGATTCCGTCCACAACACAGCCGGGAGGTCTATGTTCCCACGGAGAGAGAACAAATCTGAGAGCTGAGAAAATAAATAATTATATATTTCGGGAAATTAAATCTTCGGGAGAAGTTGGACTTTTGTTTGGACTGACTTTCCATTTGCATAATTGAGTATTGAGGGGTATAAAAGCAAAGGCACCAATATCAAAAAAAAAAAATGTTTTGAGTACAGTCACCGAGGACAACTAATTTAAAATATACTGAATTCTAGATTTTACGTATATATTTATTTATTTCAATTTTATTATAATTATAAGATTTTGTTTGGACTGTGCCTGTCTCACTAGAAATATCTGTGTTGAGACAGGCATAGTACCTATACCTTCCAAAATCAGGTTTCCTATAAATTTATAGATTATTTTTCCTATAAAATCTCGAATTCAATACATTATTAATTCACGATGACGGCATTAATTTTTTTCGGATATTGCTGCCTTTGCTTTTATAGCCCATAATTATAAACCCGACCGGAATAGTACCAAATACCAATAAATTAAAAAAAGTAATTAAAGTAAAATATGTTAACACTTTCCTATTTCCTAAGCGACTATGGAAAATAAAGCACTAACATAAGATAGCACGTACGAATAATTTTTGTTTGTTTATGAGTTTGTGTTATACATTAATTTTTTTTTTCAGCTCTGAGGAAATATCGCGGGTTAGTTAGTATATAGGTTTATAGGTATATGTATATTTATAAAATTTGTTAGAAAAGATTGTCTGTATAATACACACCGATATCCTTCTTTAAATCATAATTAAAACATCAATTGAATAATATAAGATGCAGGTCATTTACACCTTATAAACTATGTGTTAATATCCATACAGACTGACTTTGGAAACGAACAAAAATATTTTACGTGTCTTCCTACTTGTTATGCTCAAAATAAAATTATCTAAGTATTATTATCAGTTAAGTCAAATGTCGCAGTTTCAAAATTAAATTCTTAATGTCATAGACAAGTTCACTTAAACACTATTTTAATGTTATCGGTGCATTTTTAAATCTTTTATAAAGGTAAGCCAAAAAAGAATCGGATTGTTATTCTCTAGCCTGGTGATCCGGTGTTAAGAGTTTTATTCCAGGACACCGGTAGTCTAGTCTATATTCTATGTTATAACAATAGTCTAATGTTCCTTACATAAGCGCTTAGCTTAGTTGTAAAAAAGTAAGAGTATTGCTGTGACACGTATTCTGTAGTATTTTATTATTTTTTAAATTGCAAAAATGTAACAGTATCTTTAGAAAATAAACCCGAAAACATCGCGAGTTAGCTCCTAATGTAAGATTTAGTATTCAATTAGTTGTTAACATTTAAATTAACTTATTGCATATTCTCCACCAAGTTACTTATAAATGTTTTGTACTATGATAAAAAATCATTAGTCAGTTTTGCACTCGCTTGACTACCAAATCGTCATTTCCAACATAACATATCACTTAAAAAGAACGGTTGCATACATGTATTAGGTCTGCACCTTTGAAATTGCGGTTTTATGAAGAAAACTTGAAAATTTTTTTTTATTAAAAATATATATTTAATAAATCGAAGCACTGACTATCGTTATCGATCCTTTTTTTTTTATTTTAATGGAATTTCATAAATATATTTTCTGTAGAAATCCTGAGGACGAGAATCGATGAATTCCGTAAAAGCGTTTTTCACCGCCTCATCGGAATCGATTTTTTTCCCGTGTAAAAAGTTGTCCAAATTCCGAAAAAATGGAAAACGTAGCTGCAAGATGAGTGACGGAGTATTTTAAGTCGAAGGTCCTGTAATTAGGTATAAGACAATCTTTTGCGCGGTGTGTAGACGAGCGTTGTCGAGTAGAAGTAGTGGACAACTCTCGGTTGTTTGATAGCTCGAAGTCGAGCCTGTCCATCACCGTTTTCAATTCTTGATAGTATACCTCTGCAATAATTATTTTGTGAGATCTCAAGAAGCTGGAATTAATTATTTCGGCAGGGGTCATCATATAGTTGCTAGCAGTTTCTTTTGACTCAATTTGCGTTTGGGCCATTGTTTGGTTATTTTCCCTGGATCCAACCATTGCAACAAACAGGATCCCCAAATAACAATCCGATTCAGAATTTCCTCATTTCTGTGCCAAATCAACACATTAATGTAGGTCTCGGTGCAAGATTACTGTTGTTCTTCAGTAATCATACGGTACACGGTACCCACTTTGCACTCCATTTTCCCAAGTTGACGCAAATAAATCAATTTGTCACGTACGCTGAAAGTTGTTGCTAATTCTGACGTAGTTTGAGATAAATCCACTTTCACTATAGCTTTCGATGAGTCATTTTAGACTGAGATCTCCGGTCGTTCATGGGGCTCGTTATTGATGTCGAAATTTCCAGAATGGAAGCGGTCAAACCAAAAACGCACCGTGCGTACATTAGCGATACCCGTTCTATTAAGGGGGGGGGGTAAGGTTAATTCGTACAAAAAAAGGCATGTTCTGTGAATTTTTTGTGACGACACGGTTAAAATCTCTTTATTAAAACCATATATAAAACCAAAATATTACAAAATACGGCAATGGCAGCAATTATTCGGACGTGTCTCGGAAAAAAGTAGAATTGCGGTGTCCCTCATAACTTGGTGCTGGATCATCTGAAATCAAAAAATCAAAGTTCATTCATTAGATAAGTTTCCCCAGGTAACGCTGGGAGGGTTTTTTGAAATTTCCATTTTTCATTTTTTTGGTACACTTTGAAGGGAAAAACGCGATTTTTTGCGAAAAATATCGACCAATTTATTAATAAAAAATAAAAATTAATAACAAATTTGAAAAAAACTCTCCAGCGTAACCTCGTAAATTATGTAGAGAAACAGTGTTCAAAATTTTAAAAGGATCGGTGCAGTAGTTTTGAAGTTATGATGGACACCGACTTTGAAAACGTGAGATGTGGGAAAAACGCATTAAAGTTTTGCACACTGTAAAATTCAAAATAAAACACGACACTTATTTTATACTTACACATAATCGTCGATGCCATTTTCACATCAAAGAGCTTTCATCATAAGCATCTTTTGTCCTTGTCTACGCAAAACTCTTACATACATAACCAATACAATAGACGTCCGGTAGTCCTCAGGTGAGCGCGTCTCTCAGCTGCCCGAGCAGGTATAGGAAATCAGTCTGAGCATCGCTCAAATGTTCATAATTTCGTCAATTTTGCTCCGACTGACTTGAAATTTTGACACAATATTCTTGCGATGTTATGCATACATTTAAAAAATTAAAAATAAAATGCAAAAAAAGTCAAAAACCTTACCCCCCCCCCCTTAATACCACGATGGAATATATATTAGAAAATAACGTGAAATTTGATATTCTCTACGGTCGCAGACATAGCGATAAGAAAAAGCAAAAACAAATGAAAAAATAATTTTGAAAAAAAAAATTATAGCTCAAATATGATATTATTTTTAATTTGAAATTTGAAGTCGATTGCAAGATAACGGGTGTCTTTAACCTAATATTACGTAAGGATAGTACGTAAATAATCACACTTGGGCATTCAACATTATTTATATTATATGTAAATTATCAATTTCGATTGATGGCCTTCATTCATGTTTAAAATCATAAAAGTGAAGGGTATTTTTAGGGGCCAACATATTTATTCTTGCTGAAGAACTATTTCGGGGCATTGGACGATTTGTGTGGGATCAGGCAGTCGCGGAGCGTCCCCCGGGGGTGAATGTAATTTGGCGATGAAACTTTTCTTCCCAATCCTTGGAAGATTGTTTCCCCCAGTTTATTCTGTTAGTTATTCTAAGCGAGAACGATATTTTTGTAGCTGAAAATTTTCTCGAATTTATTATTTTTGTATTAAAAATTCAGCCAGCAAGACGTGTAGCGAATTTAGCCGAACTTGATAATGGATTTTGAATATAATTGAGATTGTGGGACGCAAAGAGTACACAATAATTATTGTGAAGTGTCATTCATCCAGTTATAATTGATTGATATCGTTGGAATTGTACATTAATTTTCTTGTGAATGAGTACGTATACTTAATATGATCACATTCATTGAAAAACAAAAAACAAAGTATTTTTCATTTCGTGTAGCAAGAAAAGTTTAGAGTGCATCTAATGCATAAATAAACTAGAATTGGGCATTGATTTAAAAATATATGCCATATAAACATTTTTGCAAGATAAAAATCTTTAAAATGTCTCTACAATAATACTGAAATATACTTAAAGTCTTAAAAATAATAAGTAACATTATCTTATGTTTGTAGTTTTCTGAAAATACTGCCGTATCTGACTTTTCTGATCCCATTGCAGGGTCCATCATCGGGGTTAATGTGATGAGTGTGTGTTGATGTTAAGACTAAGTATTGGTTTGCAATACCGTGCCGAAGTCAGGGCGTGTCCTAGTTTGCGTTAGGTTAAGTATTACAGGTTAAGTATCGCTGTATTGTGTGGTGATACCGTGTCGTAGGCAGGTGTTGTCAAGAGTTTCTGTGGAGTAATGTCATTGTTCCATCTGCTGCCGTATAATTATCTTGCAGCAGATGGAACATCCCCATCGAGTAATGCGTTGTTTTTCCATTGCCAGCATCATTAATCAAAAATTAATCTAAAATTAAGCAATGGGGAATAGTCAATTACATATACTAATAGCTACATAGTGGGTACATTGGCTGCGCAGCGACCAGTACAGTCGATAGCCAATAGCAGACAGACACTAGTAGCTGCGTAGCGGCCAGTATAGCCGCCCGCAATGCCTGGCGTTTTTTGTTTATCATTTCTCATAGGTCTATTTTCAAAACTGCAATAATATTTTCTTCTTATGACAAGTTTTGTGTTTTCTATTATGACATTTTTTTATTAAATAAAGAATAAAATATGATACCATTTTTAATCGTCATTTTTAATTAAAATTTTCATAGATTATCAAAAATATTATTTACTAGTAGTGAAAAAATTAAATAATTTTAAAAAATTCAAGTAAAGATAACAAAGTAAATATAATTAAATATTTTAATTTTTTTTTTTTTTTTAAAAATAAATAGAGATGCGAACACGGAATACGTGTCACATCAATATTCTTACTATTTTCAAACTAAGCTAAACGCTTGTGCTATGAAAATAGGACTAACTTCCTAGTCTGGGCTGAGATTCGAAACCGCGACCATTAGATCACGAGGCGAGTGTCCTAACCACAAGACCAACAAGCTACTAATTAATCATTATTATTCTGTACAATGTAAATGTCGAATCCATCAATAAACAATTCTTAATTTTTAAAATCAAATAAATTTCGTTATAATGCAGAATTAGGGACGCATTATGTATTCTACATAGGTATTCCCACAATAAATGAAAAAAAGATAAAGATATTAACATAAATATGTCAAAAAATATGCTTATTAAAATAAAAAATGTTCACACAAATGAGTTGATTTAAGAAAAATAATTTTTATACGCGTATTTATACGCATATTTATATGAAATTTTTATCAAATCTAAAACTTTAATCACTAAATATTTTGTATTCCACTTTTATGTAAAAATGTTTTATTGTTCATTACGGCATATTAGATTTAAATTTACCTGCAGACATTTTTAGTAAGGTCGGCAGACCATTAATACAGTTATTAAATATTTTGTGGCAGTCAATTAACACTTACCTCAAAGTTCAGGATCGTAAACAACAATACACATAAAGTGCCGGCGAAACCGAGCCACAATTTTTTAAAATATTGAGACATTCAAAAGTGACATTGCCTTTAATTTTTATTTGATCATTTACGACGTATTATTTTTTCATCTTTCTGTTCGCTCAGTTTTTTCATAAAACATACTTATTTTGCTAAAAAAACATTTGTTTCATATTTATTTAATTTAACGCAAAGGTCAGAAGTGAGCTTTGAAAGTTCAATTCCTTTGTACGAAAATATTTGTTATAAAAAAAATAAAATAATTAACCTCTCATCTACCACAGATTGTTTAAATTTGTTAAATATTTTGGTACCGTTGTATGATTTCAAATATTTCTGAGAATGTGTTGAAAGAACAAAGTTCAGGAAAGGTCAACATATATACAGGCTGTATCATAGGTAGTAGAAAAAACTCTACAGTTAGATTCCTGTTTTAATAATGAGTCAAAAATGTTCAAGCAACCATGATCTAACCCAATAGTTACGGAGATATGCAATATCAAATTTCTGACTTATTTTTTGCAAAAAGTTGAACAATCACTACAGGTCAACATATATACAGGCTGTATCAAAGCTAGTAGCAAAAAATTTACAATTGGATACTTGCCTTGATTATAAGTCGGAAATGTTCACGTAACTATGACCTAACATTAATAGTTATGGAGATATGCAATATCAAAGTTTGCATTTATTTTCAATATTCATGAAGTTAATCAAGAAAAGAAATGTAACCACACCGAGAAGAATTGTTTTAATATGTCTCAATTATTATTTTAAACGAATACATGTATTTAATTTTTTTAGCGTAATTTTTGTCTCCCTAATTTTCAAGTTTGCAGTTCTTGGTGGAATTCTGTTTTAATAATAAAATTAAAACACTTTTGAACTTTTTACCATTATTTATGAAAAATGGTGGAAAAAATTTCATGTGCGTTTATACACACTCACACACACACACACACACACACACATATATATATATATATATTTTTTTTTTTTTAAGAATCTAAATTTACATTTTTTAGAATTGCAACTCAACTAGCGCTTGTGCATGTTGCAGCTGTGTAGAGGTATTTAAAATTTTAAAAAAATCAACTGTAAACATAATCAATTGATGATTATAGGCCACAAAAAATAAAAGATTTTTTAAGAGCAGTGTTTTTTAAAACATAAATCGTAAGTAAACAAACTAACAGATTTTAAATAATTTTATTAAGTTTAGGATAATCGTTTACTCTGTAATATTATTGGCTCTCTATCTTTCTCACAAAAGGCCCACAAAGTGGAACAATTTTCTTCATTTTTAAATCACGATTGGGATCGCACGAATTCACTATTGAATTCGGTAGGTACTTTTGCAATGTATTTTGATGGCTACACTGAATCGCCGCTGGTTATCTGTATTCTGTGATATTGCCGAACTGTCACTATTCAAAACTGTTTTTTCGTCGTCCTGATGCATATAAATAGTTCTGGGTTTTGAGAACTTTCGCATTTTAACCGTTTATTCTAGACCCATCTAGTAATTTCCTATTTATTGTAAAACGCCCAGAGTGCCGGGAACTCCTGGTTATGTGTGTTTCCTTCAGTTTTTATTGTCTCGTGATAATACTATAAATAAGTTGGTAATAAATAAGACTAATCTGCTGACTTACAAACAACGTGAAATGATTATTTTAAGTACGTATTACCGGAAAACTTAATCTTATTAGTACCCCTTAGGCGATGAGTACTCCGTAGTGAGACAGTTAAATGAACAGGTACTCCTAACTTTCACCATGATATTCGTCCTCCACCCCAGCTCATATTTTCAAGAATATAATAGTGTCCGCGGTATGTTTGAGTGTCCTGATTTCAAAATAAAAAAGATTTTTTAACAATATTTTTATATGTATGTATGTCTGAATGTAGCAGAAGGACAAGTACTGGATTTGTCTATTGCGGAATTATCATTTAATTAAGACAAATTATAGACATCTCACAGAAACGAAGCTATTTGTATGAGAAACGTGCATGGAACTTTTTGAAATGATGGCCCAGGGCTTACAACTTGTAAAAGCTGGCTTAAGTGATCACTCTAGATAAATCAACGTTCACCAAATCCATCGTAGAAACATCCATACAATATAAAATTTTTGAAACTTGAATATATGTTTCAAATTGCAACTTTCCGTTTATTTAAAAGGACTATGCTAGATATATCTGTAGTTATTTTTTATTAATTAAATTTTGAAAGCCTAGAGATGATTAGAAGAAATTGCTTTTTCGGGTCACCACCGTTATGCGACGGAAAAGCTCCAAAGGCGTAGAATATTTGATGATTTATTATCTCGATAAAACAAGTACAAAATATACGTGAGTATGGTTACAAAGACAATGATAGACTCTAAGAGCCATAGCCTCCGGCCGCTGCCGGAGGTAGGTGACAGACTGACATGCCCGCCTACACAAATGTTAAAATGTATGGTACAATTTTTGAAACTTTAAGGTTTAATGTATTTTTAATTGAATGTCAATCAATTAATATCATTGAAAGATTTGGCAGATACTTCGTGGTGCAACATGTGGTGCAACATGAGGGACTGCTCCTCTCGAAACTATAGTTGTAATTTAATAGCTCATATTTTGTGTGTGTTACAAAGTAAAGTAAAACATATTTTTTAAATTATAAAGTCAATCAATTAAATTAATTGTTTAAATTAGGGCACTCAAATCTATCGAGGATACTTACTCTCGAAAAGGTCATAGGTCAGGTGTAATGGAGCCCATATTCTTCAATTATGCCCCCTGGAAATCCTTTGTTAGTTTTACAAATGGGTTTCCAGACAGCCACTGCAAATATTTTCCCTGGACTAAAAAGTTGTGCATTTTATATCTTCATTATTTTATTATGGGTTTTCAAACAACCACTACAAATATTTTCCCTGGGCTAAAAAATAGTGCATTTTACTTATTTCATTATTTTATGCTAGCCCAGACGTGACCTATGATGTTTTTTCGCAGATGGTCAGTCTTGTTTTATTATTGAGAAAGCGAGTAGATTTTAATTAAAATGCAACGAGAGAAAAATCATAAAATTGCTTTCGTTAGTACGAAGTATCTCGTATTATTTTTTCTCCTGAATTTTATTCCCAGATCATTAAAATTTATTTCTTTCATTGCTGATTTGATTTTTTCTTCATAACGTTACATTTCAATCATTATTACTTAAGAATTATTTTTCTATTTCATTGTAAACATTTTCGTGAAATCTTTGGCTTTTCTATTTCATTGTAAACATTTTCGTGAAATCTTTGGCTCATCGCAAGGATATGAAAGTGGTAATTATTTTGACCTTATATCTTTCAGTAAGAAAATATTTTTAAAGTAAAAAATCATTATTTTAACACATTTTTTTAAATCTTACACATTTCTAGACAAAGAGATGATATGAGACGTTTTTCAAATAAATGCGTAGGTAAAACCGATTTAAATAATATTCTTATAGTATGTATTTTTTTTAATAATTTACCAAATTTAGCGTAAATAGGTTGTTATTAATCCTTATGGATGGCTAATAGATATTGACATAACAATTAAAATATCTCTCCTCTACCTTGAATGATCAACCATTATAACGAGGTATCGTCCAGAGGCGGCAACCGTTATAATATATTCTTCATGACACAGGCTCAGTTAAAAGTGAAATGTTGACAGTCGCTTGAGCGTGTACTACATACTTGTAATAGACCGGTGCACTCCCCGTAAACTTGTTTATCTAGAAATCATTCCCAAATTGCATTTATTGATTTGTGATAGTCTTTATATTATTAATGTACCCACCTATTATTTATTTATAAAAAGTGTATTGTGTATTATGTAAAAACTTGCTATTCAAGAACTTTTCATATTTTTATTTCCTGTTATATTTATTGATTCTGATACTTATTTGATTTTTCTGAATATTATTAACAATTCATTTTATGATTTAAGCATTATTTATTTATTATTTTTTATAAAAAATATAGTACGTGTGTATAAAAACTTTCTTATGAGGAACTCAGTCCTAAAATTGTATTTATTAATATAGTGTAGTCCGCATATAATATAATATAATCCGAATTCGCAAAATCATTCAGCAGAGTACATACAGTAAATGATAAAGACACAGATCTTCTCAACATTCAAATTAGTAGTGACTTAAATATCTCACAGGTCAAAATCAATCTGGATCAAATTGTTAAGAAAATTAAAATATTAAATAAATATAAAACCCCTGGTCCTGATTATATTCCAACAATTCTGCTTAAAAAAGAATGCATTTCCAGTATATCAAATCAACTGTTTTTTCTATTTAACAAGTCTATAAGAAATTTGACAATGCTGATGTAACAAATAACCGCCCAATATGCATTCTATCCGCCATACCAAAATTATTCGTAAGCATCGTTCTCGATCAAATTTCTGTAGAAATAAACAAAATAATTACCCCAAACCAACTTGGTTCCTTGCTGGCAAATCTAGTTTAACTAACTTCCTCCTGCACGAAAACTACATTACTCAAGCACTATCTAAGAAAGCCCAAATCGATTATATATATACAGATTTCGATAAGCATAGTATACTATTACTTAAACTTGAAATTGTTTTTTAAAAATCACTCTAGGACCATCTAAGGCCGGCGCCACACTACGCGTTTATTCCGTCGCGTTTTTGATTTCGCGGAACGCCGCTACATTTTTCTCCATACAATATGCGGTTATCGAACACACTAAGCGGACACTCTAAGAAGCGGACCATCGGTTGATCCGCTGGCGGAACTCTCGCTTCGGCGTCTGTTCGATTCTCCGCCCGCGAAACTTACGTCAACATAAAATCGGTGACGTCACGTCTCATGTTTTTAAATGCAACGCGCCACATTCGACGTGTTGTCCGCACTACGTACGCACGTGTATTTGTTGCACAATGAACCCGCCGCGGAATGTTGTATGTGACTGCTAAATTTGATCGCGGATTTGACGCAACGTCAAAGACGTGGCGAAAAATACTCTCAGTATGGCGCTGCCGCCGGCCTTAAGGCCATTAATAACCTGTTGACGGATGGTTTCTTAAAAAAAGTAATTAAAAAAATGTACTTATTTTTTATATTTTAACAAATAGACCATGAGTAGGTCGTTATTAATCCTAGTAGATGGCTAATAGATAGTGACTTAACAATTCAAATCCAAATCCAACTATATTAACATTTTGAAGATTTCATGATTACACAATACATTTTTTATGATAAAGAAACTGAAGAAAGTGTTTTCATAATAAACAAATTATACATAATGTTTTATGGTACAGAAATAGTAAATTATATTTTCATAATAAGGTTCAGAATAATGCCTCTACCTCTATTGAGTTAAATATTTTTTATATTTTTTATGTTTGGAGAGAATCAGAATCTCTCGACAGGTGAGGTATCAAACTGACTACTTTTAATATTAGGTCTTTACATATGAAATTGAGGTTTAGTATGGGAGGAACATAAAGCCGATTTTTTTTATTATAATATATTTATTTAATCAAAGTATGTACCATTGCTATCTATGCACTTTTGCCATCTCATAGGTAGTTCATCGATCCCTTTACTAAAAAAACCATTCGGACGGGAATCAATAAAATCTTTGAAGGCGGTTTGGACTGCCCCATCGGAGTTGAATTTTTTCCTTTGCAAGAAGTTATCCAAATTTCGAAAAAAATGGTAATCTGTTGGGGCAAGGTCCGGAGAGTACGGTGGATGTCTTAGACATTCCAATTGAAGCTCCTCTAATTTGGTAGCCGTCTGTTGTGCAGTGTGTGGTCTAGCGTTATCATGAAGCAGCAGTGGCCTAGAGCGATTAACCAGCCTTGGTTGTTTAGCAGCTAGCTTTTCCATCATGGTTTGCAGTTGCTGACAATAGACATCTGCCGTAATCGTCTGGCCAGATTTAAGAAAGCTGTAGTGAATGACACCAGCACTAGTCCACCAAACGCTCACAAGTATCTTTTTTGGAGTCAATTTTCGCTTGGGGCATGGTTTGGCTGGTTCGGCAGGGTTCAGCCATTGCGATGAGCGCTTCCGATTATCGTACAGGATCCACTTTTCATCACAGGTAATGATTCGATTTAAAATCCCTTCATTATTGTGCCGGTTGAGTAATGCAACGCAGCAGTCAACGCGCGTTTGTTGATTTGCTTCACTCAATTCGTGAGGTACCCACCTTTCAAGCTTTTTCACCTTACCAATTTGTTTCAAGTGGATTAAAATAGTTTTATCACTAACACCGCAGCCTGCAGCTAACTCGGATGTAGTTTGCGATGGATCCGCTTCCACAATAGCCTTCAATTCTTCATTATCAACTTTGGTCTCCGGCCGTCCACGGGGCTTGTTCTGCAGGTCGAAATTTCCAGAACGAAAACGTTGGAACCAAAAACGCACTGTGTTTTCTTTTGCGGCACCGTCGCCATACACATCATTAATCCTTCGAGCCGTTTCTGCAGCACTGGTGCCACGGTGGAACTCGTACTCGTAAATAACGCGATATTTCAAGTTTTTCATTTTGTAAACTGAGTGACGCAAAGAAAAAAACAATTGAGAAAAAAACAAATGAATAATAATTTTCAAAACACAAATACATGAGTAAATAACTGTATAAATTTGGATTTGGAATTCCTAACCAAAGAGAAGATATTTGAGATCAAATTTGCCAGTACGGCAAAACCCCAATTTCATATGTATTGTTTATATGTTTTTACATTGATTCTGTTCAAATAATATTAGTTAAATTTAAATACAAATAATGGTTAGGTACTGAAAAAATGAAGTAAAGTAACTGGTGTAAGGGTGGTTGTAACTTGAATATTGAAGATATATTAGGTCTTTACATATGAAATTGACGTTTTTCCGTACTGGCAAATTTGATCTCAAATATCTTCTCATTGGTTAGGAATTCCAAATCCAAATTTATACAGCTATTTACTCATGTATTTGTGTTTTGAAAATTATAATTCATTTGTTTTTTCCTCAATTGTTTTTTTCTTTGCGTCACTCAGTTTATAAAATGAAAAACTTGAAATATCGCGTTATTTACGAGTACGAGTTCCACCGTGGCACCAGTGCTGCAGAAACGGCTCGAAGGATTAATGATGTGTATGGCGACGGTGCCGCAAAAGAAAACACAGTGCGTTTTTGGTTCCAACGTTTTCGTTCTGGAAATTTCGACCTGCAGAACAAGCCCCGTGGACGGCCGGAGACCAAAGTTGATAATGAAGAATTGAAGGCTATTGTGGAAGCGGATCCATCGCAAATCACATCCGAGTTAGCTGCAGGCTGCGGTGTTAGTGATAAAACTGTTTTAATCCACTTGAAGCAAATTGGTAAGGTGAAAAAGTTTGAAAGGTGGGTACCTCACGAATTGAGTGAAGCAAATCAACAAACGCGCGTTGACTGCTGCGTTGCATTACTCAACCGGCACAATAATGAAGGGATTTTAAATCGAATCATTACCTGTGATGAAAAGTGGATCCTGTACGATAATCGGAAGCGCTCATCGCAATGGCTGAACCTGCCGAACCAGCCAAACCATGCCCCAAGCGAAAATTGACTCCAAAAAAGTTACTTGTGAGCGTTTGGTGGACTAGTGCTGGTGTCGTTCACTACAGCTTTCTTAAATCTGGCCAGACGATTACGGCAGATGTCTATTGTCAGCAACTGCAAACCATGATGGAAAAGCTAGCTGCTAAACAACCGAGGCTGGTTAATCGCTCTAGGCCACTGCTGCTTCATGATAACGCTAGACTACACACTGCACAACAGACGGCTACCAAATTAGAGGAGCTTCAATTGGAATGTCTAAGACATCCACCGTACTCTCCGGACCTTGCCCCAACAGATTACCATTTTTTTCGAAATTTGGATAACTTCTTGCAAAGGAAAAAATTCAACTCCGATGGGGCAGTCCAAACCGCCTTCAAAGATTTTATTGATTCCCGTCCGAATGGTTTTTATAGTAAAGGGATCGATGAACTACCTATGAGATGGCAAAAGTGCATAGATAGCAATGGTACATACTTTGATTAAATAAATATATTATAATAAAAAAAATCGGCTTTATGTTCCTCCCATACTAAACGTCAATTTCATATGTAAGGACCTAATATCATATTAAATATTTTAAACTCAGCAGAAGTAACGAGGTTAATATAGTTTATAATAATTCTTAATCATGAATAATCTCTAAAATTTAACGCCAATCCATTAATAATATAATATTTAGACTTGCGAATCAATAAATACAATTTCGGAGCGAGTTCTATATATAACTGTTCTAGATATAAAAATAAGAAAGTTATAACTTGCTGGTCTGAGGAATGAGGCTCAGACCCCCCACCAATGGATATCCAGCGTCTTAACAACTAGCCACTTAACCATTATAGTGAGTCCAGGTGGGTGACCCGTCAAAAATAAGTCGTAGAAAATAATATTTATTAATATAAATCTCCTTTCAATCCAATATAATTATTTTCTTATAATAGTTAGCGCAGTAATACGCTGGGCTCGAGAGGTGATGTTTGTAGCCGGCAGACTGAAGGCGGGACGCATACTAGCGAAGTTAAAGGCCGTACGCTCGCTATTGTATACGGGAGGCGGCCGCGGGGCGATGATCACGGGAGACTCCATAATAAAATACGATGTAGTTGTTTAGAATAAAATATTCTATACAGAATATTACTACTTCTAAAGTTCAATTCTTCTTATGAAATAATGTTCTATTCTATACGAAATTGCTCTATACAATAAATTAACTAAAAATACATATTAACTAAAATTAACTATATTTTTGCTTTAGAATATTAACTATAATATTACCTAAGATGTCTGATTTGCTGCTGGATATAAGCTATAAAGATTTTAACTAAGAAAATTATTTTGCTTTTGAATGTAATATTAACTAAAAATAAAACTAATCTGTCTGACTTGCTGTTGAATATTATCTATAAAAATTCTGACTAAGAACATTTGTTCTTGGATGGAATATTGACTACTTCTTTCATAGAATAGAATAGAAACTTGATAATACCTAATGACCTTTGCATTTACTCAGTGTATTACCTAAACAACCTGTCTGTCAGGGTCGAAACATAACACACAATTATACTTCTAAAGATGCTATCCCTGGCGCGACTAAAATACCAATTGCTGATGTCTATAACTATAAACTATTTTCAACTCATAATGGAACTTGGCACCGATACTCAAACCCTTACTAGAAATAATAAATGCGATTAAATCTCGATAAACATAATCTATACTACTCGTAATACGTCGCTGATTTGGCACATTGATCGTCTAATGGATGAAGGACCCCGTTGTGTTCGTAATAACTTCAAATTCTTTTATAGAAGCAGTGTTGGAAACGATTGCATAACAATACGTAATATAAACATCTAACGAACCTAATAATCTATAAATTTATGTTACAATAAAGTACGTTCACCAGACATTGGTTCGTGTAATAATAATTCGAGTATTAGAAATAAAACATTTCCGTTTGAAAACAAAACCAGTAAAATCGTTCAAACGGCGCAAAGGGAAAAATTCACGTATTAAATAACACTGAAATCAATAATTATAAACACTTTATATTAACATATTCTTACCTTGAATGTTCTCGTCTTAGACGTGCGTAAACCTGTTCATATTAATTTGATGGGAGAATAATATGTGTATTTGCTATCTATGAGATACAACATTTTTGAAGTGAAACTTCTTTATGAATAAATAGGTAAGGTCTCAGGATAGTCTGTTCGTAGTAATTCTATAGCAGCCCGTGAGTTTATATGAAATAATAATTTCTTTGAATGCTAAATTTTGTTTTAAATCCCCAGCATTTCTGCTGAGTGGGGTCAAGGCTCCGCACCCGCTTAGTCCCGGTGATCAACTTCCTTAGTGACTAAATGGTTCCCCTTGCTCCTCCGAAACTGACTGCATCCCGAGACTCTATCTCTTTTTTACGAGATGTGATCCTGTGACGCCTTTCTTTTAGGATTATAATTGAGATTGCCGTACTCTTTTGGTACGAGTTTCTGATGATGAGTGTTGTCTTGAGGCGCTTTTCTTTTAGGCCGGTATTTGAAGAATCATATACTCTCTTGGTACGAATTGATGTTGACATTAGCCACCTTTGCGGGCATAGTAAGCGATGTTTATATTATTATGCAATCTCATTATGCCTTTCAGAACGGCGTCCCACGATTCTGCATCTAGTAATATTTACTTCGGTCAAATGGTGTTAGTAACATATTTATAATATCCTAGGTATTGCATATGAGTGTATGATTTTTAAACTGTATCTGACTCTATCTTTTTACAGAGGATGAAGTAGAAGTTAACGTTTTTTACAGCATTCAGGCATGGAAATCCTTCCAAAGACAAAGGGAACCTTTTGTGGGCTATGTGGTCTTGCGCCTGGTGAAGAAAAAGGTCGGTTTATTGACGACCCCGAGCAACAAGGAGGGCCCCGCTTTTAATGGACCCTGCAGGGGATTATGCGTGTTCCAGGCCCAAGTGCCGTCAAGCATCAACGCCCCATACAGCTAGGCTATCATAAACCAGATATCCCCAATCTTTAGTTAGATCTTCCCATTCTTTCCTTTGCTCGTCGTCCTGAAGCTACTTGTTAAGCTGGATGTACCGAGGTACTCGAATCATAAAGAGTTAGCTGAAGACTGGGCGTAATGATTGCGCAATACTTATGCAATACAATTATTATAATGCTATTAAGCATTTCTTATAGAACTCCGTGTATTCAATTGTTAGTAAAATAGTATGGAAATCCCCATGCATTAAAATATATTCGTTCGGAAGACATTCGGAAGACATACCAATATCACACAGCCATTGCGATATTATTTCCATATAATTACTTTTCAAATAATCGCAAAATAAATACATCTCTATAGTGAAAATAATTAACTGTAATAAATAATATAAATGTGTTCCTTAACTGTTTCACAGTGGCGGCATGATCCTTTCTGGTACTGATGAATGGTAAATTTCTCCACACGTTCGGACAGCAACTCCGTCCGCAAATACTGTTTCTCCAACTAACGCACTGCTCTCTGGCTGTACTCTCTCGGGCAGCGCCTCCGCCCGCAAGTGCTGGTCTCGAATTGAAGGGCTGAATATAGAGCATCCGCTCCTTTTATACTCGAGATTGCGACATTCCTCCGAAATCCACGCTAGTGCAGTGCGTCATCCCATGCAGGATAACTTCACCGCCGGCTCCTGCCATTGGTCCGATTCAGTCAGATGGTTGCGATTGATTCAATCCGTCGCACAGGTAGCGTCTGTGATTCGTCCATTCCGTTAAAATAAAAGTAAAGCACCCGCTACACGCGAGACTTATTGTTGATTCGGAAATAATTATAATTCTAATTAATCCGATTCAGAAATAATAAAGGCTTGTTCGCACCTACTTACAAAGTCGAGTCTATTAGGATTGTCATAAATAATATTAATTTAACACAGAATTATATCTATGGTATAATAAAGATCTAAGAAATATTATCTGTATAGCTGAATATTCGATATTTTGCCAGGTTCCTGCAATGCGTAGAATCTTGATAAGAAATATGTCATGTTTTTACTTTTAAACGATTCAA
This sequence comes from Agrypnia vestita, assembly GCA_016648135.1. Taxonomy (NCBI): domain Eukaryota; kingdom Metazoa; phylum Arthropoda; class Insecta; order Trichoptera; family Phryganeidae; genus Agrypnia; species Agrypnia vestita. Next base: position 117,764 of record JADDOH010001833.1, read on the forward strand.
AAATAGAAGAAATATATTTTTGATGCCCATAGGTACTTGGTTTTTCGAATGTTATTATTTTGAGATTTTCTGAAATTATTAAATCTATATCTATCTCGATCATCACACCACTAAATATCAAGCATGGAAATTGTAATGACATAAAGCTATCAAATAGAATTGAATAATGTCATTTTTACGTTTACAACAAGTGTAATTAGCGGGAAAGGAAAAAATGTTTCCAATCAACTTATAAAATAAAGCAGGTAAGTGAGAATGTTCTCTAATTTAACATCAAAACTTTTAATGATTAAATCGACGAATATTAATGTTTTGATTGTGATATGTATTAAGCCCTTTTTCCTTACCATCCTAAAAAAAATATCATTTTTTTTCCATAACTCGGTAGTTAAAACACTTAGCGTACTTTTTTTAAATAAATCTATCGAAAACTGAATTTTTGCTCTTGCCGGCCAACCAGCCGTGCTGGCCGTGGACCCAGAACGGTCGTTTCATCCCTGTCACGGACCTTGATAATTAATCTCCACAGTATTACGCAGTAATAAAGCGAATTATTGCTTTAAAAGTTCAGTGTAATTCAGGAAACAATAACGCTAAAAATTAGGCGTGGTCGCTCTACCCAAAAATCTGTTAATAAATGTGAAAAGTTTGTTTTATAAATTAAACACAATAAAAAACCTTCATGTGTTTTGTTCACTTTCACTGCCTCGGAAAGAAAAAAGGGTGTGAATTTGAATTCGGAATGACGAAACAAATTTGCAAGGGTGACCTCGATGAAAAGGATGTTAACGCACGAGTTTCTTCTTATTTTCCCATGAAATACTTCTGTGGTGGGTGACAGGAGATAGTGCGATCGTTATTTTTATTTATGTATACACACACACACACACACACACACATATATAATATATATATATATATATATATATATATATATATATATATATTATATATCTACAGTAATGTGTTGTTTTGTTAAGATGTTGTTCATATTTTTTTCAAATCAAATAATGTTTTTTTTTTACATATACCGCTATCGCGTGTAACGCTTGAAGTGGATAATTAGGTAACTATTTAATATTTACGGCAATATTTATATTAGTATTTATTTAAATAGATTTTTTATACCTAGATTTGGCGTTTACATGATAGAGAATCATAATAATAGACCATTGAAAATATTTCATTATATTTATTAGGTTATCTCTACTTCAGTTTTTAAAATTATTTTATTTGTTCACTGCTAATTTCAAGAGAATCAGAATCTGTTTGTCAGTTTTGAGTCAGTTTGATATTTCACCTATCAATGAGAGATTCTGATTCCCTCAAAACTAATAGTAAAATAATTTAAAAAATTCAAGTAGAGATAATATAGTAAATATAATTAAATATTTTTAATAATCTAGATATATAGTAGTTACTATATCTCTATTCTACCGCTTTCCATATCATTTTCTCCAATACATTATTTTTACATATAAAAATGTTCACATTTTGACATATACGACCTATATAGAATCGTTGCGAGGGATTATAACAAAGAATTAAAATATGAAACTCCGTTAATTAATATCCATACAACTTTTTATCAAGATTGTTTTCTTTTTTACGGCCATATTATGCGTCAAAGTGACTGCCAAGAAAATAATATTATTCTATGCACAACTTTGGGCCGCAGAAGACCTGGAAGAGTGCCACAACCATGAACGGATGCGTCCCATCTGTTTGCAAAGACGTTTGATTCAGTCGAGTGGGAGACCCAGAATCGAGAATAATCGTTGAAGTATCTTATCTAATCGAGGCCACAGTATTACTTACTTACCGTCATGCCAGCGGGGCTAGGCAAAAGATATGGAGCTCCTTACTCTTCTGTCCTGACACATAACTTTTTCTTATCCGCATTCATACACCTCAGCATGCAAGCTCGACAATTTATATAAGAACAATCTTATAGTACCTGGTTAATCTGGTCATGCCACGTCTTCCACGGCCGTCCTCTCTTTCTGACGCCTTAAACACTTGCGTCATATATCTTTCTTACTATTCTTTCCTCATTCATTCACTCAGCATGCCCAAACCACTTGAGCGACTCTTTTTTTAATTCTACTCTCTGTTCTTAGATCAGCTTCATATTCTTTCCTTATTTGTTTATTCTTCACTTTATCATAAATCGATTTGCATGCATACTTCTAAGTGATCTCATTTAACAACATTTTTCTTCTTTCCTTCCTCTTCTGTTAACTCCAGGCCTCACTTCTACATATCATGGTGGCACCAGAACTCCATTGAGTACCTGTGTCTTACTTCAGTTGACAATTATTAGAAATTGTTAGAATATTAGAAATTATTACATTCAAAGCACCGTTCACCTTATTCCCTCAGTTACCCTCCTTTCGATATCTTCCACAGCCTTCTCTTTTCTTTTGAAAATACTTCCCAAATATAAAAACTAATCTATTTGTTCCAAACATTCAATGCCCACTATATTAATAATCACAAGAATTAGAAAAGGAGATGATATGTAAAATATCGGCAAGAAATGTCGCAGACACACGTCAGAATACCCCGAAAACGTTAACCAAAAGTTCTGAATGGTCATGAAAACCTGATAATACTTTTTATTAAATATACCTTCTTGGAAAATATGAAGAATATAATAAAAGCTATTTACTACCTTAGTTGTACTATTTTAGTACGTTGTATTTCAAGACTATAAAATTTTACGGAGACACATAATTTTATCTTCAAGTTTGTGTTAACTGGGGTATTATGCCGTGTTGTTACGACCTTTCGGGCCGACGTTTCGGATCCCATTGCAGGGTCCATCATCAGGGCTGATGTGTTGTCTTGAATGTTGGTGTTGTGGTTAAGTATCGGCTTGTAATACCGTGCCGAAGTCATGATGTGTTTGTATTGTGTTGTATGTATGATTCATCTGTTGTCTGATCACTATCTCTGGCTGAGATAGTGATCAGACAACAGATCAATATATCAATAATTGATAATTGATAGACAACAGATCAATATATCAACAGATCAATATAGTCAGATAAATCAGCACTGGCTGAGCATTTTCTGGATACCGGCCATCATTTTGCATTCGAACCGAAAATCCTTGGAAAGCCTAAGAGTCACCATGCGCGTCTTATCAAGGAAGCACTAGAAATCTACAAGCATCCGATAAACATTAATAGAGATGATGGTCTCAAATTAAAAACATCTTGGTATCCGGCGCTTCAAAGTCATTCTCGTTACAGACTCCGCAGAGATAGTGATCAGACAACAGATGAATCATACATACAACACAATACAAACACATCATGACTTCGGCACGGTATTACAAGCCGATACTTAACCACAACACCAACATTCAAGACAACACATCAGCCCTGATGATGGACCCTGCAATGGGATCCGAAACGTCGGCCCGAAAGGTCGTAACAACACGGCATAATACCCCAGTAAACACAAACTTGAAGATTCTGAGTGGCCGTGAAAACCTAAGAACATCCTTAACCAACCTCTATGGGGAGGAAGTTTATTTATCTACACGCCGGCTGGAGAGCTTAAGGAGTAAAAAAGAAAAGCTTCTAAGCAACTTAGCTTTTTTACAACGCTGTAAAGCACAGTCGGTGACACCATCATTCATCAAATTGCGAAGACACATCCACACGGAGAAGGCTGAGAGAATATTCCAAAGAACTGAAGCTGCCCTTTTGAGAGAACGAGTGTGCAACATCCGCCTGGAATTGGACAAAATAACCAGAATTCTCTTTGACCTGCACCTGAGCCTGAGTGGTACATTGAATTACGAAGATTGGACGAAAGTGGACAAAATGACGTCAATGCAAGCGTGGCGACACAAACAATTGGTGGAGACTCGGCAAAAACGGAAATTTGAGTCACTCAGCCGACATAAGAAAAGCTCAACTAAGGAGCTGGATTCTACCAAAGTGGTCAAAAATTTATCCAGCCTTTCATTGGACAAGGCCGCAATATCAGTTTTAGCTAAAGGTTTGAA
>JADDOH010001834.1:0-140157 GCA_016648135.1 Agrypnia vestita
TAATAAATTTAGAAAATACATATTAAATAAAAGGGATAATTTTGAATAAAAAACGGGTGTTTATAAATTGATTTGTAATAATTGTGGTTATTTTTATATAGGAAAAACGTATAGAAATTTGAAGTTAGAGTTAAGAAATACTTAAGGTGTTTAAATAGCAATAATTATTACTTATCTCTTGGGTATGGATCATTCTTTTGATATTAATAAGGGTTTGCAAATTTTACATACAAATTATACAGAAACGCAGTTTGATAAATTAGAAATTTTGGAAATAAGAAAAAGTGTTAATAGTAAATTGAATATTATAAATAACCAGGTGCTTTTTCACAAATGGTTTATTTTAAATTTATTTTCATGTTAACTAGGTACTTTATTATTATTCATTTTCCATACATAATTTTTAAAATATTTTGACTGTCTACTTCGATTTTTGAATTTAATTTTGTTATAAGACATTTGTATCCTGACAAAGAGGACATAGGCTCTGAAACATGTTGATATTTTCAATACAAAATTGGAGAAAACAACGTTATTTTTATTAATTATATTAATAATATCGCCACAAAATTAATTTCCTGTTTTTGAAGAAGTTTTTTAAAAGTGATTGCTTTATATTATTTTTCTTTATATACTTGTCCTATATTCTTCCTAGTAATTGTATATGGTGCTTGACATACATGTATTACTTTACTTTTTTTTTATAAATGTCCTAAAGGGCGTTGCTAAATGATAGTAATAATAATAAATTAACGTACGGGATAAAATGTATGAAATAACTGAAGAAATAAGAAGTAGTAGATAAATTGTCTTCTAGTCTTAAGAGTATATTATTGAAGATGATGCAGTAAGCATCGAAAACGTTTCAATTAATTTTTTAATTAAAGAATCATTGTGTGAAGTAAACAACGTTGTATTTTATTCATAGTTAATTACAATGTTCCACAAAGTTAATCACGAAAATTTCAAAATATTTTATACTTCGTTCAAGGAGCTAACGTTTTGGGAGCAATTAAAATACGCTTTGCCGTGAATGCCTTCGTGTTTGACACATTTACAACCACAGGTACATTCTTCGAGTAGCTAGTTGGTGTAGTGGTCCAGTGATCGGTGGTCTGAGCCCCGTCCCAGGACACCAGCAAATAGTCCTATATTCATAGGACAAGCGTTTAGCTTAATTTAAAATAGTAAGAATATCTATGCGACACGTATTCCGGGTTCGCATTTCTATTTAAAAAAAATCTAACCTAGAAATTAAACGTCGAAAATATGCTTCCCTGTAGAAAAAATAAAATTGACTTAAGAAAATATAAATTGCGATTTATTAACGTTAAGTAGTATGCATATTTACATACTATTTCTACATGTTGAATATTATCTAAATGCATTTAAAAGTAATCTGTAGATCTAGTTTCATTAAAAAAATCATACAATTTGGTTATTTTTCGAAACTGGCAATGAAAATGTAGCGTACTGTATTAATCATTTTTGGAGAAATTAGAATATAAATTAAGGTTTAAGTATATCGTAAAATTTTATCGTTGTTTTCTTCCGGAATGTATGTTTACATACTACTCCTGTTTTATTGTGCCGACTGCCTACTGACCTATACGTGATACATACGCATACGGTTATGTACGAGTATATACGAGTATATACATGTATATACGAGTATATACGAGTATATACAAGTATATACGAGTATATACGAGTATACATGAGCTTACGCTATCTCAGCTCTCGGCGATGAAGCGTGGGCGTACCGGTCGCGAGGAAGGTTTCATCCACACTTTAATGAGATTTAAAACTTACAATTTTGTTTACAAAACAAGCGAACACATTTTTGAAAAACTTTTCACATCAAAAATTCTCGCACCTCGTGAATGTCCTTAATTCCGTGACAAATATTTAAGGCTTTCCGCAACGACGATTTTTCTTGCCGGAGATAGCCCTCCAGAAATAAATCCGGCGAAGTATCCTTTAACTATTTAAATTGGAAATCGCTACAAGGATCTGGAATAAACTTATAAATTCGCGAAACGCCTAGAACGACGCAATCGAGACAAAAGAGTTGTTTTCGACAAGCGAGACGAGATCATAGAAAGCGAAACTAGAGACAATAAGCGACTAGCGATATTTTCATGACCAAAAATCGCACGCAGTCTTTGTGTGATATGCGGCCCACGTAGCCCAGTGGGTAGGAAACTGGTTTCTCACACCGATGATTCTGGGTTCGATTCCCGGTGATGTCACAATTAATCTATGTGATTTACTCAATCCTGGGTGTTTTGTGATGTGTTTCGCTTCTGTAAAACCTCTTGAAGCGTGAAAAAACTTTTATTGTATAACTTAAACGAGATTTACAGTTTAAACCAATAAGTTCTAAGTTTATAAAAAAAAAATAATCTGACTGATGTACTTGCATGACTTTCTAAAACCCGCGATAAGCACGAGGATAAAATCAAAAGTAGGTATATATAAATACCCGCAGTCTTCATCGGCCTGTGATGCGACCCGCGATACAATATAAAATGGTGGTATTGACGAATACATAAAATGGATATATTGAAATAAGCGCGCTCGTCCTGCCTGGGTCTGCCAAAAAAAGTATTTAAAAAATATTATTTTACATTTAAATAATAAATAAATTATACTAGTATACTATAATACAATTATTTTCAGTTTCATTGCATTTTAATACGGGTACTTAATAGGTACACACGTTGCAACAGAGCTAGTTCACAAAACTAGATTTGTGCTTAAATTATTATCGAAAATGTTCAAGCAAAAATTTCCTTACATCAGTAATCATGGAGATAAGACACATCAAAGTTAGATTTTTTCTCTCAATACTTTTGTAATCTTAGTTTCTGTAATCTGTAAGATTAGTATTAACTCTTTATTTTCAGTAAATCGTTGGAAATAAATTAAAGTAACTTATATCGAATATGAAAAATTTATTCGCTTTAATACAACTCAAATAAAACCTTAAAGAAATATGAACCAGACTTTTTTGCTAACTGTAAATCATTTTGTTTGACTTATTTAAGTTGTCAAATTCGGACATATTAAAGTTGACGCACCTGTATCAAAGCGAATGTATTTTTAAAATTCGATATAATCGATATAATGGTAGGCCAACGCTTTACAGAAAATAAGTCAGAGATGTTGAAAAAAATGCAAAATTTGAAGTCGCTTTATCTCCATAATTATTTATATTAAGGCATTGCTGCTTGAACACGTTCACAAAAAAGCATTTAAAGCACGCGCAAAAAAACTTTTTCAATAAAGTAAACAATGTACGGAATCAATGGAGAAATCGCCACCACTGTTACCCGCCCGCTCTGTCATTCACGCTGGATCCCACCCGGGGCGGAGACGGTAAAAGGTTAATAGCAAGATTCATGCGACGAATCCATCAAAAATTATGAGATCAAAAATATAATAAGGCAGAGAGCAATAGGGGGGAATTAGAATTTAAATTAGGCGTCGCTCGCGGCGGGGGCTGCGATGCTGCGATAAGAAAAATTACGGGGAGCGCCGCCCCACAACAGTGGGGGAGTGGAGACAGCGCGCGGGCGGCTCCTCTCCTGCTCGATCTTTACTGGAAATATAAACTGTCCGCGTTAATAATACAGCACTACTGAAGGCGGTGCCAACTCACTAAGGCCATGGATGTCACTCCGCGCTGTGAACACTTTCGAAATAGGACACGATTTGCACCCATTCTAATGATAACTCTCGTCATCCAAAATGGGCCAGAATAGATGCTGCACATGCTGCAGGCGCATGGCGGCCTCGCGCGACGCGCTTCTTCATTCTCTCCTTGTAGACTAAGAGCCAGCGACCGCCACTCACGTTATAGTATCAAAACTGAAATATTTTCTGTACGTATACAGTATAGTAGGTACGGACGTTTGGATATTACGACATTTGAGTTCGGGGGATTTTGGCAGATAACAGGTAATACAGATACAAAAAAAATGAGTAAGTAAAACGTAAATATAAAAAAACAGATTTTTTAAAAATGTTTAACGGGACAACACTACACACTCATATTAATGATTGCCAGATGATTTTCGCGGGTCATTTCTTCCACCAGATGCTTTTAAGCTCTATAAATAATCATGTCATTTATGTTATACGAACAAATATTTTAAATATATTTATTAGGGCCACTATTTAACATTAATACCTAATATTTTAACGTTTTACTTACACATTTTTCGTACCTGTAATACATATTATCCGCCAAAATCCCCCGAACTCAAATGTCATAATATCCAAACCTGCTAAAGTGTACATCTATAGAAAATATTTTAGTTTTTTTTAGTTATGGCGGTTGCCGGCTCCTACTCCACTAGCCTTGATCATGTCAACAATACCGCGCGCATTCTCTTGATATTAAATTTATAATCGAACTTTTGTATCTTATTTGAATGCAGAAAACGTAAATCGTCAAGAAGCTCTCTTTTCTAAATTATAGAGTTATTTGCAACAAAACCATTTCAGATATTATTCTGCTTACAAATACCGTTTACCGGTTCCCTTCGCACATGCGACGTACCTTCCGATGCATCTTCACACAGTCCATTCTTTAGAATTCATCTTATCCAGACTCCAGAAGATATATCACCACAAACACGAAACCCTTCACATTATAAAAATACACAATGTTGCAGATAATGCACGCTTTCGAAATTAGCTCCCGTGTAATACTGAACATGCACCTCGAAAGCAATGAAACCACAAAAGTCGTTATATACCTATATGGCGTGTATTTTTATTCCGATTAGCGATGTGTGGAGTTTTGCACTGAATACACGACACAACGACAGATGAACTAATAATGTTTACAGAAAAATATGTTATATATAAATATAAGTTTTTTAATGTGTCATTATTTCGGTGATAAAATAGAGTATCACTTTGTAGGAGCGGGATTGCCGGGGTGTACATTTAGGGCAACAATATAAAATAATTAGGGGCTGTGTACTGTGCCGGGGTGGTGGGGTTGTTATTTATATTTCCATTACAAAGGGCGACAGATGCTCCTGAGAAAATATAGCCGCTGCCTAGAGCCTGGCCGAGCCTTTATCGATGGGCGATCGAGGTGCCTTACTAGCGTATTTAAAAAAAGTAATTTAGATACGAATCTATAGGTTGTAAGAACATTTAGTAGGTATTGATAATCACGTTTTATATTTACATAAATAAAGGTTAGTAAATTTATTATTTTACGCGTTTCTGTTGTAAACGCAGATTAAAAAAAATATTGAAAAAATGAGATATAATTATGCCCATTATCTACATATAGAGCGGAATATTTCAAACGTACCTCGATCGGTGCGATCTGACGTCGTAATATTTACACAGCTTATTACGCCTGATTATCCAGATCCATGCGATTATTTGGCAACGTCATTTCTACCACTACTCATTTTTACTAATCCTGTTAGGGGTGAGCATTTCCCCTCATATATGCACGCGGGCATGCACACACACATACGCACACGTACACACACACGTATATTGATTTTAAGTGAAAATCGGCAATCGTAGATCTTATACTTAGCAACCGCAACACTCGTCCGTACATGTACGATTTCCATGTTACTCTCTAGATATGTATTATTAACTATTACCACTTCTGTTTTGTTTGCTCGTCTAATAGGTACGTGCACTACACACGCCGATCGCTGTGTATGACATGTCAATTCGTCAATTAGTCAAATCATTTACGCTTTACATTGATATACTGAATATACAAATGTTGCTAGAGCAAGCCGAAGAATTTTGTAATTGGGATATTGAGTGTGAAATATGTTAGGTAATGTTTTTTATATATTTTGTACCTAGTATTCGTCTCATTTAAGATATGATGCTTTAAAATATCCAAATCACCCTCAAGACAGGCGCCATATTATTAGTTCTACATTCGTATGTTGATATCTACTGAGAAACAAAATAAATTATTTAGGTAACTGCCCGTGTAAAATTTTAAAGAACGCACAGAAAATATATTATTTAAATAAATGACTTATTTTAACTATATTTATAGTAATTCTTATTAATAGTTATTATTAATACAGTTATTAATTAAACAAATATTGGCAAGTTATTCAAATTCCGTTTTAGATATCTGGTCAAATAGTTATTCAATAAATACAAGAAAATACAATTGTATTTTTAAAGGTGGCTTTCGAACGGAAAGGATTATTGTAAAAAAATATATTTAATGTCGTTTTCTTTAATACTAGTATCTCCTTATGGTTTAAAAGCTGAGATACTATAGTACTTCCTCGAAGCCTTTACAATGCCCACCCCTGAGCGCTGGAGGGACGGAGCTGCGGGGAGAATCTCGCTCAAATTTCATATTAAAATTGTATTAAACCTGGACAATACGGCCGGGGTAGTATTAAATGAACAATGAAATGTTTACAGAACACAATTCATTTTATGAAGATTTTGCGATGTAATGAAACCATAACAAAGCAATTTTTAAATATAATTTTTAATTCTGTGCCTCAACAGGTGTTTTAATGAGAACTTTTAAAAATAAATTAAATTCATAATTTGAAAAACCACCTTACCAAACACAACTTCAATTGTTTGGCTTAAAATTTTGTATGTGTAAGTGAACGAATATACAAAGACGACTTTACTATACAAAAGTTATTTGCGCAATATATGGGCAATCGAAGCAAAGAACAAAGAGAAAAGAAGCATTTTAGTTATTTGACACTTGTACCTTTGTCACTTTAAGCGAATCAGGAAATAAACCTTTATGTGATGGACAGACAGTAAAAATATATTTATAATTGATTTCGTAGCAAGAATAGGGATTTTTAAATTGATATCAACTAATTTTGTTAGCAGTTGAGCAGTTAAGCTAGGCCCTGTGGGCGTTTACAATGGCCGCGAACATAATATAAGTGATACGTCACCGTGTATGCTTTCGAGTTTGACACATTTCCAACCAAACGTAGATTCAATTCTAGAAATTGAACGTCAAAAATATAAATGAAAAAATAAAATTGACAAAAGAAAATAAAAATTCCCATGTACCTTGCCTTAAAGCGACTCGAATGTTAAATAATGTATATATAATGTTTATACACTTTAAATAATATCTAAATTAATTTTAAACTACTAACTCGTTTCTTAAAAAACACACGATTAGCGCAATCTTAATATTGATTTTCAAATTTGTGTTGGGTAATGTAACTATGTTGTGTGTGTGTATAGCAAAATAAAAAATATATCTTGGTGATTCTAAAATATTTCATAAATAACATGTCATGAACATAATATGTAACAGTGACATCATGAACTTAATGTACCATTTTGTGATAAATGAAACTGAGATATGAAAAAGTACTTATGAGATTGACTCATTGCGCTTAATGACAAAGTTGAAACTGCAATTGTAGAGGTAGTCGCAGTAGGAATACCAATCAGCTTTGGGAATGGACAGGAAATGAAAGGAATGTAGCAGCAGATGGAAAATTGATTACGTACTGGGTGGGATAGGGGAATTAGTAATGGGATTGGGCAGCACCAATATGATTTTCAATAGCTTTTATTTCATTTAAGGGTTACACCACTCTGAAAGCCTGAAATTTAGATAGGTTTTTTGTGTTTTTTTTTTACAAGAAGGAAATGAATTATTTTAGCAGTTAATAAAGTATTATAATACAGTAAATTATTTTATGGGAAAATTAAAAAAAATGCCCAATAAAGATGGAAACTATCAACAATATTTTGAAACATGTTTTCAGTTTAATTAATATGTAAAAAAATTGCGGTCAAAAAGAACGGGCATAATTGAAGGATACGATGGATTCTCCGATTGAAAGTGATGATTATGGTATTTTATCCGATTTTCGCAAGGAAATGTTCTCCGGTATACGAAAAAAATCTGATGATACTATCTACCGTATTTTACAATCTCAGAGAAATAGAAATAAAACGATTGAAAATTAATTTTAGACGTATACCACATTTAAAAAAAAAATAAAGACAAGTAATTTCGCCATAAACCAATAGTTATAATTGCGATCCGCTTAATTTCAATTCATTTTTGAAATCAGGACATCCAATAATTATACCGGGGAGCGTGTCGTTACAAAAATCGGATAAAGTGCCGTAATCTTCACTTTATTTTTAAAACGTTTTTTAGATTTATACTATGTCCCAGGATGGATGCTAGTTGTAACTATATAAATATTCGATTAAAAAAAGTATATTTAAACTATTTTTTATTTATTTAGAGAATATCGATATGTTTTAGGTTGGGCACAACGGATTAACCTGATTCCTTACATAAAACTAAAAAACAATACTGAAATTCACTGAAAAATTAAACGTGAAATGTAAAAGTATATAACTGTTCTTACTGTGTATGCTTAAGATTTTGTTTAATTCCATTTGGTTTAATTAAATAGATAGGGGTACACCAAAGATCGGTCTCCAGCCCACTGCTATTCACAATGGTCATGAATTATCTAACGATTCAAGAAATGAACAGTATTCTCAAGATTATACTTTTTGCAGATGATGTAGTACTGATAGCAGATAATCATTGTGACTTACAGAATAGCCTGAAAAGTTGGAGAAAAATCTTGGAGGATATTGGCCTAAAAATTAGCAGAAAAAAGACTGAATATTTGAAAATGCCATTTGAAGACACAAATGTTGTAACTCCTTCAATGCAACTGGATGGGGAAACATTAGACAACTGTGAATCATTTAAGTATCTGGGCTCACTTATTCATAGAAACGGAGAATGTGCAGCAGATGTCAACCATAGAATAGGTATTCTATGGTAGACATCCGCTGCGATCCATATGGGATGGATGAAATTTAGATCCGTAACAGAAATCTTGTGTAACCCGAAAATGCCTATACAACCTAAAGGAAAGGTATACTAGACTATTGCTAGACCAGCGATAATGTATGGCTCCGAATGCTGGACAATGTACTACCCCTACTCTAGGCAACTCGAAACAGCAGAAATGCGAAAGCTTAGATGGTCGGTAGGAGTAACATCATAAGAAAGGATTAAAAGTTCACGCATTTGTGGTAGCCTGGGTGTCACGGACATAAACAGTAAGCTGGAGCAGACAGTTGAGATGGTGTGGGCACATAAGACGGAGACCACCAGACCACACAGTGAGGCAGGCAATGTCTATGGAGCTTCATCGACAGTCATTCAGGGAAAGACCAAAGAACTCCTGGATGACTCAATGCTCCAAAATATTACAGAGAAACGGCCTGGATGAAAGCGATACCCATAATCGAAGAAGATATAGCCTGAGAACGAGAAGAGCCGACCCCAAGAGCCTACCTAGGTAATGAGTTGGGACAGTGCAAGGGAGATGAAGAAGGAGGTCCAATTAAATAGATTGCAAAATGTTTGAAAATTTAATACGTTTCTTACAATTTTTGGACTTTTTTTTATTCCTTAATTGTAATGAGGCTTTCTTTAGTCAGACATAATAATTTCGTTGTTTGTCTGTCATCCGTAACTTTCTGTAACGTCCATAATTTCATTCAAATTCACGGCTAAAAAACGAAATTACATGGCCGGAAGTAGAGCGCGAACGCGCAAATGCCAGTGCGGCACATTGGCGACATTGCTACCACTACCTGTCTGTGAACCATCAAAAATATACTATACTAGCTGATCGTACCCGACGTTATACAGGTCAAGGATCAGGTTAAAAAAAAATTGTGGGGGGACCATTGTCCATTGTTTTGCCTCTAATTAAGAAAATGTTTCCATTTAATCAAGGCTGGGGATGGGTAATGTCTTCGGGGGATCTTCTTAAGGGAAGGGGTAAAAAGGGAGGTGGAAATATCACCTATGTTATCCGCCGAGTCCTAAAGAATAAGTTTGCAAATATTAAGTCCGATCGGTGGAACGGTACATATTTGCATTGAAAATATATCAGGAGTGGGGGAAGCAGTAAAAGGGGAGAGGGGAAATATCGCATATGTAACCCGCCTGGTCCTAAAGCATTAGTATGTAAAATTTTAATCGAATCCGACAAAGGGTGTAGATTTGTATAGAGAACATACAGACAGACAAACATTGAGTTTTTTAGGTACAGATAAAAATACTAGGGCTTAGAAACGACCATTTCATGTTCCGTGATTTTTCACGAGTGTACGGCTAGTATGTACAATATTTGCAGAATTGCAGCAGAGTTAGGAATTAGAGCGTATTGATGTGCTATTGTTCCTAAAAAACCCGCCCAATAAACGTTGTTAGAACCAATCGGTTGTCTTGTTCCTTTTTGAATAAATATGGTGGCACATCATGCAATATGAAAAAATAGATCCGGGTGCACGTAAATCCTGGTGCTTGTTGTAATTCTCTTTAATTACAAAATTTTAAAATTGTGTCATATCACGAACACCTGTAACACTCAATCAATCTCACCGCTTAGCTTCGGACCAGCGCACCTGCAACCAAAGCCAGATCTCGTGCAAGATGAGGACGAGTAGCAGTATTGCAGACCAAGTAATCCCGCCACTTACCTGGAAATAAAGAAAATGTTCAGCATCGTTTTTGTGCAACAGGGGTCAGACTGTTTTGTCTGCATTCAATAGCTAGATAAAATGTGATGGAGGAGATGAAATCAAGAATACTCTAAAATTTGTATCTGTTTGCATTGTTCTCAAATTATTTAATGGTTATTAGATAACTGTACACAAGATACACACATAATCTCTTGTCGTGACTTGTGGGGCAGGTCGCGAAAGAGTATATATTGGGTATAAAATAGTAAATTAGAAACATTGAGTATGTAGTCTATATGCCCATTGAAAAGGAAAGGAAAATCGTTTTAAAAACAATCTAAAATTGCACAATGTGTTTTGCAAACTAATGATTATATTTTCTTAGATATTTTTTAAAGAAAAATAGAGAGGCGAATACGGAACACGTGTCGCATCAATATTCTTATTATTTTCAAAATAAACCAAAGCCTGTGCTACGAAAATAGGACTTACTTACTGGTGTCCTGGAATAAGGCTCGAACCACCGACCACTAGATCACCTGGCGAGAGTCATCACAACTACACCAACAAGCTACCTCTACTTATGCTATTTATGACAAATTTAATATAGGTACATTAGACTTGAAATCACAACAAGAGGCCCTCGTAGCCCAGTGGGTATAACACTGGCGTCCCACAGCGAGTGTTCCTGGTTCGATTCTCGGTCAGGTCATAATTAATGTGATTTACTCAAACTTGGATGCTTTGTGATGTATTTTGCTTCTGTAAAATAGTCTCTTGTCCTATTTAAGCGTAAATAATAATAAAAAGATATAATAAAAGAACTCAAAGAGAATGTACCTACTTGATAACCAAACTAATATGAAAATAAAACATTTGTTCTACCTTTTTTAATTTTCCGAGACGCGTTTCGCATAATGAGGGCATTATCAATCTCAATTGAGAGTGGTAATGCCCTCATTAGGCGAAACGCGTCTCAGAAAATTAAAAAAGGTAGAACTTAAAAACAATTGTTTTTATTTCCATGTGTGTGATTATGGAGTTCTACAAACTAACCTCTGAAACAATAATACGTTTGTATTCAAAATATAATGAAAATATGTATATAAGGTCTCCAAAAACCAACAAAACAGAAGCGAATGACTGACAAAGAACAGCTCATTTACAATTTACCGTTTTCTAGGATTATTATCGGTCTAGAGTAATACGATCACCCAAAAAATAAAACTTAAGATAAGACGAGAAACAAGAACTTGTCAAAAAAGTAAAGTAGTATTTTTGTGAAAGCACAAATAAAGGTGATTAAGTTACTTTAGATAATATAATTTTATTTGTAAAGAATAAGATTAAGATAATAGAAAATTACGTATTCAAATTATGTTGAAACATATCTATGTAGTATCTTCACGTTTTGGTTTCCCATTGGACGTTATTAAAATCAAACCATATTTATTTTACCACGTAAAGGTACAAAGATGTACATAATATACAAATATTAACTGTGCTAAAATTTGATCAAAATCTATAATTCGAGGTACATTGTACGGAAGCGAAAGATAACAGAATTAGAAGTTAATAAATAAGAAGGTAAGAAAACTGAAACACAAATAATTGCCGTTTTAAAGATAAGTGGTACCCAGAACCGTTCTAAGAGCAAAAGCTTTCATATCGGTCCTACTCAATCGCCTCCAGGTGGACATTTTTTTCAACTAACAAGCAGAACCGTGCTGCACAGCACCGAACATTCGCATCGTATAAATCGTTGCCTTTCAGTGTCCACGTTTTAAGATAAGTCTTTATTTAAAAGAAAAAATACATAAAGACATATCATTATGCATAAAGAAACATAACAATGTACAGTAAGAAAGTGCAATAAGAAAAAAAGTAAATAGAACAATGTAAAGTACACAGGTAGAAAGAAAACAATATATATTATAGAGTCGTAATACGAGCATAAAGTAACGTAATAGTAACCAAAAATAGAAGAAAAAGGAAAATAAAAAAAGAAAGGAAACCAAACCACTAACAAACCAAAAAAATGTAACAATAAAAATGTAATATAAATAACAAAATCAAAGAAATAAAACAAAGATAATTATTTTTGTTTCAGGTCGCACTTTACATTTAAAATGTTGTTTTAAAGGTAAAGTGCGACCCGAAACAGCCAAGCACCACAACAGTCGTCTTTGCTCTGTGGAAATTAAATATGCTGATAACAATAATAGCAAGATCTGGCGCGGGTCGTCTCGGTGCAGGTGCACCGGACGCCAGCCAGGAGGGAACAAAGCCGGAAGGGAGTACAGAGTGTGCGAGGAAGCAAAGGCGGTATTCAGAACCCATTTTGCTTATTGAGCCTCATTGTGCTGTCGAAGCATTGTGCTCCGAGAGGGCTGAGCTCGTTACGGCGGAGCCGCTACAAAAGATCTAAGTGCATTTAGTGCAGATTGTGGAGCGGTTTGCGAGCGAAACTAATTCAAATAGCTTTCCACTAGTGCATTTCCCCGGGAACGATCATTCTAATTATTATGAATCGTAAATAAAATACCGACTCAAGTGCTGCCACGTGAACTAAATCTGGAATTAAATAAATTAATAAAATAAACTTTTATGAATTACCATTATTATTATTATTACTATTACCATATTATTATTATTAATATTATTATTATTACTATTATGTATTATTACTATTATTATAAATTACTAATATATATATCGTAATAAAAATATTCATTTTCATGTTAAGTAGGTACTTTATTATTATTCATTTCCACATATAACGTTTTTAATATTTTGATTGTCTACTTTGATTTATAATTTAATTTTGTTAGTACACATTTGTATCCTGATGGAGGGGCCACAGCCCTTGAAACGTGTTAATATTTTCAATTTAAAAAGGTGGTGAAAACTAAGTTTATTTTATTAATTATATTAATAATGTGTCCACAAAATTATTTCGCTATTTTTGAAGAAGTAAATAAATTAAAATCATCGACAGTTAGTGTCACCGCAATCACCGTGTAGCGAATTAGAAGATGAAATAGTTTTAATATTCCATACAAAAAATAAAATATATTCAATAATAAAAAACATACCCCAACTTTGTGAGACAATGCATATTTAAAGCAATCCCCCGAAATTACGCGATATGTGGGACCGACGAAAATAGCTCAAGTCGAATTAGCGTAAATCGGGGTACATATTTTCATACAAATACATATAAATTTTGTTTGATTGGGACCAAAGTCTGTCGAAAACCCTAGTTAAGAGGAAAATATTTAATTAAATTGCTGTTCTTTGATCATGTTTTACATACATGCATATGAATACAAAATATTTAAAAAAAAGTTATTTTGATGCCTACATAAAATCTAACAATCTTGTCCGACGATACATTGTTTGTTTTGTCACGCAAAATTAATTCGTAAAAAGTTAATCTTTTTTGATTCTTTCTTTGTAGCTATAATGTCTTCATCGTTGGAGTCTATGTTTTCTTAAAACATTGAGCCCTTTTCTGTCAAGCTTGCCATGTTCACAAATTTTCATGCTGCTATCAAATCCTTGATAATATTAAGTTTACAATCGCAAGATATCATTTTTCTTTTCTTACTACTTGCAAAATAATAATATTAAGTATGTTTGCACAACATGATTTTTAAGGGTTTAGATCATAACAATCTTAATTTTCGTAGAATTCGCGTGAAATGTGTCCAATGCGTATCACAGCAAGAGAAACTAGAAAATCATAACTCGTAAGCCGGGGGATTACTATATTTACCCAAAAAAAGGAAAAATATATACCTCGTTCGAGAACGAGCAATCGAACATCAGTTGAGACCGATTTATCGGTTTTGTCAGAATCTACGTATATCTTCTGTACACGTTAAATAAACTGTCAAACATCCGTATTCTGAAAATAACAATGTCTGGATCTTTAAGATCTTTATCCCAACACTTAATAGACGATAATAAAAATTAAAAATGTCCAGAGCGGATTTTGTAATTCTACGGCTCAAATACACTGTATTAAAAGTTGATATAAGAAAGATTGTTTCTTACGATCGTATTAATTCTTCATCCACAGCGTCCAGATGAAATATCATGGCTAAACTTGTCATGACCACGTTCGGCGTTACCGCGTATTCAAATCTTCCCATCTTGACATTTGACAGATAACAATTTACATCTTTCTCCCTCCCTCATCGAAACAAACACCGACGTAAAGCTATGTCTCGTTTATTTTTAATTTTTATTATCGTCTATTAAGTGTTGGGATAAAGATCTTAAAGATCCAGACATATCTGTCAAAAAATGTCAAGGTGGGAAGATTTGAATACGCGGTAACGCCTAACGCGGTCATTACAAGTTTAGCCATGATATTTCATCTGGACGCTGTGGATGAAAAAATTAGTACGATTGTAAGAAACAATCTTTCTTATATCATCTTTTAATACAGTGTATTTGAGCCGTAGAATTACAAAATCCGCTCTGGACATTTTTAATTTTTATTATCGTCTATTAAATGTTGGGATAAAGATCTTAAAGATCCAGACATTGTTATTTTCAGAATCGGGCCGAAAGTAATGTGGAGACGTTCAGTAGCTATCAGGCGTGATCGATTCTTATATATGTGTTGGATACTAGGCATCCCTTGTTTTCTAAAGTCAAAAATCTTCGGACCTTTTATTACTAGCCGAAAACAGCATTGCTGCTAATAACTTCGTCCTGTTCTTTAGAGACCAGACACAGCACACGCGGAGCCAGTCGAAATTCATATATATTCTCAACTTTCGAACATCTGCTTACTTACTTACCATCACGCTATTCTTCCGCGGGGACCATTTACCCGTATCTGGTTAATCTGGCTGTGCCACATCTTCCGCGGTCGTCTTCTCTTTCTGATCTTCTCTTTCATCTATATTTGAGTCATTTATTCCTCATTCATTCGCTCAAATGCCCCAACCATCTGACGGACCCTTTTTTCATTCTATCGACGATCAGCTTTGCACTCTTCATTCTTTTCTCTTTCATAAATGGATTTGCAACAAAAAAGTCTAAGTGATCTCATCTTGACCACATTCAGTCTATTTTAGTTCCTCTTCTGCCAGCTCCAGGCTTCACTTCCGTACATCAGCGTAAGTATCAGAATTCCATTATGTACCGCAAGTGTTGTGTGTACCGCTAGTCCAACAATTATTATGAATCGGGTAAAGATACCAGTATCATTGGATTATATCATTTGTTCTATATCCACAAGTTTAAAAATATTCAAGTTTCAAGTGCGTGCGCACTCCATTCCGCCTGTCAAGGCCTTCGAATGTTGCATACGTATTCGTTTTAATAGCATCTTAAGAACAAAGAACGACTATAATGCTTATGAGTAGCTTATTATTTTAAGGAATTTTTTCGTGTGACGCATTTTTGACAGTTTATGATACTGAAAATAGTGAATTGTGTGAGTGCATAACTGCACTTGAAAATTAAATTTTCAATTTTTTTACGCATTAATACGTAAAAGTTTTGAAAAAGAAAAAACACGTTCTGGATACTAGAAACATTGTATAGTAGGTGTAAACTAATTATTCAGCAACCCTTTTACAAAAAATCACCAATCAAATAAAATAAAAGGAGCGAGTATAATAAGTACGTCTAATGCATTATTGATAGTAATTTTTATTTTTATAAATCTTTGTTCGCAATATGTCAAAAATAAAAAGCCTGATATTAAAATAATCAGAGACCTCCACGAAGCGATATGAATAAAATATTGGGAAGTTTTTGTTTGTCTTAAAAGGGTAGCGAGGGCAGCATAAATATTGCAATATTTCGGATGTCAAAGCGTAACTTTGCATGGCAAAAGCATCAACGATACGATAAATAATATATACATTTAGGAAAGCAAACACCCGAGTTCCGACACTTCAACTAATTATTCAAATTGAATTTTGTTTCCTTACATTTTATTTCGAAATAACGAAATTTCCGAGCGTTTAATTGACTTGAGTGGATTTTTTTTTTGCGAATTTTGATCTACAAAATTATTTTGTCACATTGGTTATTATAAAGTATCCATTATTGAAGGGCTAAACGCGGAATAATGTTTTCGATGCGGAAATGTCTATAGATTTATTTCAAGTGTTTGCAGAAGAACATAATAGGTACATCGACAAGCGGTGAAATTCACATGCAGCATCTAGTGTGTCAACATTCACTGAATTCACAGTGTCCGTGGCTGTTGGTAAAGTTTTTATATTATATATAAAAATATGCGGGGTTAACGTTGATTTAAAATTATCATTAAATTGAGTGAAAACCAAACTATGTTGCCTTTACGTGCCGTTATTATTCACGAATCACACACGTCATGGTTTAAGTTCTTCATCCTGTCACGCGTACAGGAAATAAAATGAATAATTTTTATGGTTTAGAAATTGAAAGAAATTTTCGGGTATTAATTTGAGCAAAAATATTTTTTGCATTGACTCTTCTTAATAAAAACATATATACAAAATATGTAATCATACAAAAGTGTAAATCCCTCTCCAAACAAAAGAGTTACTCTCTTCTTGGAGAGGTACAGCGAAAAAAGTATTAACTATAGTTTTAATAGACTTTAGTAAAATAGTATAATAAACTGTATTTTATATTAAACAAATAAAAAATCTCCTCTTCTCTCAATGTTCCCGTTACAACCACCTATATAACCAGTAACTCCAGCTCATTTTACGAAAATTTCTGTCCTTATTTAAATTTTAATCGTTTGCTTACTTCACATTTAATAATTATGATTTGATGGCAGTTTTGTCAAAAAATAACTGATTTTACTCAATACTCTGCAAAATTTTCCCAATATGCTCCAAGTGTTACAAAAAGTCTGCCATTTCTTTTGTACGTGTAATGAAAGCATTCACATACACCCACAACGGGGTATGTTTTAATATTTTCATTTATTTTCCTGAAATTTTTATAAGATGTGATATGTAATGGTCCAAAACTATCTTAGCAAGTTCGCAGAGTGATTGTAGGCGAGGCCACTTAAACCATTGTGAGTCAAGAAACTAATTTAGCTATAAATGTAGCCATAAACATACTATATAAAAAGCTTTTCTCACATAAATCTCTGTGAGACATCTATAAGATACATACAAAACATACTGTAAATGTACAAATAATCATACTGTATTTATGAAAGATACAAATTAAAAAACAAATTTGGAAATGAAACAATCACGTTAATGTAGCTCTGGAAGTGAAATCGCGGTTGACGAGACTCTATTAGGAAAAGCTGAATAAATAATGACGAAAGTTTGCTGAACAAATAGCCAGGGGGCGTGCGGCGGCTCCCGGAGGTGCACGTGCCCGCTACCTACTCTTCGCGGAGTAAGCCGCGGCGAGGCATTTTATATCGTGTACTAAGGGATTAACTAATCCCTGCCAAGCTGAGTGGCTAGTATCTGCAAGCAGTCATGTCCAAAAATGTGGACTTGCGATCGCGCTCAAAAACACATTTATGTATTTAAAAGATTAAAAAAAAAACTGATCACGATGAAAATAAATAAAAAATTTGTTCATGTTGTCTGTTTATTTATCTATGACACACAATAAGACATAATTATTTTCTTTGTAGACTTAAATAAAAAATAATGTAATGACGGTAAAATCTTGTTTGTTCCGGGACAATAATCCTGACTGTTAAAATGCGGGGCAAGCCAGTGACTATCAACAAAATAGTATCCTTTATCAAAAAAACTATACAACTCATTCGACCCTCTCCTTGTTTATAATATTAATAAATAAATAATTATGTTTTAGCATATTGTTTATCAACCGTGATGGAGGGTCTTAGAGTGAAATTAAAGTACTATGTAAAAAAAACATGACAATTTCGGGAATCACTATTATTTATTTATTTATTGATTCTTCTTCATTGCATTCCAAAAATGTACATAGTTAATAATTTTTTTAGAGATGCGACACGGAATACGTTTGGCGTCAACATGTGGTAACCTGGAATAGGGCTCGAACCACCGACAACCAGATCACAGGCGAGCGAGATTACCACTATTAAATCAAAAAGCTACTAAATTATGTACATTATTAAAATATTATTACAATTACACTTTATAAATCTAACTTATACGACCCACTAAGTGAAACTTATTGGTAAACATATATTAATATTAATAAACAATATTAATTGAGTAACAAGAACAAAATAAAATGACAAAAATAAAAATATTAATTCAGCAGAAAAAAAAATTAAAGTGCAATAACAAAAATCAAAGGTGTGCTTATTTCTAGAATCTAGAGATTTGCACTTTGTTGGACATGCTTAAAAAAATATGAAATTAAATTTACGTCGCACGAAACAATCCGTAACGAAAAATTACTAAACAAATGCCTAGTACATGAGTAAACATTAGAAAGAAAAATAATCTTCTGGATAGTTCGAAAAACCAATGTATCGCGTTATATACATACTGAGTAGCTTGATGGTCTTGTGGTTAGGACACTCGCCTCGTGATCCAAAGGTCGCGGGTTCGAACCTCACTCCAGACTAGCAAGTTAGTCCTATTTTCATAGCACAAGCGCTTAGCTTAGTTTGAAAATAGTAAGAATATTGATGTGACACGTATTCCGTGTTCGCATCTCTATTTTTTTAAATAAAAAAAAAAAAAATAATATACGCAGCAACGCGCTGCTCAATTGAGTTTAATCTGATATTCCTATCGGTGCGAAGTAAGATGCGGACGACGATAGTTGTGGCCAGTCGTGGAATTTAGGAGCAACAGATATTAAGCGAAATAAACGAGCGAGTTCTTACCGATAGTGAGCGATTAAATAAACACGACTACTTGCGATAATTAGATGGATTGTTCTACAGAGTGTTAAATAAATTGTTCATAGACGACTGATAAGCTCCGAAATAGTGTATAAATTTCATTCATTTTAAATTCAAGAACACAGTCATATTTGCGAAGTTGTAATTTTTCAGAACAAAGTTCTGTGAAGTTTTTAAAACCAAATTAATTAATTAATCAATTAGAAAGACATAGAGAAAAATCTAATCCACGAAAAAATATTTTAGCTATTACCGGGATTCGAACCCGGATCACCTCCTTTCCGGTGCCAGTGCTCTAACCACTAAGCTATAGGAGTCTTGTAGATTTCCGTGAGTATATCGACCTTATATGTAATTCTCATTTTTATTAATTGATTAATAACTATTAACAGGTAACTATTA
Source organism: Agrypnia vestita (assembly GCA_016648135.1). Lineage (NCBI taxonomy): Eukaryota > Metazoa > Arthropoda > Insecta > Trichoptera > Phryganeidae > Agrypnia > Agrypnia vestita. The sequence continues at coordinate 19,772 of JADDOH010001834.1, forward strand.
CCATTACCAAGAATCAAACAACCGGCACTTGGGCAAAATTAGTTCAGGCGATTACCCGATGTTCTTACGTGATTGTATTTGATTTTATGATTTAAATATATATATAATAGGTCATGGTTCCCTGGATGCTGCGGGCTAACAATACGAATCATTGTTATTTTACGTGAAACATCCAAACTTATTTTGATAGCCTGAAGCCTTAGAACCGGTATTGCTTTAGTCAGGGTTATAATTGACCACTCATCGCGATGTGCATACTACACACGGTATCGCTCTGCCTCGGGCCAGCCGTAAGCTTTAGGCTATATAACCCAGCTGGAACTGTTTAGAGACTAGGATATTCCAGATATGTGCACTCAGGCGAATGGCTCAGCGCACTGTTTGAGGTTTGAATCTGTCGAACCCAGGTCAACCTTACATACTATTATAATAATTCCAAATACGAAGCTAAAACCTAAAAGTTCACAACTTTCCTGTGGTGATTTCCTTTCCATTGATATATTATGGAAGTCTTACAAAGACGAAGCTATTTCAATGAGAAACATGTATGAAAGTCTTTTAGACGATGGCCCAGGGCTTACAACCCGTATGAGTTGACTTATTTGATCTCTCTATACAATGCAATGTTCACCAATTCCATCGTAAGAACATCCACACATTATAACATTTTTTTTATATTTTTACCTTCAAATATATGGAAGGTCAATTTATTTGCTTGTCATTCATAGTGGTTTATCGTAAAACGATGTAAAAACAACACACCGAACCAAAGACAAAGGAACCGATCATAATGACATCCGTATCATCAAATATCTGTACTCTAACCAAACAGCAAACGTTAAAATTGAGGGAAGACATCCAAATTAGGCGTGGTGTAAAACAAATATGCATATTATCACTGTTGCTATTTAATCTGTACTCCTAGTCAGTATTTAAGGAAAACCTAGATGATACTGCTCTAGGGATTTGCGGACGATACAGTACTATTTGCAGACAATTTCCAAGACCTGAAAACATTAGTAAAAAACATGAACGAAGCAAGTAATAAGTATGGCCTGAAGATGAACACTCGCAAAACAAAATTGTTAAAAAAGATCACTTCCAAAAATAACCATAAAAAACTAACCAATAGAAAGATTCGCGCAATACAAGCACTTGGTGAATGGATGAATGAGAACTGGGATCCACGTCATGAAGTAAAAGCTGGAATACAGATAGCAAGAATTGCGTTTCTCAGAATGAGACATTTATTTTCTAACCATGACGTAAGTCTATAATTTAGAAAGCGTTTGGTTCGGTGTTATATTTTTGCCATTCTCTTGTATGGGGTAGAGGCATGGACCTTATATATCGAAACTCATCATAACGCATTTTTAAACTGGCCTACCGTCTAAGCGGGCTATGAACAAAGAATAATATTGGATATGTTGCCTGTGTACATTCTAATTATACATACCTAATTATCTTATTTCTGTGACATTGTGTGATGCATGTCATTGGTACACGATTCTGTAATCTTAATCATTGTAATCTAAAAAGCTTCTGTATGTGTACTGTAATGCATAAATATATATAAAATAAATAAATAAATTTTCGGAAGAATAATGATTCGGTAAATATATCATTAAATTATGAATGAGGATAGAAGGTGATATCGTTGGTGCAATTTAAATTATTTGAAGCTGCAGGCGCAACAAAATACTTAGATTTAATCTCGACATGCAGTTGGTGCATACAATATTTAACCGTGCACAAAGCTTATTAAAATAAACCATTAATATTTCAGCAGGAGCGAACGCGTGTAATATTGGTAAATCTGCAGGCAGGGAGACAGGAGGGGAGGAGGGAGGCGGGGAGCACCTCGGCCCGGGATGCCCCGGGGAGCTTCCTTAATATCTCCGGCAGGTTTGTAGGGAAATACAAGAAATGTAAACTAAACACGCTATTGGGGTAGAGACCTGCTCTATGGGGAGTATTTCAAATTTACTTTATTAAATAAGCTATTATAAAAGTATTTCTGAAGCTGGAAACAGAGACTTTTAATGGGGAAAAGAAGTTCACAAGTTAACGTAAAAGCTGAGACGGCGATCAAAGGCAAAGTCGGGTGCACAAGTAGCAGCGGTAAAAAACTAAACGCGTTACGTTGGATTTTCTAACAGAGAAGAATAGATTACCTTCCACGAGCATCGTTCATCCTAAAAATCTCAAGTATATTGTGCACAAGGAATATAAAATAATAGCGATTAATAACAATATCTAAATATTATAATTTCATTGTCTGTCTGTCCAGTGAGTCCATGACTTCCTGGAATTCAGGGCTAAAAAACAAATTACACCAATTACGCTATATGTATATTTCCGTGAATATATCGACCTTATCTGTAAGTCTCATTTATTAATTGATTAACAATTGCTATTCATTTTTAGAGCGATCCACTTGTTCTGGTACGGTAGGCACAAATTATTTTATGTTTCTGCCACTAGAGGACGCCAGAATTAACCGTTTAATTCATTTTATATTTTTGGACACATTTGATACAACGCACATACATTATATTCAAGAACACATTCTTATTGTGAAGTTGCATTTTTTTCAGAACAAAGTTCTGTGAAATTTAAAACCAAATAGAAAGACACACAGAAAAAACAAATCCACGAAAAAATATTCCTGCCCCTGAAAGAAGAGGAGATCCGTGGTTCAGATCTCGGTAGCAGCCAAATATTTTTTGTGGATTTGATTCTTCTGTACGTCTTTCTAATTGATTAATTAATTTGGTTTTAAATTTCACAAAACTTTGCTCTGAAAAAGTTGCAACTTCACAATAAGAATGTGTCCTTGAATATAATGTATGTGTCTTGTATCAAATGTGTCCAAAAATATAAAATGAATTAAACGGTTAATTCTGGCGTCCTCTAGCGGCAGAAACACAAAGTAATTTATGCCTACCGTACCAGAAAAAGTGGATTGCTCTAAAAATGGATAATAAATGTTAATCAATTAATAAATTAGACTTACAGATAAGGTCGATATATTCACGGAAATATACAAGGCCGCTATAGCGTGACTGGAGAACGCGCCTGCCCCGGAAAGGAGGAGATCCGTAGTTTGAACAAATTATGAACGGCTGGAGAGATTCCAACCTCGTACGAGCGGACCGTAGCGCGGCAACTAGACGACGTAGAGGCGTGGCCCGTCAAATATACATATATATATATTATGTGTTAGTTCTAACTACTTTGGGGGTAACCCGCGTCAAATTCTGGTCGTCATGACCAGTCGTCTGCCGACGTTTTGAACAGATCTCACTGCTCATCTCAGGGCGCCTTGTCGATGAGCTGCTTCTCCAAAAAGCGTACAACCGTTTGGGTCCAGAGCTCACCGTCAAGTGAAAGTTTGAGAAATTCTGCGGCAGGTGTTTGTGGAGGGGTGGGTTTCTCCAGCAACGCTGCTAATGAGTTTTGCTCGACTTCTAGTGATCCGTATATTTGAAGATATAATGACGATAGTAATATATACATATATATATGTTCGGCTGTCCACCCTGTCGTTCGTTGGGAACAAAAACGCCGCGTCTACGAGCGGTGACTTTCTATGACATCCCGCCAATGATAGAGGTTTGACAGAGAGGCCGCCCCTCTTCCAGAGGTAAGAGTTATCCATTTTGAGATGAGATAACTTGCATCACGTTGATTGACGATGTTCAATGATTGATACGATGCGTAATTGTTTGTAAAACTCCTTCAGGGGCGGTTTTATTCTTGGATTATACGCTGAAGGGATTGACGACTGCAATATGGCGGCGGACGAGCGCCGGCGACGATTCTTGGGGAGCGGCGTGGGAAAGGAGTCCCGCTAGATGACGGCAGATGCAGAAATCGGGGAGCCGAGGACCCAATTTCACCTCTGCAGCCATCCGACTTTCTCACCGCTTGCAGGGCAGCCTCAGGGTTACCATCGTGAGCCCAGGATTACCTACATGATGTAAAAACGATTTCATTGTTTGTAAGACCATCCCGAACTTCGGTGATGCCTATATCATGGAGCTTTACACGAAAGAGATTATCATAAACGTGATGCTGCAACAGCATCTACGCGAATATTTGCTACCAATATCTGACACCCTGGAACAAAAAGTTGGCCCGTGTGTTTTCTTTGTCCGCGATGTCAAGAAATCGTCTTTTAACTGAATTCGTATTTGGGAATTCATCATTTGTAAAACTACATAAAACTTGGATAATTTAACCTTAGCTCCTTTTCACAGACCCATTGTTTTAATTAATATGTTATATATTTTTCGCTTCAAGTTTTCTCAAAAACAAACGGTTTAGAATGTAAGGTTATTAGTTATCTTTATTGTGAAACATGCTATCGGTTGTCAGGTGTTGTGTGAATTAATCCTTGGTATTTCTAACCCAGCTATATCTTTTGCTTCCTGTACGATATGGCACAGCGCAGATAAGTTACACGTAGGCTTTGGAAATACCAAGGATGTAACATCTAGGTGGCGGTATGTTACAAATGCATCCATCTGACCCAGAATTGACTGTTATAAAGTTTACCTCTTAAATTTAAGTTATCTTCATTTAAAGAATTCTTAATTTGATAAATTTAACTGATGAATCATTTGTCATTCCAACTGTTTTACCACATTAATCCCAAGATTAATGCATTGAAATAATTATGCATTTCCATACTACCCTATACATTGTAATGTTATTTTAGAATTTTTAATTTGGTAATTTTACTTACGAATCTTTTATCCATGGAAAAATAACATCCAAACAAATTAATCAAAAGATTAATGCATTGAAATAATTATGCATTTCTGTTAGCCGACACATAAATGCCATTTTAAAATTCTAAACCTTGTCATGTGAGTTGTAAATTAAAGTCGAAGTTTTCTCCGAATGGTGTTGTAATTTTGTTTGCACGAAGGTCCCTGCTCTTAGTCTAACCTGGAGTATGCCGACTTGCTTAGGAAAAGCGAATCCACGCCTTATTTCGATGCTCTCTCTGACGCGAGCTGGTGGACGTGGGGTCCAGGGTGTGGTCGCCGTGGCTTTTCTCCGATTATGTAAAATATTTAGTTGGTTAACTTATTCATTTATTATGAGTTGCTGAATTATTTAAAATATTTAGTTGGTTGACAATATTATTACATATATTTTGAGGTTATTTTGCGGACGTTTAACAACTTTATAGTATATCCCATGCATATATTAATGTTATATTACCGGATACAGATAACCAGAATGATATCATAAATCCCATTGTGTAATGATAACCCTGCCATGACCAGACCTAGAATAAAGCAGATCACGATGATACGGTCGTGAAGCGAAGGATCTCAAGAAGGTCGCAACGGAAACAAACCGATTCATCTCGGAGGAAAAGGTCTAGACCCTGTGTGCCACGTGTCAAACATTTCAACCCTCGATGCGGGTTCAAGGGATGTCCCCCCCCCCTCCGTGCCCCAGACTCGCGTATGATCAATGATCGCACAATTATGATTAGGGCCTCACAGATGTTGGAGCGGACTGACGATTGACGTTTGATTAATTTACCGGAGCCAGCGGCGTTCGTTGACTGGCGCCAGGACATTTATCCTAGTAAATAAAAATCGGCTCAAAAATGTTTTGTCCTTTATGTTTTCACTTTGGACCTAATTAACCTATCAATTCTAAATCATTATTCTAATACGTGTTGGTATAAAATCGTAGCTAGGCATAAAATCAGAACAAATATTTATTATTTACGATAAAAAACGGGAGATATATCCCAATCAATATTATTAGAATCAAACTATTCAAATTACATTGAATCGTTAAACATTCACTACTACATAAACACTAGCCGTAAACCACGGGACATAATAATAATTAATAACGACCCTGAGGTGTAAACTGAGCCGCGCTCTGATTGACGTGTCACACTCCGGCGCTCAGGCCTCATTAGCGACTAGGCACCATCAGTGTTGTTGTAGTAATTCCGTGCCAATTCCAGTGAGTTATGGACAGACAGATGGTCATTTGTAATAAGGATAGTTGATTCCGAAATATTCTGAAAATAACAAAATAGACTGATTTATTATTTAAATTTTGTCACACAAATCATTCGATTTTTATACTTTTTCGTTTGTTCATATCTTTAGCCCTTAGTAAAAAATATAATCGAGATGTTGAAAAATCAAAATCTAATTAACTCCATGAACATTTTTTGGCAAATCAAAGAAAATAGTTTCATATATTGTTTATTTATAACTTGAATAAGCTAATTTTTAACAATTAAGTGGGTTGATACTTGTAGCTATTATATAATAAATACGATAATTATTTAAAATTCAAATAAAGATTTTGCTGTAGAAACAAAAAGCGCGAACCACTTATGAAAAAATATATTTTAGGTTCTAAACTGTATACCTAACACAATATTTTAAAGTGTATCAAAATCTAAGTATCCGAAGAATTTAAAAACAATGATTAAAATTTGGAAAAGAGAGATGGGTCGGCCATTTATGTGACATTTTGAAGGTGCACGCAAGGAAATACATTATTATTTTAGTGTAATCAAGAGTCCTAGTATACCGTTATCTGTGGTAGAGTGTAGACGTTGAATACATACTTTTTTAAGCAATTTGTATCTTGTGCACTTGCACCTAATTAAATTCTCATTGTAAACTTTGCCTGTCTCAACACAGATTTTTCTTGTGAGACAGGCATAGTAAAATTAAACGGATGGGTATATTTTTATACTCGTTGACTCAATTGTTCGATCGCCAGATTTTTTTATTTATCCATGTGATTAATTAAACCTTTTTGTTTTAATTATCAAAGATTATTACAACTTCACAATAAAAATGTGTTTTCACTACACGCAAAAAAATATATTTAAAATGTTTTGTTGTTCGCTTGAAAAATATTTATCGTTATCATTTTAAAATAGTCTCCGCGTCTCTCCGTGTCAGGGCGGCGCGGCGGACCGCAGTCCAGTGTCCGGGACAGCGTCAGTTAATGGCGATCCCTGACCGCACGCCCGCCCGCTGGCGCCGCCCACCGCAGCGGCCTGCTGCAGACTCGTCTCCACCAAAGCAGCGGGGTTGGGTCCTTTTTAATGTGGATTCTTCATCTCTGAGTAGTCCATTTGTATTTTCTGGCTATCCATGTTAAATTAATATTGCCCACACTTCACGACCACCTGGATACCTTTGAATTCGGAATTAAGCGTCCGTTTAACGTGGCAGCGGAAACAAACAGGAGGGGACAAGAAGGACAGAAAATATATTAATATTGTCCTGAGTCGTGGGGTCGAATGGAAATAAATTATCGATTTATTAATTATTTCAATAAATTCAAAATGTCACAAGACACGAATTCAATTAAACACTATTAATTCACACTATTTTGCAAGTAATCACTAGTCTGTAAAAGACTTTACTATCGCTTGTTAGAATATTATGTTAAGTTCTACTACCGATATCTGTCGCATGGATAAATCTGCACGTTAGTAACATTGCTATGCTAAAGAGTAGCTTGTCGGTCTTGTGGTTAGGAGTCTCGCCTCGTGATCCAAAGGTCGCGGGTTCAAATCTCACTCCAGACCAGCAAGGTAGTCCTATTTTCATAGCACAAGCATTAAGCTTAGTCTGGAAATAGTAAGAATATTGATGTGGCACGTATTCTGTGTTCGCATCTCTATTTAAAAAAAAATTTCGGTCCGCTTTACCGTTGGTTAATTCGCGTCGGATAAACGTCAAAACAAGTTAGTTTTTCGAAACGTCGAGACTATTCTATATATTTCTAGTGTTTGCGAAAATGTCTCCTCACTTCCGGATTGTTCCAGACTTTTTCCAAGTGTCCATCGCGTTGTTATACTCAATAGGCTCTGATAGTGCGTTAACATCTCGTTACAATATACAATATTGTAATCTACCATTACTTTGTAGTCATTTATTGTAAATTATATTAAACACAAATTCAATAATATTATTGGAAAATAATCAAAGCTGTAATAAAACTACAGCAGATAATATTCTCCATAATAGAGATAATAAAGAAAACGGTTAGACAACTTTGAGGATCTAGAAATTAAGCCTATAAATAATAATGAATCTATAATTAAAAACCGGAATAATCTAACCTGCAGTCCAATCATCAATATGTTCATATTCACCACACCATCTGTCTCTTTCCTTCCCCTCACCATTTATTTCTCCCACACTCATCCATCAGTCCCGACTTTAACATCTGATACTAATAAATGATTGCTCATATTTTGAAATGCTCAGTTTGTAATTTGCCCTGAAGAAGTAACGGTAGTTTGAAACCAGTCCGTGTTACCAAAAATATAGCGGATTAAACCCAAGTGAATTTATGTTGAATTAAATATTTATTAGAATGACATGCTTATTGGTCTTGCAGTTAAAAAAACTCCCTTAAATATTTAGTTGGTCGGGGTTTCGAGTCTCTTTTCAGGAGACCAACGAGTATAACATAAGCTTTTAAAATAAGTTTGAAAATAGTGTGACACACAGACTACCAAAAAATGTAGACTTAAACTAAATCTAAATTTCTAGGTTTGATTCGCGGTCAGCTTCCGCGGCCGGTTCTAAAATACGTTTGACTTGTTTTAAAAAATTACTACGAGCTTGTAAATTTTGAAATAATTGTGGAAAGGTCAAAATTTAAACTCATAGAAAGTAAAATATCTCTCTAAATAAATCGTGCTTTGTTACAAATATACGTTTTTGGAACGAAATAAAAAAAAATAAGAAAAAAACGTCTATTGTAAAAAATATGTTTTGTTTACTAGGGTGTGATTTCGTTATGCAAGAATGAATACTTTAACTGCAGTATAAATGTGAAGAAGGAGTTTAGTTCATCTCGGTACAACTTTGTGTCAGTTAACTACAATTTCAATTATATATTTTTATACTCAATGTTCAAGCATTTAGTCTAGGTGACCACCAGGGTATAGCACCCACACAATGAAAAAAGCTGAGCATGACTTATACGAACTAATTTTAAATTACAAATTTACATACACAGTATATATTAACTTTGTCCACAATTTTTCTCCAGTAATGGTAATGATATTCAAATTTTGCCTGTAAACGATTGTATGTATTTCTTCTGAAACAAAACGCCTTCATTTCAGATTCTGATGGCAAAACAGCGTAGTCTACTTTTATAAGATCGGTATTAGCAGCATAACCTAAGTCCATGCCAAGGGTACGCCACGGTGAACTTTGTGTACATTTAATAATTGTCAATAGGCGTTTTATTATTTATTTATATAATTAAAAGGAGTATAAGTTTGTTTCATGCTTATTCAGAAAGTTAATAAGAAAAAGGAATATAATAATTACCGAATTTAATTTTAAGTAGGAAAAATATATATAATATGTAAAAATTGATTATTACGTTTGAACACATCTTAAAAATTTGGAATCCTCTTATGAAGATTTATTATTCATATTATTCAGAATATTTTGAGTAAATCCAATGTTTTGAAAAAAAAATACTGAATTTTATCCCCAGGGGTAGTGTCGTGTTCTTGAAAAATTTGGACATGAGTATTCAAAATATTCTGAATATATAAAAACTAGTCTAAAAATTAAAATAATTTTAGGCATATTCTAGTGTTATGTTAATCAGTCTGAAAGAGTCTCATATACACATATAAAGGATATTCCTTTAAAAAGTCCAATCACAATATAGATCTCATTATCAAAAGTGACATCTGTATTGGAATAATCCAAAATTTTCGACTGTAGGTGGTAGTGCAGTAATACAACTTAAATACGAAACAAGTTGTGCGATTTAAACATATAAACAACTTCCAAAAATTTGATAGATATGGTAGTTTATCATGGATGGAATTGGTGAACGTTACATTCTGTAAAGTGATTACTTAAGCCAGCCATACGATAGGTCGTAAGCCCAACGAACACACAAAAAAAAATCGATACCCACTTTTTTTTCTACATAAAAAATAGTTTCTTGTCTGAGACATCTATAATATACTCGTATGTCTTGATTGTACTCATGTATACTCCCTTTGTATTAAAATGGTGTGAGAAAGTTGGCGTGCTGTTTTGACAGACGGACAGACGGACAGACGGACAGACAGACAGACACACAGACAAAGAAATTATTGTTTGATAAACGATTCAGAAAATGCGTAAAATTACTAATATTGTGGTATTGTGTGCGAGGATTATTTGTTACTGAATTACTTCAAGTTGTGTGCAATTTTAATTGCTTATATTATGAATGTATAGATTATATAAAGTTAGATATATATAAAGACCATGAAATATTTTATGATACCTAATTAAACCCCGCTAATGGAAAATGTGTGTCGTTGCACGTATTTTAACAACTTTTTCCGAAACTCGAATGAGGATAGTCATTAAAGAATGGAACTCAAATATCATTTAAGTCAGAGCGGTTCCCAAAGTATACCCTGACTGGCTTAAGGGGTGCCTTGCACCTTTTTAAATCACTGGAAATATTTTATTTTCAGAATTTAATTGACTTATCTATGATTATGTCCTATTTGTGTCATCCTTTAATTGAGGGAGACATTTAACAATTTTTTTGTATTTCATCTTATCAAGCAATTGTGTCTCCCTGTTAGATGACCGAATTAAATAAAAAAAGAAATATTAAAAAATGACATGAAATGAAAATTATTTTATTTATTTAATTTTTGTGATACCCGTTTTTACTGCATGAACATCTACACAGTAAAGCAATTTTTTCTGCGATTGATACAAATTTTTTGGGTGTGTATTTGCCAAATTCGCAACAACCTAAATACCCAAAAATTTTTGACTCCTCTCTGCTTGGATTCCTTTACATCTACAGTCTTGGTATTTTCCATATAAACATGTTTTATCTAAACATAGCTTAACGGATGATTTTTTGTGTGTATAAATTTTTAAATGTGTGAAAGTTTTATTTTCATTTATCACTAAATTGTTTATTTGATTTTTTTTAAAAACACATTGCCCGTAATACATGTTTTATAAAATTGTATGCATTTCAATGTTGATTATTAGATTGTTAGTGACGATTCTGAAACCTTGTAGTCGGTTCTGTTTTGTGAAGATGTATTCTAAACTGCGTCGCGCACAGCTGATCTGTCTCGCCCGCTGGGACGAATAGTGTAATTACTTACTCCGGGGACGGACAATTGCAAGGGCGTTCATTTAAGCGGATTAAAGTTATTTTTCTTTTCCATAAAAAGTTATTCAAAAACTACGGTACAATGTCATTTAAGAGCGGGTGGCATTACGAGTGCAGCGACTCGGGAGAGTAATTATTTTAGGAGGATAATGGCTAAACTGCACCTGTATTTTATTTAACTATCCCGGCTTGACTGCATCGGCCGCTATCACATAAAAAAATGGCTGTCAAACAAAAACGAACTAAATTATCTTTTATATTTACAGCATTCAATTTTGCTTGGACATTTTTATTATTTTATCGATTTAATTTGAATAAACCAAGTTGAATAATTTAACGTCGACCGGTTTCGATACTACTTATATCTATCAGGAATGACGCACAACTTCTTCTCTTTTACTCCCTGGCTTCCCAACTCACTATCGTTATCGACTGTCAGCTTTCGTCATCTTTAGGTTTTAGGTCACCCAATCCGTGCCTTAGCATTTGTCTATCCTTTTGCACCACAAACGAATTTTTTGGTCTTCCCCTGGATGTAATTCGAGGAAGATCCATGGATGTAGCCTGGTTAACAATGTGACCGGATGCTCTGCATCCAACGTGGCCATCTTCCTTCAACTTGCACAACTAACTGATACATAAAGTAAAATAACCTCAGAAATCACCCGTTGGGCAGAGGGAGGGAGGAGGGGGGCTAGTGAGTGAAGAAGATTACAAAGGTAAGATGCACTAATCAATGGTTATCATTTTTTGGTGCTTTTTGTTGACCAATTGAGATCCAATCTGTCTTCATATAGTATTTTGAGCTATTTCTCTTATCTAACAGAGATAGATACCAAGAAGATAAATCTTGGTAAATATTACTTTGGCATTCCAAAGACGCGCCCAAGCCAACTGATTTGAGATCTTCCTATATATAGGCATCTAACTGTTGGACGGCCAAATAAATTAATATAGAGCTCCATACTAAGCGCCTCCCTTAGGTCTCCTAAGGGAGGCGCTATGTGATAAAAAATATATGACAAAAGGACATCCTTGATTTCACTAATTATAGTATGGTTAATTAATTATCAGTATGGTTTCCACAGCGTTGTTGATATTTTTCGTACAATTTTAATAAAAAAAAATTGTGGTATAAAAATTGACGCCACGATAATTCACAAATGATATTTTCAACCGGATTCCTAGAGATTACTTCCCACACCCCCGAATGTATGTATAATCCACGCAGAAACCTCAGGCTTTTGCTGAATTAGCAACATAATAGAACGGTTATCGTATTATCACAGTAATTATTTAATCTAAATGAAAAAGTATCGCCAGAAAGGATTGAATATTACCTACAATGAATTCAATAGAATGATGTAGGAACAAATATACGAGTACATGTTCTGTACGACGGGAAAAGATAATAGATTTGTATTGTTAAATAAATCCTAGTACGCTACTAAAATGAAACGGGGACACAAAAGAGTTCTTGGTAATCTCTGGTAAAGGCTGAAAGCATTGTGGTCTCCAGTCCCGGGACAGACTGTAACTGCTGCTTTCTGCTTCATGCCAGGAATTCAATTACCGTATTTAGAAGATTATACAACTCGGGGTATGTAGGCACCTTTATGATTAGTGATTCGATTTAAGATTAAATATGAAGAACTTTTGAACTAGTAATTAATTATTTATTAACCGAGATGTGTGATAGATGTCTCACAGAGATTAAGTTATTTGTATGGGAAAGTAGGTATGGAAGCCTTTGGGCAGTTACAGGGCTTACAAACTATCGTACGGTTGACTTAAGTGATCACTTTACACAATTTAACACTCAAATTTCCACCCACGATTAACCGCCAGCAAATTTTGTTATATATAAAAGTTGTCTACATGTTATTTTACAAAAAATATTTTAATGAATTTTAGTGATTTTTAGAAAAAATTGTTTATGTTGTCTGTTATTTATCTATGATAAAAATAAATTATCTTTATGCAATTACAGATAAAATATTGCAATAACGGTAGTGCGTTCATGCATCGCGCGCCGTCCGTTTATTCAGGGGCAATCCTGACTACGTTTCTTAAAATGAGGGACAAGTGAGTGAATATTAAGTAGGTATATCAACTATCTGATATCGAAAGTAACTACATTTAATAAAATATCACATATTGCTTTAAGCAAAAAAAACAGTATTCGCTTCTTGTAATACTACACTATATATAAAAAAAATACTCGCGTTTACTCAACGTAAAATTTGCAGCGTCCCCGCCCAAAGGTTAAAGGATGTTATTACATTGATGTAATATTTATTCCAAGGAATCTCTAATATACTTTTAATTTATATATTTATTTTGCACAGCAGGTACATGAAATAATTTTTATAAAATAAATTACACCTATGTTATTAGATTTTAAACATTCCATTATACTCACCATAATACGAGGCAAAAGCTCGAGTATTTACAAGCCAAATTAGAAGAAGTTTTTATCAAACAGAAACCATTTGAAACATATAGGCAATGTTACAATACAACGCTGTCCAAATTCAAGGATCTGAATTTCTTCTTAAACTGTTCGTATTTTGAAAAGTTTCATTCTTGAAATGTGTTTTCTGATATCAATATATTGTATCATTTAATTCTGAAGTATATAGAGTGATGTTGTGCCATGGTGGTTCAAGGTGGTGTTTTTATCAATATTAAATTTATTTATCTTGGGTGATATTGTTAGAAATAATGGTACCTACTGCACCGTTTTAGCGTGGATATGTCCAAAAATTGATTGATTCAATTGTTGGTGAATACAATTTTGTTTTTGGACGTCCGTGGATGTAAAGTCATCGTCCGTGCGCGTTTCTAACGTACGAAGGCGAAATAATCCGATCCAAACAAATATTTTTGAAACAATTTTTCATTTAAAAATCAATTAATTAAATTTATTATAAACAAGAACTTTAAACAAAAACTCTCAACGCATTTAATTTCAGCGCCTTAAAAATTGTCTTCCAGATAAAATATGTTACGGATAAACCTCGCGACAATGTGCGTTATGCTTATGATATCAGTTACGTATAATAAAATGTTTGTCACATTTTTCGGTCGAGTATCGATTGATTAATTTGTCTCATATTATTTTACATTTATGAAAATAGACAAGAATATTAAGTATTACAAAGACAAAATATCACCCACTCCCTTGGGGGCTATCCCCCAAAGGAAATGCATAAGGTGGTTAGAAAAGTGTTCAGCCTCCTGTTCAGTGTTCACCATAATTATCTCTCCCTATACCCGTGAACAGGCACATGAGAGGCGATACTTTTGATATATTAGAGACATTAGATGATAAGAGCTACGCATCGTTCACCGGGGTGTGAAATACAGCGAAAATAATAAAGAAAAAGATATAATTATATCCACTGCTGGATAAAAAAACCTCCCCTGTTCTCCAAGTGTCTACGCAAATTTTGCACAGTTGGATGATTTCGTCAGTCCAGCGGAATTTAGTTTGCATTCGTCCAGCAGTCCACTAGCCCGCTAACGATGTGACCTGCCTACCGCCAATTAATTTTCCCATACGTTCAATTATCCCAACTACTCCCGTCTGCTCTCTTATCCACATGCTTTTTTTCTTGTTTCCATATGTGACACGATGACCAGCATACGGGACAAATACCGACCGTGAAAGTGACCGAATCGATGAGAATTTTATCAGACTTATAGTCGGCCGGTATCACTCAACAAATCCAACAATCGCAACAATTATATCCTATGATCACAAATCTTAGGAAGTAATGAGTATGTATCTTCGACGAGCAAAATTAACCTAATACCTTATACAGCCAAACGCATTTTACGCCATTATTAGTAGTAACAGCTATTTATATAACACATTAACTATATATTTATCATGTATATATATATAATAAATCAACATAAATAATGTCCCTCGGAGTCAATCTATTATGCACACAGAAAGGTCTCAATTAAGGTGGCTTGGACATGTTTCTAAAATGCTAAAAAGCGACTACCAAGATGTATTTTCTTGGCCGGAAGGAAGGCGGCCGGTAGGTCGTTGGCAAAGCTGGGATAAACAGCAAAAATATTGTATGGAGGCAGATTGATTAATAAAGTAACACCGAAATAGGTTAATAAGGAAGGTTGGGGAGATGAAGATGATGATTACGAAAATATTTTCCTATTATGATTTTCAATTAGATACCTACGTAAAATGAGGTGTGTTCTCGAAGGGGAGAGACTGTAGTACAGAGGTACATATGTTTGCCCGGGGACGATACAAAATTATCAGGTCGGTGTAATACTTTGTGAATTAATTCATACTCTAATCTGTAAAATAATTATCTTCTTAACTTTTATTTTCCCTCTCTACTTGGTTTCGGCTTTCCTCGCTCGGAGCGCCAGAACGCTTTGTCCTGACCTACGAGGTCCTTCATCTATATTTTCAATGTTTGTTTTCCATTTCAGGCGGGCTTCTCCCGTGTGAAGGGAACAACCCTAAAACTCCTTTGACACTGGAAGTCTCTAATGTTTACGAATAAATTAACTACTAACCACCAACAGGTGTAATCCAATCTATTTTTGGCAGTCGTATACATTATAAAGTACAAGTTTTTTTACTATTGTTAAGGATTGTAAAAATGAGTGGTGGTTTTCGAGCACTTGTTACAATAGAGTTGTGGTGCCGGAGATGAAGCACGATGCTGTAAATATCGTCATCTTCACTATTGGTATTTGAACCAATTGCGGGTCTTGGCGTATATTAATTACTTCATTGATTACTTTTGCGAAATTCTATGACACGTACTATTGAAGACATTATGCTCTGTCTTAGTTTTGGATTTTCTAAGCTCCTGCACCGTAAGGGTATTATTATCCAACATTGTTATTCAACAATGAATTCTGAAAAGCATTGAAGCGGTAGAAATGTGTTTTCTTAGATATTTTTATTCGACGTGGCAGGTATTCGGGACGATATCGAGTTCGCAAAAGAAACGATTGATAACCGAATTATTTATATATGTCCCTGTTCGAAGTGTTAACATTTGGTTGCGTGATTGGTCGAATTACAACCAAGTAATATAAAAGTTACCTAAATCATCCAGACAACCTTCAAAACAGAATGTAGGAACTATCAGAAGTCAGTGGCAGAGTAAAATTGAAGATAATGTCTCAAGAACTAAAGCCTTTTGTGATATTGGAATCTGGCTTGAACAAGACGGTATTATATCTACCAACAGAGAAATTGTTGGCACCACAAAGCTGGGCTGAAGTGCGTGTAATCTTCACCATGACAAAAAACGAAAGGCATTCAAATGCTCACATATAGCTGGGAAATATGAACTCTCATCAAAAGAGGTCAAAAACTTGGAGAAACTCAAATAGGTGTGGTAAGAAGTATATTGGTCACTACACGAAGGGACAGGAAAAAAGCACGGTCAAGAGGGCAGACAAGGGTCGTTATAATTGAATACGGAAATTTTTTTTATTAAAATTTGAGATAATGGTTAAAGTGGCAGAAGTCCAACCAGGCGCATCAGAACAAAACTGACAAAAACAATGTCTCAGCATAGTCTGTTGAGGGCGTCAGCAAAAGAACACGAAGCTTTATTCTACCCATGATAAGGAATCGAGAATACACGAGCTAAAATATACAATGAACGGTCGGCCAGCCGGGGTCCTGGTGCGCAACACGTGAGGGCTACCACAATTCAATGGGCCAGTCACCACGATGTATTTGGACGGCCGTAATGTATGCAGTGGAGCAGAGCCTATAAAAACAAAAGAGGCAGAGTGGGGCCGCCATGCGCCACGGGGTAATTGGCGGGAAATGGCCGATAGACCCGCTCACACATGAAATGTGCCGCTGAATTTTTAATACTCGCCACCGAGTTGGGGTGGAGTTTCTTCAACGTTCTGGAAAATAAGGCAAACGCGCCAAAAGTATTTTTTTAAACATTAAAATGTCGGAAATAATTCTATTAGGTTTATACATTTCAGGTTATAATATTATAATATATTACTTCGAATACGTTTTTCTTAGTTTTCTATATTCTTTTTATGTGAAACGTACAAAGACGTGACTAACAACTTAAAGTAAAATAATATTTTTATGTATACATATGTTCTAAGAACACAATTATGATTTTATCCAGAGGGATAATCATTAATTAAGATAAATTATAGGAATCTCACGGAGACGAAGCTCTTTATATGGGAAACATGTACGGAAATCTTTATATGGTGGCCACAGGGCTTACGACCTGTATTAGCTTGCTGAAATGATCACTGTACAAAATACAACGTTCACCAATTCCACCGTAAGGACATCCACGCATTACCGAATTTTCGAATGTTGTATTTATGTTCTTTATCTGTCTTATTTCAAATATTTAATTAATACCTTAATCGAGGTTTCATTAGCAGCGGCGACGTCTATGTGTACAATGACATGGGAATGTATTTTCAATTCATGTAGTGTGATCAAATAAAAATAAGAAATCAGAATCAATCTCACTTTTGCCTAAAAAAAACATAGATGGCTACAGCATAGTTCTTTCAAATATTGGAATAAGAAAAATAAAGACAATATATGGGTATAAAATTTTCGATATTTGGGGATGTGCTTACGCTGGAATTGGTGAACGTTGTAGCCGGCTGATACAGGTCATAAGCCTTGTGGCTACGCTTTAAAGACTTCAATACATGTTTCTCATATAGCTTAGCTTACTCATATAGCCTAGTCTCTGTGAGACATCTATGATTTATATTAATGAAAGTAAAATATATTAATGAAATTGGCGCTTGCCTTTTCTGCCGCAATAGGTTTGATATCGTTGGATTCTCTACAAGGTATCTTTACTTTATGAACTTTTTGCCGCAACTTTTCGTATAAACTTCACAAACTTTGCCTATCATCTGGTCTTGCAGTTGCGTACAGAGGAACCGGTTAGCTATTATTTGGACACAAAGGATTAACCTGACTCCTTTACCAGAGACCTGGATCTAAGTAAGAAAATAGTGAATATTTTTGACATCGTAAAAAACAATACTGAAATTCACTAAAAAATTGAACAAATGAAATGTAAAAGTGTATTTAACATTTGTTTCATCGCGATCGGACTTAAGTCGAGGTCTCTAAGTTGACAAAGCCCGCCTATTACTTAACACTCTCGAGCGTGCATGAAGGACTGGAACGGGGTGGATCAAATAATCAATCTTGAAAAACTTACATCTGTCCTCAATGCGTTGAAACTAATAACTTATACCTTCGACTTATGCTTTATGAGATAAAAGCGTTTACCGAAAAACCGACCCTTTATTTTTTTAAATTGATTATAGTTGTATTATTTGTTCGATGTTAGAAAATCCCTTGGGACAATCGTTGGTACCAATTATACGAAAAATAAAACGTAACAAAAATTACAAAAACGGTGTCCCGCGAGCCACAGATTGGGAAGCAGGACTGCAGGGGCACGTCCCGAGGCTGACCGGACGGAAGTGCAATGAAGAGAGTCGCGCGCACACAAGTCGACACACGACACACGACACACGGGCGCGTCGCCGCGCCGCGACGTCATGAATAGGATAGGCGGTGTAGGCACACAGGTACGGAGCCCACCACTACTGGAGCCGGCAGCACTCTCTGCGCAGTAAATAAGAAGAACTCATTTGAATTTTAAATAAACGCTGAGAAACCTTTCACATGCTCGGGCAATCCGCCAATGAGAGATCCGTCTAGAAAAAAGACACATCATCCGAATAAAACAATAAAATCACGTTCGCATAAAAAGGGGGAGTGTATATCGAGATACAGCTATTTGAAAAACGACTTTAAAAGAGGCATTCAAAAAACAATACGAATGTTAATAACTAGAGTAGCCTATGAATTATCCAATTTGCAGATTAATCGGTGGCGGTTTAATGGTGGTTGATTAAAAATTTTAAACTTACAAATGTTTTGTATAAAACCAAAATATAATGAATTATCATCACGTTTCGCATAATTCTACACAACCAGATTTCTATACTAATAATAAATTTAAGAATTTCATATCAAATAATAATGGATAAAGATATTTAAATAAAAATCGTGGTTTTAAAAATTTAATTGCAATGATTGCAAACGATTTTGTTGTAAATAAAGCTTGTCGAAATTTTGATATTATAATTTAGAAGTACTTAAATTGTTTAAACAACAATAAGTATTCTGTTTTATTAATCACTTTTTGGAAAAAAAAACATTCTTTTGATATTAAGAGGGTTCAAAATTAGATATAAAGTGTTAATAGAAAATTACATGTTATAAATAACCAAATTCTTTTTGCAAATAGTAGTTTTTAATTATTTTTTCAAAGAAGTTCTTAATTAGTTATTCAATTTTTAGTATACCTACGGTGCATTCGGATGAAGCGATTTGGTTAATAATTTAATAAATAGTGTTTCCTTCTTCTTCAAACAGAGCAAAATAATGTTGCGGTGACATTATTAATAAAATTAATAGAAATAAACTTTGTTTTCACCACTTTTTTTATTGAAAATATCAACAGGTTTCAGAGCCCTTGGTTCCTTCGTCAGGTTACAATTGTTTACTAACAATTAAATTTAAAAATCGAAGTATAGACAATCAAAATATTAAAAACTTTATATATGGAAAATGAATAACAATAAAGTACCTACTGAACATGAAAATAAATTAAAAATATAATAATAAAAATATATAAATTTAAAATATAATAAAAAGGACCTGGTTATTTAGGATATTCAATTTATTATTAACATTTTTCCAAAATTTCCAATTTATCAAACTGTGATTCTGTATAATTTGTATGTAAAATTTGTAAACCTTTATTAATATCAAAAGTATGATCCATAGCCAAAATATGGTTAGAAAATTCAGAATAATTATTGCTATTTTATTTTTATTTTCATTTATTGGTTTTCTTACAGCCATATAATTAATCAATCTTGAAAAAAAACAATAATTGATGTACAGAGTTTTGGGCCAATTACAAGAAAACACATATATACATACAATCGATAAAAAAATAAGAAAAAACATGTCCAATAATGAGTTTGTGTGAGTGTGTGTATTTGTGTGTTTATTTATTTATTTTGTTAGGAAAAATTAACAGCAAAACAATCTTAAAAATTTTCCACTGAATTTAAAAATTTACTTTATTTATATTTGGTGTTTTATATTAAATGTATTTAAACACCTTAAGTGTTCCTTTACTCTAACTTCAAAATTTCTACATGTTTTTCCTCTATAAAAATAATCACAACCATTACAAATGAATTTATAAACACCCGATTTTTTTTAAAATATCCTTATCCTTATTATTTAATATGTATTTTTTAATTTTATTAGTATAAATAGCTGGTTGAATGACACTTGAGATATTTTTTAGTATTGAGTTAGAAATTTCATTATTTATTATTCTCCTTTAAAAATTTTCCTCCAATGTTTTTCAGAATCAAGTATAAAGGGTAAACAAAAGATAAAAAAAATATTTTTTGCTTTTTGTTTAACATAATATCAATTGATTGTTTTTATCAAAACCATTATTGAACGTGATTTCTTTAATCATTTTAAATTCAATATTAAAATTATTAACAGATAATGGAATATTTATTAATCTACTTAACATGGAGTGAAAAGTTGAAAATTTTTGAGAATATGGATGATTAGAAGTGTTTTCTTTTTATTAATATAAATAATAGCACAAAAAATTGCATTGCTATTATTGAGTGATCTACATGTTTATTTATTGTTTTAAATAACCCATTTATTTTTTTATTGTAGTGACAAATAGAAAAAACTTACGCACGTACCATTTAAAATATATTTGTCTAACCCAATTATTAAAGAACATATGGAGAATCTGCCATAGCATTTCACGGGACTTATTTTTCGTATATTTTTCTTATACATAATATATATAAAATGAATGATAAACCATTAGACTTTTGCCTAGGGTATATATGAGTGAAATAATAATTTAATATTTTAATGGAATATTGACAGAAAATGAAACGAATACAGGCTTTCTTTTAGTTAAACATGCTGACAGAAAAATAAACAGCTGAGAATGTAACCACATTTTTTACATTAATAAACGGCGGAGTAAAATAAATAAACGTATCTTTGTATCTTCTCCACGCTGAAATATTCAGAGCATGGGGATGGCAAGGCGCATGCAACAAGGTTCACGCGATCGTGTCCGAGTTCCAATTAGAGGTTTATAAATGATCCCACTCGCCCTTGCGTCACGAACGGTCCCGGTCTCCTGTTTCATGGGGCGGGAATCCGGGGATCCCGGCATTGTTTACAGTCATTTTGAATCCCGGGATTATCGCGTGTATTCCTGAAACTTTAAGGTTTTAAAATATATTTTGATTAATTTCGGGATACAAAAATTTATCATGATAAAAAAAAATGTTTTAAATGCAGACACCGAGTATGACTAATTAAGAATGTACTTAATTCGAGATTTTATAGGAAATACAGCATTAACCCTTCCAAAATTACGTTTCCAAATCACTATTAAAAGCAAAGGCAGAAATGTCGACTTCAATAATCCAAGGATGTGTCACGTGACAAAATAGCCGCTTCATGCTAAGTGAGGATTCATACCGATTTTAAAACGAAACGTCATAGCAAAGTAAGGAATATATTATATAAATAGCATATGCAGCATTGTCCACTATTTGGTTACAAACGTAGCAATATCCATATTTAAAAGTTAAATATTTATTTATACAGATATATAAAACCGAGATGGCAATTGTTTTAAAAAACTTATGTTCAATAAGATGTAGGTTTTATAGATTCCAAAGAAATTTCCTAGGGGCGTGACAGGTTTTTTGTATTTATATTAGAAAAAACTCAGTGGGATACTGCTGCCTTCGCTTCTAAATGATGCCTTCAAAATGTTTTTCATATTCATAATTTCATACTATTTCACCCTAACACAACACCCTGTAATGATCCAGGTAGATAGTGGGTCCTCGTCAAATGACGGTATTTTCTAGAGATGCTTTCTATTATATGAAAAATATTATTCAGTCGTAAAATAGTTGACGCGAGTTTAATTTTATTATTATATTTTTCATTTCGACCTCCTGGTCGCGGACAACCACTGTGGTGGACCAGTTAGATAGTAGGGCATCGCGGCCTTGATACATTTAATAATAATTTAGTATAGCTCCTGGTCCGGCACCAGAGTTAGACATCCCATGGGGTGTGTGTTGAATATATAAGGCGAAGCAAATCTATAATACAAATCATTCCATTGCAAATCAATGTAAATCATATTCTTTTCACGGCTAACGATGTAAGATGACCCTAATGTGGGTCCTACTAAATAATGAAGGTTAGTAAGTAGCAAACCGTCGCGTTCAAAATACAATATATTGGATTATCAAATATTTCATTATTCTTATATGTGAGCGCGCGCGATCGATCGACAGGATGCAACCGGTCGACTTCAACCATATGATGTAGCGATACAGTTGTTAAAAATTAAATATTCAATACAGAAATATTACTACTACTAAAATTCAACTTTTCATATGAAATAATGTTCTATACTATCAGAAATTGTTCTATACGATAAATTAACTAAAAATACGTATTAACTGAAAATAATTATTAAATAATATAAATTTCATCGCAATGAATAAAGTCATTTGCCGTATGATGTTAGCGAAAATAGTTGTATGGCGCGGGTGGCAACGGCTGAGGTCGACAGATACGCTGTAACTATAAAAGGATCGCGGAATAAAATATTATACCTTATTGAAATATTATAAATAATGTATTCTATACAATATTAATACTCTGCCTGTGCTAACTATACATTTAACTAAAATATATATTATTAACTGGAAATAATTATTCTGTGAAAATTGCGCTTGTGAATGCAATATTAACTAAAAATATTAACTAAAAATATTTCTAACATCTTGGGTTCGCAGACGAAATCGATAATACCTAATGCCCTTTGCATTTACTAAGTATATTACCTAAATAGCCACAGCTATACCATCCTGTCCGTCAGGGACGAAACATAAAACACAGTTATATTCCTAAAAGTGCTACCTCTTACGCGACAAAAATACCTATTGCAGTCGGGCTATGAATATGAACTATTTCCGCCTCATAATGGCGCCTGGAACCAATACTAAAAACCTCACTAGGACTAATAAATGCGACTAAATCTCGATAAATACAATATATACTATTCGTAATACGTCGTTGAATTGGCACATGATTCGTCTAATGGATGAAGGACCCCGTTGTTTATCGTAATAACTTCAAA
This sequence comes from Agrypnia vestita, assembly GCA_016648135.1. Classification (NCBI taxonomy): domain Eukaryota; kingdom Metazoa; phylum Arthropoda; class Insecta; order Trichoptera; family Phryganeidae; genus Agrypnia; species Agrypnia vestita. The sequence continues at coordinate 43,288 of JADDOH010001834.1, forward strand.
TTCTTTTATAGGAGCAGTGTGGAAACAATTGCATAATATTACGTAATAAAAACATCTAACGAACCTAATAATCTATACATTTATGTTACAATAAAATACGTTCACTAGAAGAATTCGTGTATTAGAAATAAAACATATCCGTTTGGAAACAACCCAATAAAATCAATCGAACGGCATAAAGAGGAGAAATTCACATATTAAATAACACTGAAACTAATAATTTTAAACACTTTATATTAACATATTCTTACCTTGAATGGTGTCGTCTTAGACGTGTTTGAACCTGTTCATATTAATTCCTGGGGAAAATAATACATATATTTGCTATCTACGAAATAAGACATTTTTGAAACGAAACTTCTTTATAAATAAGTAGATAAGGTCTCGGGGATGGTTTATTCGAAAGGATTCTACAACAGCCCGTGAGTTTATATGAAATAATAGTTTCTTTGAATGCTAAATTTTGGTTTTTTAAACCCTCAGCATCTCTGCTGAGAGGGGTAGAGGCCCCGCGCCCGCCTAAACCCGGTGGCCGACTTCCTAAGTGACTAAACGGCCCCCCTTGTTCCTCCGGAACTTACTGCATCCCGAGACTCTATCTCTTCTTTACGAGATGTGATCCTGTGACGCCTCTCTTTTAGGCTTATGATTGAGATGTACGTACTCTTTTGGTACGAGTTTCTGATGATGTGTGTTGTCTTGAGGCGCCTTTCTTTTAGGCCGGTGTTTGAAGAATCATGTACTCTTTTGGTACGAATTGATGACGACATTAGCCTCCTTTGCGGGCATAGTCAGCGATGTTACAAATTATTGTGCAATCTCATTATGCCTTTTCAGAGCGGCGTCCCACGATTCTGCATCTTGCAACATTTACTTTGGACAAATGTTAGAGTGTTAGTAACATATTTATAATATCCCAGCTATTCCATATGAGTGAATGATTTTTATATTTATTCTGGCCCTGTCCTTCTTACAGAGGACGAAATAGAAGTTAACGTTTTCTATCAAGGTTTTACAGCATTCAAGCATGGAAATCCTTCCAAAGACATAGGGACCCTTTTTGTTGGTTTAAGTAGTTTGCGCCAGATGAGGTTAGGTGGTCGGTTTATTGACGACCCCGAGCAACAAGGAGGACCCCGCCTTTAAGGGGCCCTGCAGGGGCTTGTGCGGGTTCCACGCCCAAGTGCCGGCAATCATCCACCCCTCAGCCAGCTAGGCTAACACAAACCAGATATCCCCAATCTTTAGTTAGACTTCCCCATTCTGTCTTTTACTCGTCATTCTGAAGCTACTTGTTAAGCTAGATGTACCGAGGTACTCAAATCATAAAGAGTTAACTGAAGACCGGATTGCGCAATACTTATGCAATACAGTAATTATTATAATGCGACTAAGTAATTCATATAGAAATCCGTGTATTCAAATTTTAGCATAAACGGTATGAAATTCGCTTTGCATAAAAATACACCCGTTTGGAACGGAATTCTTGTACGATTTGAACCAATATCACACAAGCAATCGTGATATTTTATTACACATAATTATTCCGAACTCAAATATTCCCAAAATAAATACATTTCGATAGTGAAAATAATTAACCGTAATAGATAATATAAATATGTTCCTTAGCTGTTACACAGTGGCGGTATGATCCTCTCTGGTACTGATGAATGGTAGATTCCTCCATACGTCCGGGCAGCAACTCCGTCCGCAAATGATGTTCTGGAACTCAGGGCTCCGTCGGTAGTCTGTCGGGCAGCGCTCCCGCTCGCAAGTCTGGTCTCGAACTGAAGGGCTGAGTATATCGTGTTCGCTCCTTTTATAGTAACGATTGCACCATACCTCCGAAATCCACGCTAGTGCAGTGACTCATCCTATGCGCGATGACCTCACCGCCGGAGCCCGCCATTGGCCGGATTCAGTCATCAGGATGGTCGCCACTGGCTCAACCCGTCGAAGGCAAAGCGCGCCTGTGATTGGTCCGTTTCGTTAAAATAATAGTAAAGCACCCGCTACACGCGAGACTTTCTGTTCCGATTCTGAAATAATAAATTGATGAATGAAATGAATGAAAGAAATGAATGAATGAAAAAAATGAAATAATAAAAAAAGAAATAAAAAAAAAAAAAAAAAAATAAAGGCTCGTTCTCACCTACTCACAAGGTCGAGTCTATTAGGATTATCATAAACAATATTAGTTTGACACAGAATTATATCTATGGTATAATAAAGATCTAAGAAATATTACTTGTATAGCTGAATATTCAATATTTTGTTAGCTTCTTGTAATACATAGAATCTTGAGAAGAAATATATCAGGCTTTTACTTTTAAACGATTCAAACCAGAAGAAATATATTTTTGATGTCCATACTTGGCTTTTTTTAATATTATTATTTTAAGATTTTCTAAATTTATTAAATCTATCTCTATGTCGACCATCACAGCTTCCCCCTTATTTAGAGAGAGGAATGATCTTTCAGACCAAGCCTATCTGCTAAATAACCCAATAGGATAGTATATCTCGTGATACTTATCAAGAGTTTCTAAAATTCCTTTTAAAATAAATCGTTGTTCTTATCAGTGCCAAATTCTTTTTCAATGGAACCTTCTTTGCCTATTTAAGCTACTGTAAACCATCTGCCTGTCATTCAAATGAAAAGTGTACAACTAATACAAATATAAGATTTGAAAGCGAAAGGGACTGTACATAATTTTTTCAATTGACTGAAAAGGTTCGATTCTTCATAATCGATTGAATGCCTCAGTAATGTCATTATTGTGTCTGCTAACCACTCAAGTTCCATCCTGTTATCAACACTTAAAAGGGACGCTCCTTCCCCCACTTTGTTATCCTCCTTGCTTCCCTTACAATGGTACACTCCTAGTGTTCACCACCTCGCAACTCTATACTACTTTCCCCAGCATATACCTCCCTTCCCCCAGAATATACTCCCACTAACACTCCCCACATCCCCTTCAAGCTATACAAACCAACTCAACCGAGTAAATATTAACTGTATATTTCTCCTATCAAATGCAAGCTACGAAAAATTTGAAGTTCCAGAATTATAATAACCTATGAATTAATGTACAATCTATTCATATAAATTTAACAACCAGCTTCCTAATATATAGAGCAAACCCTTCGATCTCAATATCCTCCGTACACGAGTAAGCATGATGACGATGATACTTGCTATCCACTCTAAAAAGAAAAAGTGCAGTCCGCCTCCAAATTTTCTAATGACTAGTCGCAAATGAACAAGTCCCTTCAATAACCGTTGGACGTCGTTTCAACTAACTGTCCAGCTAACCCTCAAAAGAGATGCCCAAAGACGATGCATATCTGTTAAAGAAGTAGAGCTTCAACCATAACCCAGTTGTCAAGAAGGTTTCCAATAACTATTCCTTGCTATCCTACCATGGTGTACCCCGACAAGTGTTCACCATCTTGTAATACAATTCTTATTCCCCCTTCCCCCAAACTATACAACCTCTTCTATCTGAAACTCGTATAGTCCTATTTTAGCCGAGTGAATGGTCAACCGCATATTCCTACTATGATTGCAAACCGCGACAAAATTAACTCTTGTACCCCATCTGAGCTATGAACTCTATTCATATGCGCAATACATGTCCTCTTATGTAGAAACAGCCAATTGTCCTCAATATTCCACGTATACTGTAATGACTGCCATAATTTATTGTTGGTGTAATATGATGAAGAAGAAGAAGAAGAAGCCGCAAAAGTAGTGGATGACAACAGAAGAAGAAGAAAATGAATCCATTGAAAGGCATAAGATAAAGAAGAAAAGTCACAACCGAGTGTAGTAATAGATAAAGACGAAGAAGAAGAAGTCGAAAGTTATAAAATTAGAAGAAGACGCGAATGTAGTAGTAGGTAAAGAACAAAAGAAGATGAAGAAAAGACGTAGAAAAAGAGTCTAAAATTATAAGATAAACAGAAGAAGACGACACATGAATGTAGTTATAGGAAAAGAAGAAGAAGAAGATGAAGAGAAGACGAAGTAAAACAGTTGATAAGTATAAGATAAACGGAAGAAGACGAAATGAATGTAGTTATAGGAAAATAAGAAGAAGAAGAAGAAAGAAAGGAGAAGAAAGAAGAAGAAAAGAAGAAGAAGAAGAAAGTAGAGAAGTAGTCGTAAGATATACCATAAGACGAAAAGTAGTTGCAACGTATTGTAATAATTGCTATTTATAGAAGAGAAGCATAAACGGTATGTATTCAAAGAAGAAGAAGACTAGAGTGAACATAACCAATAAAGAAAACCTTCGTACCGAAGAAGAAGAAGACGCTGTTGAAGTCAGTATAAATAAAAGGGGGAAAGAAAATATATATATGACCGTTAGCATATACGAATAAGAAAAAGACGAAGAAGAAGAAGAGGAAGAAAAGGGTAGGAACAACCTTTTCGATAATTGTAGAACTTAAAAGTATATATAACTATTATCCGTCTCAACTAACTTTCCAGCCAACCCTCAAGAGTGATATCTAAAGACGACGCATGTTTGTAGAAGAAGTGCATCCAGATGTCAAGAAAAGTTTCCCATAACTATTCCTTACTAACCTGTCTTCCCCCAAATTGTTAAGCGTTTGTCAAATAATCAGGCGCGACTCCTCCGTATAACTGTAATATCGTTCCTCCCAAAACTTATTGAAAACCTAAAACAACTTTATTAATATGTTCCGTATTCATCATCCCCATACTTATATGTAACATAACATTATAAAATTTTTTAGTGTTCCTTTAACAACGCGAACATGTTTAACGAAGTACACTGTTACAAATCAGAAGAGGTGAACCCTAATATCTGTACTAGCTGTAGTAGTCATCACCAACACTGATACCCACAGAAGATGTATGTGTGTAACTGAATCAAGAATTCCTAACGTATAATTCGGTTTGCTATACGACTGGAATCTATTCAAGATCCAAACGTCCAACCTTTCTACCTCAATCTAAAAGTAATGCCACGACGACGCATGAAGGTGGATGAAGCTAAAGATTTCGTTATGCTACTACTATTTAATCTACTAAAAATCCATTTTCAATTTTTTTTTTTTTTCAAAATGTTCCAGAAGAATTCAAAAGCTCTCCTGAAAAATTGCTTTTTTATTTTATTTTATCACTATTCAACAGGATTTCTACATACACCCAATGTATAGTAAAAACAATAAATGCTTAATCAATCATAGCGTTACGATTTCTCAAAACTTGAAGAAACTCACATATCGTTAATTCCGGATTTACTTTTGTATTATTTCCAAGAAGATTGCGCCTAAAACTAAAACAATCCTTATATAGATACGTACGAAATTTGAAGTAGTGAGATGTTTATTTCTACTCTGCCTATAAATAAGCTATATCAACGTATATTGTAATATAATATTTATTAATGAAGATAAAACAATTTCAATTAACGTTGCAATGAAGCGAAACAAAGGAATATATATAAAAAAAAACAAGTCCAATTTTAATTATTTGTTACTAAGAGAATATATATTGCGCTCTCTATTACCGCTTCCTATAGACTAATACTAGCGAAGGCTCAAAACTTTCTCTGATTTCCGCTAGATGGCGGTAGTATGACCATTTTAATTCATATGCCAGGCCGTCTTGTAAATAAAAATGGAAGCAATTTTATTCTTGTAATTCAAATCAAAATAATTTTTAGATCAAAACAAGAAACTCAAATAATTATTTCGTGCAACAATACGCGTCTGTGTTTATATTACGAACAAGTCTATCAATCCTGCATACAACAAAGAAATTATAATTAGTTTGAATAACCAGAACCGTATATAACTGTGTATAACAATTAAGAACACATTTAGATAATTAGAATAATTAAGAACCATAATAAATCAATGAAGGAAATTTTTTTTTTTCAATTAATTCAGCAACATTGTAGATTGACATTTTATTTTTTTAGGACAATTTGTATATAACACCTTGACGATAAAAAGGTATCTCCGAAACATGCACGTGAAAGTTATCAAATAATATAAGTAGATTTGTAAGAATACTATAATCAATTAATTTTTTGTGTAATTATTATCTGTAAAAATTTAGCTGAATTTAAAGATCTTTTTTTTTTCAAATATAGAAACCCTTTTTAATATCCATAAGACAAATATATAACAAGTGTGGATTTATTTAATTTACATTAACCTTAATTTAATTAAAATTAATTTATATTAATTTTTAATTATGAAACCAGACGGATAATTATTAAAATATTTTTCGCATTTGTATCATAAAAGTACATAACCGAAAGAGAAAAGTAAATATTATAAAACATCGGATTTATAATTTTTTTTTATAAAATAAAATATATATCAAATGTTCTTTTCTTTTAGATTCATATATTCTCGTGTTTATATTTTCTACTAAATTGTTATCCGGTTTTTATATTTATTTTTACTTTTATATTTTTCTGCTATTATTATTAATTACTATTGCATAACTCGTAAGCGAAAATATTTGCCACTGAACAGATTTTATCTAGCGTGGGTTAATTATTAGTTTATATTAATATAAGAAATTAAATTAAAACCGAATTTTAAGCTATCATAAACCCTCCGTGGCGCGCGCTGAAATCTGTCGCGGTGATCTGCCCGCATTCCAAGTCTATATTTCTTTCCATTTCTTCGGGCGCGACCTGTCCACATCCGCGAAGCAAACAGTCTGTTCATATACGCCCGACCGCGATAGTCAAACTTATCAAACGCTAAATGCTCAAACGTCTTGGGTCTCTGCCGCATCTTCCACGCTTGTGCCGAAACGTGTCCGCTCGCGTTATATAGGGAAACCGTCGCTGGTCTTTCTAACACGCAGCGCTCGCAAACCCGGCGGCTTTGGCCGTGTTCGGTGGTATATTTGCGAAACACAAACACAAACGCAATAATTAAAACCATTCAAATGTGAATCGTTTGAATCTCAACTACATATTTGTTATACTGCGATTCGCAAATCCCGACGGCCTAGGCCGTGACAGTGGCATACTTGCGAGAAAACAAATGCAATAATTAAAACCTTTCAAACGTGAATCGTTTGAATCTTAACTACATATTTGTTATACTGCGATCCGCAAATCCCGATGGTCTTTTTTAGATTGTGACGGTGGCATACTTGTGAGATCGCATTCAAATATATTCTCTTCATACAATTATTAAAAATATTTTTCAAATGTGAATCGTTTGAATTCAAACCACATAAAATGAATGAGATATGAAATAAATCACATATTCTATAAAATGGAGCAATACTTTTACAAAGAAACAGGCATTCCAAAATCGAACTAATATATCACAAGGACCAAAATTACTACAATAATTTTCGTTCACAAAATATTAAATAATAAAAATGCCAACTGTCTATATGACAAACAACCTAAAGAAATTTCTAATACCTAGTATCACGTTTGTCTACAAATCTCAGTACGTGGTTCACATAAATGCTCAATCTTTTTTCTTTGATGTCACGGACCGTGGTCCGCAATTGTTTAAATAAAACCGCTTTTATAATCAAATATTTTCTTTCATTTATAATATTAACTAAACCAAAATGATTTTATTACTATGCAAATGAGTCCAACGAATACGCTCCTGTCTGGTCAACGGCACCGCTGTGATGATCCTGATAGATAGTAGGGCATCGCGGCCTTGATACATTTAATAATAATTTAGTATAGCTCCTGGTCCGGCACCAGAGGTAGACATCCCATGGGGTGTGTGTTGAATATATAAGGCGAAGCAAATCTATAATACAAATCATTCCATTGCAAATCAATGTAAATCATATTCTTTTCACGGCTAACGATGTAAGATGACCCTAATGTGGGTCCTACTAAATAATGAAGGTTAGTAAGTAGCAAACCGTCGCGTTCAAAATACAATATATTGGATTATCAAATATTTCATTATTCTTATATGTGAGCGCGCGCGATCGAGCGGCAGGATGCAACCGGTCGACTTCAACCATATGATGTAGCGATACAGTTGTTAAAAGTTAAATATTCAATATAGAAATATTACTACTACTAAAATTCAACTTTTCATATGAAATAATGTTCTATACTATCAGAAATTGTTCTATACGATAAATTAACTAAAAATACGTATTAACTGAAAATATTTCTAATTTGCTGTTGAATATTACCTATAAAGATATTGACTAAAACTTTTGCTTTGAATGGAATATTAACTACTTCTCTCATCAAATATTATTCTGCAGCAAATATTCAATGAAATTATAGGAACTAAAATATTTCTAACATCTTGGGTTCGCATACTATATTGAAAATACCTAATGCCCTTTGCATTTACTAAGTATATTACCTAAATAGCCACAGCTATACCATCCTGTCCGTCAGGGACTAAACATAAAACATAGTTATATTTCTAAAAGTGCTACCTCTTACGCGACAAAATACCTATTGCAGTCGGGCTATGAATATGAACTATTTCCGCCTCATAATGGCGCCTGGAACCAATACTAAAAACCTCACTAGGAATAATAAATGCGACTAAATCTCGATAAATACAATATATACTATTCGTAATACGTCGTTGAATTGGCACATGATTCGTCTAATGGATGAAGGACCCCGTTGTGTATCGTAATAACTTCAAATTCTTTTATAGGAGCAGTGTGGAAACAATTGCATAATATTACGTAATAAAAACATCTAACGAACCTAATAATCTATACATTTATGTTACAATAAAATACGTTCACCAGAAGAATTCGTGTATTAGAAATAAAACATTTCCGTTTGGAAACAACCCAATAAAATCAATCGAACGGCATAAAGAGGAGAAATTCACATATTAAATAACACTGAAACTAATAATTTTAAACACTTTATATTAACATATTCTTACCTTGAATGGTGTCGTCTTAGACGTGTATGAACCTGTTCATATTAATTCCTGGGGAAAATAATACATATATTTGCTATCTACGAAATAAGACATTTTTGAAACGAAACTTCTTTATAAATAAGTAGATAAGGTCTCGGGGATGGTTTGTTCGAAAGGATTCTACAACAGCCCGTGAGTTTATATGAAATAATAGTTTCTTTGAATGCTAAATTTTGGTTTTTTAAACCCTCAGCATCTCTGCTGAGAGGGGTTGAGGCTCCGCGCCCGCCTAAACCCGGTGGCCGACTTCCTAAGTGACTAAACGGCCCCCCTTGTTCCTCCGGAACTTACTGCATCCCGAGACTCTATCTCTTCTTTACGAGATGTGATCCCGTGACGCCCCTCTTTTAGGCTTATAATTGAGAAGGCCGTACTCTTTTGGTACGAGTTTCTGATGATGTGTGTTGTCTTGAGGCGCCTTTCTTTTAGGCCGGTGTTTGAAGAATCATGTACTCTTTTGGTACGAATTGATGACGACATTAGCCTCCTTTGCGGGCATAGTCAGTGATGTTACAAATTATTGTGCAATCTCATTATGCCTTTTCAGAGCGGCGTCCCACGATTCTGCATCTTGCAACATTTACTTTGGACAAATGTTAGAGTGTTAGTAACATATTTATAATATCCCAGCTATTCCATATGAGTGAATGATTTTTATATTTATTCTGGCCCTGTCTTTCTTACAGAGGACGAAATAGAAGTTAACGTTTTCTATCAAGGTTTTACAGCATTCAAGCATGGAAATCCTTCCAAAGACATAGGGAACCTTTTTGTTGGTTTAAGTAGTTTGCGCCAGATGAGGTTAGGTGGTCGGTTTATTGACGACCCCGAGCAACAAGGAGGACCCCGCCTTTAAGGGGCCCTGCAGGGGCTTGTGCGGGTTCCACGCCCAAGTGCCGGCAATCATCCACCCCTCAGCCAGCTAGGCTAACACAAACCAGATATCCCCAATCTTTAGTTAGACTTCCCCATTCTGTCCTTTACTCGTCATTCTGAAGCTACTTGTTAAGCTAGATGTACCGAGGTACTCAAATCATAAAGAGTTAACTGAAGACCGGATTGCGCAATACTTATGCAATACAGTAATTATTATAATGCTACTAAGTAATTCATATAGAAATCCGTGTATTCAAATTTTAGCATAAACGGTATGAAATTCGCTTTGCATAAAAATACACCCGTTTGGAACGGAATTCTTGTACGATTTGAACCAATATCACACAAGCAATCGTGATATTTAATTACACATAATTATTCCGAACTCAAATATTCCCAAAATAAATACATTTCGATAGTGAAAATAATTAACCGTAATAGATAATATGAATATGATCCTTATCTGTTACTCTTTGTGGCGGAATCCTCCTTCTGGTGCTGCGGGATGGTGGAATCTCTATACTTCGCCGCTGCAAGACCCGCTTTCTCTCAAGCTGGCAGCTCCTTTGCTCGCAACTGATGATCTGGAACTCGGGGCTCCGTCGGTAGTCTGTTGGGCAGCGCTCCCGCTCGCAAGTCTGGTCTCGAACTGAAGGGGCTGAGTATATCGTGTTCGCTCCTTTTATACTCTCGATTGCACCATATCTTCGAAATCCACGCTAGTGCAGTGACTCATCCTATGAGCGATGACCTCACCGCCGGCGCTCGCCATTGGCCGGATTCAGTCAACAGGACGGTCGCCTCCGGCTCAACCCGTCGAAGGCAAAGCGCGCCTGTGATTGGTCCGTTTCGTTAAAATAATAGTTCAGCACCCGCTACACGCGAGACTTACTGTTCTGATTCATAAATAATAAAGGCTCGTTCGCACCTACTCACAAGGTCGAGTCTATTAGGATTGGCAAACGATACCAATTTAACACAGAATTATATCTATGGTATAACAAAGATCTAAGAAATATTACTTGTATAGCTGAATATTCAATATTTTGTTAGCCTCTTGTAATACATAGAATCTTAAGAAGAAATATATCAGGCTTTTACTTTTAAACGATTCCAAACAGAAGAAATATATTTTTGATGTCCATACTTGACTCTTTTGAATATTATTATTTTAAGATTTTCTAAATTTATTAAATCTATCTCTATGTCGACCATCACAAGTTTTAAGTCCTGCCGACTTCTCTTAGGATGGGTGTGGACCTCAAAATTCATATTTTTACTCGTATGTGATGGAACTGTTTGGTTTTTGATTTTGTATATCAAGACAAGGACATTTTGTATAATATGATTTTGTACATATTGCTTAGGGAGCGTCCATAAACCATGCGACCTGAGGAAGAGGGGGTAGGGGTAGGTTAGGTATTACGCTGGGCTACATGAGGGGGGGGGGGGGGTACAGGATGTGTGATCGATAAATCTGCCCAGATCAGTTTGAACATGATTAATAATAATTTTAAAATAGTTTTGGTAAGAGAAAACAGCTCAAGATATCTTCTGGAATTAATAGAAAAATACTAAGTTCCACACGGGAGGGGGAGGGGGGTCGAAGCAAAAGTCACGTTAGGGGAGGGTTAAAAAGAATTCAAAATGGAACCACGTGATTTATGGACGCTGCCTTAATTGTCATTAACTTAAGCTGTTTCATCATATCGCTAATTTTTGTATATCTATTATATTTTTAAATATTTTTCATGGCTCTGTTTTGAATTTTTTTTATTAAATTTGAATATGATACGAGTGCTGCTATTTGTAGATTGTATTATATAAGTAATCAAATAATGTGAATGTGTCGTAAAAAACATTTATTAAAATTTTTATCCGAGCACTTGTCTCGTCTTGCATAATGTTTCCAGAGCTCCTTGCGGTGAGATAAAAAATCGTCCACCGCTCGATTCAATAAATGAATACAATTATGAATTATGGTCGTACATGACCACACTGCTCCGCAAAAACTGCCATTTCTCAAGAAACGAATGAAATAAGCAAAACCACATCAGAAAAGGCAGTAGATTTATCTGGAACAACTTTGCCTTTTAAATTTCTTTAAACGTATGTACACCCGTCATGCTGCTAAAGTCTAGCAACCCGAGCGAAATTCACCACTTTTTCTCATACGTAGCTTCTGTTGCATTTTGTATCTCATTTTTATATTTATTTATTTATTATATTTATTTATACAGTAGATATATAATGTTTTTTATAATAAATTGATTCCATAATATGTTATAAAATTTTTACAGATATTTTACTCCCCATAAAATAAGCCAAAGCTCGAGCTTATTACAATAATTTTAATGTATAAAAGTATCAAATTAAAATCTATTCATTAAGTTCCATATATTTTTAATACATATATCTTTCTAAAAGTAGGTACTTCTCTTCCCCTTCTTACTAAGTAGATCTGTTCTTTCCTCCCCATTCCTAATTTCTATCGTATTATCTAAAACTTATTAACTTGGAACTTATTCCGTAAACTGTATTTAGTGATTTGCGTTAGTCTGAATATTATTCTTAATTAATTTTATCATTTATTACTTTTCATTATTATTTATTAATTAACCGTAAAGAATTTATTGTTTAACTGTATTATTTTCAATTCATTATTAATTAATCGTAAAAAAAGTATTGTGTAACTATATCATATTCAAATGTTCACAAAATATTCATACTTTATTGTCACTCTACGACCACCTATTAGGGTCATTAATGACATGTTGACGGTCTGTTGTTAAAAAATAAAAATAAATTCCTGATTCCCCATTTACCATTAATTCTTTTAACCTTTCATTTTTTTATTGCATTCTTAAGTTTTTGTTGCTATATTTTAATACATAACATGTTAATTCTGTAAGATTCTGTATAGGTAATTCTTTAAGTAAACTTGTAAGATGGTGTCTGTAATATTTAATATTCATGTGTAACCTGATTTTTTATTTGAACTGTTAGTATCCCTAAATAAATAAAAAATGACACTAACTAAATTATTTCATCGATGAATAAATTACCAAACCAACGATGTTTAAGAAATTAGGAAAATTACTCCACTTTGTGGGTTTTATAAGCTAAGCATTTGTTGATGTCCTAGAATGGGGCTCGAACCACCGATCACCAGTTCACTAGGGGGGCGTCATGACCACTACACCAACAAGCTACTCAATGTGTTGTGTCATGTTTTACATAGTTGACAACTTTATAACCTTAAATTAAAAGAATTGGTATAATACTTTTAAATTTAAAAAAATAAAAACTTACTCAAATTCCCGATTTGCATTCACGCATTGAAAGCGATCGCCTTCATTGCCATTCGTCGTATAACGACGCATCAAAAGGGTGTTTAAAAATTGTCTTCGCGCGTGAATGGACCCACATTGCAGTGAATTAATCAGCGATGGTGTTGCGACAGCTCTCGGGTATGCCCGAATATGGACCTGAAGGTGTTCCAGGCTGGCTGTAGGTGGAGCGCGTCATGACGCCATCCAGCCCCGCTGCCGACTCTCTTTCCTACGTAAACATGTAGGCAGCCGGCGGCCCGCGGCTAACTGCAGCCTGGCGCAACACGTCTGGATAAGACAACACGAATAAACAACCTTATTGGATAAAAACATTACACGACTAAGTTACACAGCATGGATTAGATAAGAAAAAAATTAAATACGCAAGAAATATACAGACATTTTCTTAAAATAAAATCATGTTCATTACAAGTAGATCACCAGATTCAAACCTTAATCACCTATTGATATTAATAACCTATTGGTCGCTTGAACACGTATTGTTATAATTAATATTCAATTTATCTGTATTAAATAATGTTTCTAAAACACAGTAAGCAGTGCGTAGTTTTGCCCTTGTCAGTTTAAAAAAATAACCCAAACCTTATGAATTTTTGTTTTAGATAATTATTTATAAAAATATTTAGTGTTTTTTTTTAAATTCTTTATTGAAAATAAAATAAATATATACATGTTACAGTGACAGTGAACATTAGATTTTTTATACATGTTTAACTGTCCCCAAAAAATTTAAACTTGTATTTGGGGACACGAGTAGGTACATGATGCATAAGAGCACGAATGATAAGTATGTATAAATATATGTATAGAAAACGAATGATAAGTATGTATAAACCAATAAATGGAACAGTGTAGAGAAATATAAACATCATAAAATAAATATTACTTACTCAAGTATAGGTACAAATGATTTTCCGAGTACAGTTATTTTTAAAGTTCTAACTATTTTTTATTTAACTATGTATATTTTTTGGCCTTATGTGCTTCTTGAATTTTGCATATTGTTTTATGTATAGAAATATTAAATGTACGTTATTTAATATTCGAATCATTTCAAGAAGAAAGAAATCTATATTTATATTTTCTTACTTGGATCTTACTTTACTTTTAGAATCTGACACACCGTTATTTGTAATCAATAGTAACAAAGTTTTCACTGAATTCTTAATATGAGAAGTCCGCAACAAGTGACGTTGATCAGATTGATTGAAATGTTTGCCTCTCCATATATCGCATCCCTAGGTGACAAGTAAAAAAAAGCATTGTATTATTACCAAAATCTAAGCATACTTCTCGTCAAAGATTTTCCATTAAAATTCCACAAGTAACAAGTCAATAGTTGACTTTGTAATTTAGGTATAAGCGCTAGTTAATTAATTAATTAAATGATAAGAAATATAACTACAAGCTCAATTATTCAAAAACAACTTTTTTACTCCTATAAGTTGTTACGCTTATCTAGAGGTGCAAATATGTTAATTATTAATGTTTTAGATTGACTCAAATTAATGAAAACAAAAAATTTAAGACAAAAATTTTAACAAATAGTGAATTCGATTAAATTTTTGTCTTAAATGGTTAACCTACATCTTAGTACACAGAGTAGACGTAGACCTCTTTCCATTTATGAAAAACAATCGAATTGGTATGTGTAAGCCGTGCGTACGAGACATATTGTTTCGTTGTGTTTGTATTTATACCAACACAACCAAACAATGTGCGTCGTACGCACGATTTACACATACTAATTCGATTGTCTTTCTTAAATGAAAAAATTAATACATTCTGTAAATTGAAATTTCAAGCGATCATTGGATCGTGGATATAAACGTGAAATTGTTGGTATTGTAATGCAAAAAAAGTGCTGTAAAAGATATGCATACAAAAGCCAAACAAATGTGTAGCAATCTCGAAAGAAGCATTCCAAACATTTTATTTTATTCGGCCATCCAACACATTTAAATTTTGAACATTTAATATGACAACAAAAAAGTTGCTCTATGTAAATTAATTTTTCTATTTGCATTGTTCCACTTAAGATTCAAAGAATATGTTTATTCAGTATTTTCGATTCATTTATTGAAATAATATTCAATTTTTGAAAGAAAATTAGGAATACCTTTCCTGGCACACAAACAAAGCACATTAAAACCGTCAACGTGTAATAAATAAAAATATAACTACAAGCACTTTCCTAATAATGTTTACTATAAACCCAGCTTCCTTCAATCTCATAACAGTTTACAATAACGAATATATTTTACCGATACTAGAAATATCGCAGATTATATAAACTGTACATCGATAAATAAATAATCAAAGAAACCGGCTCAATAGAAGTACGCAAGAAGTTTTTTTATATATATTTAATAGATAATACATATGATTTCTTTTATAAAAATGATAACTAGCAAATATTAACAATCAAATTATTATTATATGTTCTACCTCACTAAAAAAAATTCTTTTTGGTGAGGTATGACATATAATAATAATTTGAGAAGTGTGGTGAGGAAACACAGTACCTATGTAGAACTCAGGAGTTATACTCGTGTACTAACTTATTTAATATTTATTATTAAACGTGGAATTTATTGGTCGTCAGTGTGTACATCTTACTGGGACCGATATGTTATGTTATAACATACCGATGCACTAATCAATTTCACGGTTCTCGTGTTATGATTACTACTACGCGTGTCGTGGAAAGCAATTTTTATGAACGATGTATAAAAGCGTGCGCAATTCGCGATCTACTCAACAATGAAAATCAATAATCGTCAATCTAGTGTTGTTGATGAACAATTATCCGCTGTGTTTTAAAAATTACATTGTAACATAACATGCGGAAACTGCAGCTAGCAACTATGTTTTTAATACTTCACTGCAAAGGCTTCCTAGACTAGCAAATGTTCAACCTCCATCTCCGGTCGTTTAATTTGTTTCTTTAGCCGTGAATTCGAACGAAATTACGGGCGTAACACGAAGTTTCGGGGGCAGACAGAGACGGACAGAAAGACAACGAAATTATTATGTTTGATGCAGTTAAATTGACAACAGACTTTGGCCTGAACAGAAGAGCTAAAGAAGAATTTTGTATTTGATTAATAATTTTAATAAATTTAAAGTAGTAGTGGACGAAATCAAAATTGCCGAAAAATTGCAAATGTTTCACTTTTCACTTTTCATTGTCACACAAAGATGATGTTTTGGTATGCAGTAGAACTGACAATGTATGCATGTATGACATTCTTAGCAAAAAACATGTTTTATTTAAAGGTTTTGCACTCAATCAAGTCAATAAGCAATAAACAAAATTTTTGGCAATCTTTTTGAAATGTAGCGTGAAGAAAGTAAAAATCTTAATTAATTTGGCGTTATTTATTAATCCATAATAAACTGTTTCGCGCCAAAATGAAGAGATGAATCACTCGAAGTCAAACGCCACTGTCATCGAATTACGTTTACGAAATAATATGGGGCACTTAGATAGATTTCACGTCGACTATCCACATAGTGTTGAAAAGGAAATATGTATTTTAATTTTTTTCATAACTTATTACACATGGTATAATGTAATCGGAATATTATTTTAATAAAGCGTGCATCAGAATCAGTGCATTTCATAAATGTTGTGAAATTAGTTAATTACGTTTTTTTTGGCAATACGCATTCCATTCAATAAAATTTTTTTATTGACTTTTCATTTAGCTATATACAGTTAAACAATTCGGTAATATATTAAATATTAATTACTTTGCCATTACGCAATGAACATAATTTAGACAATTATATGTAGGTATATACATATTTGTAACTGGTTTTACGGTCAGAACTAAGAATTAAAATAAATATGCTTTTTTTAATAATATTTTTATGCGATAGTATATTTTTATGCCATAGTTAAGAGTATGTACTATGAATACAGTTACTGGATTTGGTCCCCAGAGGGATGATTAATTAATAATGGAAAATTGTAGAATTTTCACAGAGACGAAGCTATTTATATATGAGAGAAGTGGATAGATGTTTCTAATACGATGGCTCAGGGCTTACAACCTGTATGAGCTAGCTTAAGTGATCACTCTACACAATGCGTAACGAAATCTATGTATATTAACTTATTAATGAGAAAAAAATAACAACAGATGTCTTTAGCAGAGATAAGTGTAACAATGAAGTGTTCTCCATTCGAACATATATATAGAACTTTCAAAATTTTGATAAATTGTGGATGTTCTTACGATGGAATTGGTAAACGTTGCATTGTGTATTGATCACTTAAGCCAGTTCACACAGGTTGTGAGCCCTGAGTCATCGTATAAGAGATTTTCATCCACTTTTTTCATATACAAATAGCTTTGTCTCTGTCAGACTTCAATAATTTATTCTTAATTAATATGCTTTTGATAAAATTCTTCCAAAACATACAATTTTTTTTTCAAGAATTGTAATCGATGGTTAAATTGCCACTATTTGTCAGATAATAATTTTCGAGGAGGTCATCCTCTATTTTTGCCAATTGCAAGGTGACAGTTTTTTTATACTCCTTATAGATTGATGATACTACGAATTTTTTATTTTATTATTATTATTAGAATTACGAATATTTATTATTATTACGATTATTAGTATTACGAATAAACATATTTATATACCAAACTGCACAGCAGTTTTACAGCATGCAATAGGTATCACAAACAGGAATGCTAGTATGACGTGCATTTAAAGTGGTCATATTTGTTGTCGTTCTTCTTTAGGAGTGTTTAGAGGCATCACGCAACGGAATATATTCACACCATTAGTCATGACTCACCAATCATAAGCTAAGATGGCGGTTTTCCAGTGATATTTAACCAATTGCAATTATATATAAATGTCGACATCAAGTCGCTTGAAAATGGTGTTATGAAAATTGCATACGCTCCGGGCGCTGATATTCTTCCTGACTTGTGTCTTCTGGGGTATTATGCCTTGTTTTTACGACCCATCTGGCCCACGTTCCGGATCCTATTGCAGGGTCCATCAGCTGATGTGCTGATATTGCTATTTATTTTCTATTTTAAGGTTTATTTTTACTTGACTTTCACGATCGATACACACAAAACAAATAATAAATTCTAAGGCGGAACACAGCGATTTTAACAGTCGAGACCCATTAAAAATCTAGTCCAGCTCAAATCTTCCCAAGTCAATTCTTCACTATGTTCCGCATCAGAATTTTTCATCTATTTAATGTGTGTATCGATATTTAAATGGTGTAGTTATTCAAACTACTTTACAGAATTCTAGACTATTCTTTCTTTTCAGTTTTTATTTAAAGTTCACTTTTTACGCAGTCGGGTTTTGATTTTTTTAAATTAACTATTTTTTTCATAATGTAATTTAATTAAATACATATTGTGTTATTTATAGCGATTGAATTATGTGCCTACTATTTAATTTTCTCTTTTTGCAAGCAAGATTTTACATCCGTTGATGGAGAATAATCATCGACGGAAATTCTAGTTTGTCTAGTTAGTAGAAAAATGGAAAGTCTCGCTTGAGCCGGAACATAATATATATTTATCATAGTACGTGGTTTTTACGTACATATTTATACATACCAAAGAATTTTAATTCACGTGCATCTTTTTTTAATTTTCTTAGATGATGTAACTTTAAGCATATTTTAATGTAACGGCCCTCGTAGCCCAGTGAGCTTGACACTGGCTTCTCACACCGAAGTTTCCGGGTTCGATTTGAGGTCACTTTTAATCTATGTGATTTACTCAAGCTTGGGTGATTTGTGATGTGTTTCGCATCTGAAATTGGCCTCTTGGCCTGAAGCGTAAAAAAATTAAAATAACGTATGTATGTGTGTATTAAATTTAAAAAATGCTTTTCATTATCCTACAGGTACTGGAAAACCATACATATTCAATTATCACGCTTTCCAATATCTCGTGTAGTATCTTTGTATAATATAGGTGACTTGGCAGTCGTTTTGCCGTATGCTTGGGAACCTGTTTGTCCATATAAGGTCGAGCGCAATAAAAGTCGCCCCCATCGGGCTGGAAATCGCCTCCATAGTGCGAGCATGTCTTAGTTACCCCCAATACACAGCTTATTGTTGAAATGAAACGTTCAATTTTATCTTGACTTATTTGAAAACTGGGAGATATTTTTTTTAAATAGAGATGCGAACACGGAATACGTGTCACGTCAATATTCTTACTATTTTCAAATTTAGTTATACGCTTGTGCTACGAAAATAGGACTAACTTGCTAGTCTGGAGTGAGATTCGAACCCGCGACCTCTGGATCACGAAGGACAGTCCTAACCACAAGGCCAACAAGCTACTCTCTTCTTATTTATTTATACAGTAGATACATAATAATGATTTTTATTCAGAATATTTTGAGTTTGTCCAAATTTTTCAGAACACAGTACTGGATTTTAGTCACGGGGACATCGGACACGGATATTAATTAAGATATAGGTATTATAGATGTCTCACAGAGACGAAATTATATTTTTTTATGGAAAAAAAATGTTGTGGGTGGAAATGGTAAACGTAACATTGAGTAAAGTGATCATTTAAGCCAGCCGTACGATAGATCGTAAGCCCTATGAACACCCAAAGACTTCCATACCTACTTTCTAATAAAAATATATTACATATTTAGTCTGCGTCTACCATACATTTTAGTTCAATCCCAATTATAATAATTTCGTTGTCTGTCTGTCCATCCGTCCGTCCGTCCGTCATGTAACGTCTATAACTTTTTATAGTAAATTTTTTTTCAAAATTTTTGTTTTTTAATTTTTTTTAAATAAAATAAATACATATTTATTCCTTAGGCACCGACATGTAAAAGTACTGTATTTTTTGACGGGTTACAGCTAGTAAATTAATAAAACTGAAAAAACAAATACACGTCCACATGAACACCACCGCGCTAAACTCACAACATTATCATGAAAGTGTAAATAAAAAAATGTAATAAACAACAAAATGCACGGCTACGTAAATACGTTTGTCCGTTTTCTGACCTTCAGCAGTTTGCTATCTACTATTTGCCATGTGTCAGAACACGGTAAAGCCAGAGTCGCATTCAGGTATAAAATAAATTATGACTGTACCCAGGGTTCTAAAACTCGTCACTTGTAAATAAAAAACTGCTGACAAGCCGATGTCGCGGGTTAGAAGGTTTTTCTTTTGCAAAAAATCAAACTGTAAATTATCAATCATTTAAATAAATAAAAACAAATCGGCATCAAATTTCATAATATAAGGTTGAATCATAAAACAATGTGATGATAAACTAAATAAATAATAACTCTTATTTAAGATTTAAATTTTTAACATTTGTATGAGATTTTTTACTCGAGACTTCCTCTTAGATACGTATTTTGATGAGAGTTTTTGGAGAAAACTTTCGACTTTCGTAGTTAACCGTGTTGCTTGAAGTTTGTTGTGTAAGTCAAATGTTAAATGTACGTGTAAGTCAAACGTTGAATGTACGTGTAAGTCAAACATTGAATGTACGTGTAAGTTAAACGTTGAATGTACGTGTAAGTCAAACCTTGAATGTATGTGTAAGTCAAACGTCGAATGTACGTGTAAGTCAAACGTTGAATGTGCGTGTAGGTCAAACGTTGAATGTCAGCCCATTACCCATTTTTATTCCTTACGTTCAGAGTAAAAAATTATACATTTGAACTTAGTCCCTTCTTTGGGCGAGGAGATTTAGATAGAGTTTGTCCCCCTCGCGTATATTCAAGATACATTTATTCTACAGTATTATTCTTGCATAATTAAATTCTTCAATAAACGCAATTAATTTTTACAAAAGACGTTGTTTTTTTTTAAATTTCGTCACAAACCGGGTCTCTTCAAGCAAAAACATATTTTTGTAATAAAGCGCGAATTATTTACAAATACACAAACTTTTTTTAATCTATTTAGTTTGAACTTTTCTTTATTGTTGCGTCAAACCTATTGAGGCAGGCATGAAACCAGACTGTAAATCAAGAAATTTACGTTAGTTCGTGTCTATTATTTTGGTGGTCTGTGCGTACGTTAGATGGATGAATTTGAATCTTACGAATAGCAGTAAAAACTGAAAATATATTTGTTACTTAATGCATTATTTTTATAATAAACCGTTGTAAGTATCTATGGTTCTAAGTTACGTTTATGTGCATGTGTAATTTTTCTGTAAAATTGACAACTGTACTGCCCTTCCAAGAAAGGAGGCAGTAACTGCATATTTCAAAGTTTTAAGATAATTGAAGTTTTAGATTTTTTGTGTTTTTCGCCGTATGTTTAATTTTTTTATTATTTTATTTTAATATTTGAATGTAAAATTACTTCAAAAATATGATTAATACCTAAAAGAGACATAAAATTATAAAATTTAAATCAATTGATTAAAATTATATAATTTAAATCAATAAATGCCTTCTGCCTTAGAATGTGCTTCAATGATAGTGGAAACTTTCTTAGAAATAAGGCAGTAACTATGTACTTACTGCCTTGTTTCTAAGAATCTTTGAAGTTTGCTCTATTCCACTAGGCATACATAGGATATTTAAAATCGGGATTCAATAAAAAAAAAAATATTTGGCTTAACGTAGGTGCGTAATTCTTTACAAAATTAATATTTTCTTAATAATTAGATACATTAACAGAAATGGTAATGTAATAAATAGAAATAGTTTATCTAAACCATTTTATTTTAGTTTTTTTAAAGCAGAACATCACGAGCTTACAGATTTTTCTAAAAAACTCTTTGATTTTTGGACATCACTGGTCCAAGATTCTGAATAATATTCTGCTTTTTTAATTCAGGAATTCCGCGATCCATTGTTATTTTTTGAGGCTCTTATAACAGATTTTTCAAGAAATCCGCCTTTATAAATTCTTTTCCAAAATCTATAGAGCATGGTATAATCTCCTCTATTGAACTGCAGCTGTGTCATGGCACTTATGGAAGCACGTGGCTTCGTTTTGTTAATTTTGCACTGGGAAGTTTCATCTTTCCAATCTAAAAAATTATACACGTCATAACAAATTTAAAATAAAATATTATAATTAACTACTCATTCTTAAATAATATTATTAATACCTACTAACAGTTTTGTAAGTAGGTATTAATAATATTATAAAGA
The DNA here is from genome assembly GCA_016648135.1 of Agrypnia vestita. Classification (NCBI taxonomy): domain Eukaryota; kingdom Metazoa; phylum Arthropoda; class Insecta; order Trichoptera; family Phryganeidae; genus Agrypnia; species Agrypnia vestita. The sequence goes on from JADDOH010001834.1 coordinate 65,626, forward strand.
ATTAATTTGACCGTTTGGTGAATTGTTTTCATTTTGCATTTCCAGCGCCATTTTAACAATTTGTTTTGTTCTTGACGACATTTTTAAGCACTTATTAATAAAAAATTTATCAGTTTCAATGCATTACCACTAATATTATATACTTGCTTGGGTTTTTAGGGCTAACAACAATCTATCACCACCTAATACTCGATCAGAATGATAAGATTATTTTGACAGATTGATAAACATAAAGTTGTCAACAATTTAAAGTGTGATATATTTCTTAGCAAAAAAGCAGCAACTAAAAAAAATATCTGCATTTACTGACAATTTAGCTAAAAAAATGATATTTACTGTTATTTGCTAAGATTCGAGTGTTGTTTTTGTAGTTGTCCATTTTTTCTTCTCAGTTTTTTCTAGTTTTTTAAAATAATAATACTTTTTGAGTCATTTAGATAATAAACAAAATTATTCACCAGATGGCATTCATAACTAGTTTTTGAATTTTTTGTTAGTTACTGCCTTCTAGCTTGGAAGGGCAGTGTACTCGGGCACATGAATTGAATTTATTATAGCATAAAAATTTTAAATAATAAAATAAATCGAAAATATTTATCGTTACATAGAAATTTTTGAAATTATTTTCTTTTGGCGCATTTAGGGTAATTTTTTTATTGTAACAGAAGTTGCGCAAGCGGAGCGCGCGCATAGTAACGGAAATGCGTGTAACGGAAATGCGAGACCACGAAATACGCACGCATCCATTAAACTGTCAAACATGTATTCACTTGAAATTAGCGTTCCAGTAATATAAATAATGTATTATCGACCATATTGAGTACCAATCATAAAGGTGCTCAATTAATGATTGGTTATTGAATTGAAAATTAGAACTGTTTATTGGATTACGATTTTAGGTGTATGTATTATTGTCGGTGTTTTTTTAGCAAAAACACGTAATTGTCAGATATACGACGTAAAAAAAACACACATTCATTCATTCAACATTCAGTGCGGCTGTGAAAGTGGTATTGTTTAGAAACTTTTGAAAATCGATAAAACATTAAAGTGGGTAGGCTCTTATTTTGAAAATGCACACGTTTCTTCGCATCATATGTCTTTGAATCGTCGTGAGATGAAAAATGATTCGAACACATTTATCTCTTATTTTAGCTATCACAAACCAATAGTTGCATTTGTACCACCTCAAAAACAAATATCAATAATTTAACTACATTTAAGTGTTATCATTTACATTTATCATCTCTCTAGTATCACAGTATTATTGTTTTAATATATTATAAATTTTAACCAATATGCAGGGGCGTGCAGTGGGAACATCGCAGCATGACTTTTACGTAACCAATTATTCGGAAAAAAATAGGAATACAACATATATTTCGTAATATTTCTATCACAATTATTATCATAGTATTCATATTTTGATATACCATAATAATCTGTCGCATAAATATTTAATTTCTATTTTTTTTTCAAAATTTTTACAAACGTTTACAAAAAAGTCAAGCTGCAACGTTCCCACTGCACGCGCCTGCCAATATGTAAAAATCAATTATCACAATCACGCCAAAGAAGTATAGCTTCTATCGCACGTACATGAGTACACGTTCCTCTATATATTTTTTAATTGATGTACAATTTATTTACAATTTACGAAACATTTAAAGTTAAATAGCCATTAAATCATGAATAAGATAATTTTTTTAAATACCTTGTGACGGTATTCGAAGATGGAAATTATGATTCCGACGAATGACATCTCGGCGCGATTTCCAAAGTGCGACCCTGGCCTATTACATAATCTCTGATTGTCCATTCAAAGTACAAAATGTTGTATTTAAAAAAGGTGTATATTCTCGCAATGCAAATTACGTTTTTATGTATAATTTATTCTAAACTCACAGTAATAATATAAAGATTATGTTTTTAACAGTTTAAAGATACCTCATAGGTTTAGCAGTTGATCGGCAATGTCAGTGATCAATCAGTCCACAGAGTAGGTACAAAACTTTGTACCTATTCACGTCTGATAAATGCCGTTTTGTCCTGTAGTCCTGTTTATTCTCAAGATAGCAATATACTGTAACAATCATATCTTAACCACTATTATATTTATTTGTTTATCTTAATAATTTAGTTCCACACATAATGTTGTGTGGGCTAATACATGAATTCATTTGGACATGTTGCGTTCCATCTAATCATTTAAAAGTTTTTATAATATAATTTTTGCACTTCAGTTTAAACCTCCTTATATTCTCCATGTTTAGAATTTCCTTTGGCAGGCTTTTGGTGTTTTTCTTTTTCTTTGGTAGTCTTATGTTGTCACTTCCTCTTGTATTGTAGGAATGAAAATCCTTATTCATCTTCATCCTGTCATCAAAGTATTTGGGTAATAATCCATGTTTAATTTTAAATATTATACAGGGTGTCTCGTAGCTAGCAGCAAAAAAGGGGGAGTCTTCTACAATTGGGTGAAATGTCGACAGTTACGGTATCAAAGTTTGCATTTTTTTTTTTTAAATTGAAGTATCACTACAGTAACGTATATGGAATATTAAACATTCATTCGCTAAAATACAAGTCAAATAACTAACTAACTAACTTACCATCACGCCGTTTCTCCTCAGGGGTAGGCAGAGAGGATTGAACACCACACTCTTCTATCCTAGCACACCACCTTTGCTTCGGCCTTTTTCTTCGATACATCTTCTCATACAAGTTCTACGGTTGCTGCGGCTTTTAACGGGGCCATCCTCAAACACTTGTTGTATCTGATCGTGCCAGGTCCTTCGCAAACACCCTTTATTCCTGTTGCCTTCAACACTCTCCTCATATATTTTCTTAACCATCCTTTCCTCATTCATACGTTCCACATGACCAAACCATCTCAGCACTCTTTTCTTTATTCTATCTACCACACTACAACCAGCATTGCATTCACATCTAATTTGTTCATTCCTTACTCTATCGACCAAAGATTTTCCACACAAGCGTCTTAGTGACCGCATTTCTACCGCATTCAGTCTACTTTCATTCCTCTTTTGCCAATTCCAGGTTCCACTTCCATACAAAATGATAAAAACTATATATATACAAAAAAATAAAATTCGAATTTCTGCCAGGTTTTAATAATCTTTATTTGACAATGTCTTTACACTCCTACTAATATAATAACCTCTATAAACTGATATAATAACATATTATAATATAATAACATATTATAATGTTAATAAGGCGGTTTAACAGTTTAGCATATTTCTCTGTGTACCAAATATTTATATTTATGAGACATATTTGAAATCATATGTGGGGTATAAAAGCAAAGGCAGCAATATCAAATGAAAAATAATACTGCCATCTAGGATTACTAATGTATAATGTGCTGAATTCGAGATTTTGTAGGAAAAGTAGCCTATAAATTTATAGGGAACATGATTTTGGATACATAAAATCTAGAATTCAGTATATTTTAAATTAGTTATCCTCGATAACTGGTTGCTAAACTTTTTTTAAATTTTTGTTTAATATTGCTGTCTTAGCTTTTATACACCATTCTGTTCGCTGTACCTAACTTTCGGATCTCACTGTTATTAGGGACCCTATCAATCCAGATTATTTTTAGAAGTCGTCTGTTGATTCACTTTAGCATTGTTTCTTCACCATATCATCATTACGACCAATTGATACCCTGCCCCCATAGGTCGTCCGCCAGTTGTGAAGATTTCTCGCGTGTTTCTCAATAGTATCTATCGCCCATCCTACGAGAAGTAATTAATTAAACATTATTAAAGAGTATGCATTGGAAAGCACACATATCTCTATTGTTTTTAAGTGATTTATTATTAAATAACTATTCTTGGGATAACAACGCCGTTATAATTACATTGTCTTAGGGTATTTTCTAAGACAATGTAATTAATCTAATTTAAAATAAAACACAAATTACTTCCCCCCCCCTCCCCTCACCAACCCCCTCAACCGCTCCTTCACCGTAACATATTTGCTTGTTTCAACTTTTAAGATTAGTACACAATAATCCTGATGAAGAGAACATTGTTCTCGAAACATGTAGATTTTTTAATCTAATATAGTGGTGAAAACAAAGTAATTTGTGTTTTATTTTAATAATAATGTCACCACAAAGTTCAAGCCTTCATACAGAAGAAGAAAAAATATTCTTCGAACAGTTAATCTAATTTCTACGAATATACTTGTTTTCACCACCAATTTGTTGGAAATACCAACATGTTACGGTTTCAATCGTCACTCCATCAGGATACGATGTACACAAAAAAATTAAAAATCAAAAATCAAAGAATATGCAGTGACAAAATAAAAATAAATATATGGGTGATGAATAAATCTGTGGGCGAAAGGAAAAACCGAATGAGGAGAGGCTAAAACAAAATTTTGAAATGTCGTTTGTTTACGAAGTATCTCTTAAAGCCTTTGTTATTTTTATCTAATTTTTGCACCAGTAGTTTGCAAAAACGTTGAACCAAGTTGAATAATGTTGTTTCTTCCGGATTTTTTCAAATTATTAATCATGCCTTTTGTCCTTCTTCTAAAACTTAAAAAATAGTCGCCTTTATTTTATTTTTATATTATAATTTTTCCCTTTCTAGATATGTATCTAAAGAACACCTTCCTGGATGCTCTTATTATTATATGCCTTATTATTTCTGTGCTTTATTGTATGCTTTATTTCTATAACCCGGTTACTCCTATGTATAGTGTTCTCTTGCTTTATTTATGCTTTACGCGATACTAATTATGTATTTTATTCATTGTTTCATGGTTACACATTGAACGCACGCAATGAGCATTTACGAGTATAATAGATTTCACAACCATTTTCTTATTAGCACATTTTTTTATTTAAGTGTTAATTCTCCGTAAAATAAAAGAAAAGAAAAAATACCTAGACGGGACATATTTATTTAGTTTCTACGAGAAGTGTCAATAAAGCTATCATAGCGGAAATATTGGCTTAAATTTAATATTTGGACACTTTGGTTGAAGAAATTAGCCGATGTGTGCGAAACGAATTAATTTCTACTAAATTTTAAAACAATGTTTTTGTAAGATACAATACTCATCACTTAAATTTTGTGAAGTGTACAATGTTATATAATAGCGGTCAATACGACTTTTGTAATTATTAAAGAGTTAAGGTTATTATTACGGTCGTTGGACATATTAATGTGTTAAGTAAAACGGATATTTTAAACGAACCGTATATTTTACTGAGAAGCAAATCTCGACGTTTGGCTGAAGTCTTATTCGGCGTCATCACGGAGAGCGACCTATGATGGCGAAGGTGTAAACCTAACCGATTATTTCGTAAGAGGTCGTAAGTTATATACACTCTGTTGTGGAGTGTTCACTTCTTCTACGATAGATTTATAATTATTACTTACTTATGGTTGTCATAATGTTAACCAATTGGAGTAGACTTATAACATTATTGATGGATCTGGCGTTAACATTATACAAATAAATAAATTAATATGATAACATAAAATAGGTAAATTAGTAAAACATTCACTTCGTTATCTCTACGTGAGCTAATAATATTTCTTTATATTATTACTTGAGTTTCGAGATTAACAGTATCTGTGTGATTACATCGTAATTTTTGTGATCTTTAATTTTTACATCGATTAGGTTCAAATACAAATATTTAATTACTTAGGTACTGACAAATGAACTAAAGTTATATGTGTAAGGGTAGTTGTAATGGGAATATTGAGAGAAGGGGAGAAGAGTTAATGAAAGCGATACTATTAAGCAAATCAATACCAGAGTTCAAATTTATTTTAATTTCTAAACTTTTAACAACTAACAAAATGTTTTTCACGATTTTAATGATCGTGGAATAGATCTGTAGGCTCTAAAGGGATAACTGTTTTGTTTTCATTAAAATATAAATTATATAGATTTATTGCGAATTTCATCTTTGTCGTGATGCACCGATACTTCGCCTGGCATTTCGTGATATAAAATACCAAGAAATACAATGCGCTCGTGACGAAAAAGGAAATGCAACTGCTCGGCAGACATGCTCATCTGGAAGCCGTGTGTGGGTCAAGAGAAGCGAGTTTCCGATTTATTTTTTTGGAGTGAGCCTCCCGCGAGGACGGGGGCAGGTAGAGGTCTGCCCACGCGGCCCAGACGGCCGCCGGTACCGCAGACCGCTGTCTCCAGACTGCAACCTTCAGACGACCCAAAGAACAAAGCGAGAGACGAACATCTCTGCGCGCTTCTTCTCACGAGATGAAGTCATCGCGAGACCGTAAAAGAAAGCTCCGGGCTTTTTGTAAAAACTGTCCTCTAGCCCTTTCTGGGACGGTTGTAAGCTTTAAATAAATATTTACGCATTTTGTAATGATTCTTCTTCCAAATACAACCACGGCCTCGTAATTTATGTTAAGTATATATTTTTTATTTAAATTTATTCGACATGTATTCAGAATTTCTTAAGGCATCTTTTAATAAGGTCCATTTAAAACACTTTCCTGAAGATAAAATTTTTTAACTGAAAAAATTAACACTTCGAATTTTAAAAAATCTATCAGTCAGTAAAACATTTTGGTATGTATCCGGAGCGTGCAGTGAGAACATATATTTCGTAATATTTCTATCACAATTGTTATCGTAGTATTCATATTTTGATACATCATAATTATCTGTCGCATTAATATTTAATTTCTATTTTTTTCCCAAAATATATATGACGAATGTATGACTTCACCGGGAATCGGATCAGGAATCCCCGATATGATAATCCAGTCTCACGCCTTCTGGACTACGAGGACCGCTACTGTTTACATTATAATTCATTTGTGTTTTCTGATATATTCGTTTTATGATGCTATGTGATGCAGAAAGATGTACGAAAGTGATATATGAAGAAATATGCACTTATGCTAACAAAAATGCCAGACCTATAAAGATTATTTCATAAATAAATTCCACCAATTAGACTCTGTATGTAAAAGATATAGAACAAAGAGGCAAATAAAAATATCAACTTTAAGTACCACCATAGCACAACATCACAGGGTGTAACAAAACTAGTCCACAATACTTTACAGGTAGATTCCTGCTTTAATTATGAGTCGAAAGTGTTCAAGCAACCATTATCTAATTTATGTTATGGACATTTGCGACATGAAAATTTACATTTTTTTTCAATATTTCTGACTTATTTTTTGTAAAACATCGGACTATCGTTACAGTAACTTATATCAAATATGAAAAATTCAGTATCTTTAATACGAGTCAAATAAAGTGATAAAAACCTTCTGATTCCATTTGGAAAATATTATTATTGAGAAAACTAACTCTGTATTGAGACGAATGAATTTTTTGTAATCGATTAAAGTCACTGTCAAGTCAAGAAATATTGAAAAAAAATGCAAACTTTGATGTTACATATCTCCATAACTATTGATAATAAAGTCATGGTTGCTTGAACATTTTCTAATCTCATAATCAAAGCAAGAATTTACCTGTAAAGTATTGTGGACCAGCTCTGTTACAACCTGTATAATAGTGGAGTTCAGAGGTAAAATATATTGTTGTCACAAACCAAATTTCAAGAAATAAACTTTTCAAAATACGAGCTGTTTAAGAAGGAAATCAAATCATGGAATTGTATTGTATCATTGCCTACATATTTCAAATGGTTTCCGTTTAATAAAATCTTATGTATAGGTACTTCTAATTTGGCTTGTAAATTACTCCCATAAACTCGAGCCCATATTATGGTGAGTATAATTGAATGTTTAGAATGTAATAACACGTAATTTAATTGATAAAAATCATTGTTTGTATCTGTCGTGCAAATAAAATTAGTAAATAAATAAAACATTTTCAAATATAGTTACACAAAATAATATAACTACAATTAAGAATAATTAAAACTATCGCAAATTAAAAATAAAGGACCAGCCTGGACAACCTATTTAAAATGTGTAAAATCTTATCCATACAAAATAAAATTCATTTCAAGTTAAATCTGGATGAATACGCTAAGGACAGATTTAAGACAGAAATACAACACAGATGTATGACACGCCAAATAACGAATAAAAACCTAGAAATTAAAAACAAAACATTTTTTACAGAAAACGGACCAAAAACTAGGTTGATATTTCCAAAAATTTACATTTAACGTATCTACTGGATAGACTAAAAAATGAAACAGGACAAAATAATATAGTAAAATTTTGTAAAAAATATTCCAATGAACTGTGAAATATGATTTTTATTTACTATATTCTTAATATTGTATATAATATAGTGTATTTTTAAGGATTATTAACTAACTAGCTGTAACTCGTCAAAAATGACCGACTGACTTTTACATGCCGATTTCTAAAGAATAAGTATTAACTCACTAAATTAATGAAATAGTAATAACGACTTTTATCAAAATATTTGAATTTTTTTTTTTAATATTTCCCCTGCCGGCAGTTAATGGTACTATTTTAAACCCTGGCGTTTGTGCCGGGTGGAACATGAAATGTTTCGCGTCTTTGCTAAGTCGTACTGTATTTTTAACTGGACACGCAGGCTCGGCGCTAGCAGCATCGCTAAGTTGCGGCCAGTTCGGATTTGCTGGCCAGGGGTTCAAGCCCAATCTCCGGCGTTTAATTTCGTTTTTTTATCCGTGAATTCGACCGAAATTACGGACAGACGGACGGGTGTACGGACGAACAGACGGACGGACAACGAAATTATTATGTTTGATTTATTGTACATATAACTCTTTTGCAAGACACATGTAAAAATATGTATTATGTTTATAGATATTATAAATTAACAGTTATAATAATAAAAATAAACGAAAATTATCAGACAGGTACCGCTTATAAAAACTAAATAATACCCACCAAAGAAAAAGACATTTTAGTTAATTTTACTAATCATGTTTATAAATGTACGATTAGATTTACGACGATTTACGAGAGAGGGACGAGATCGTCAATAATAAAAATAAGATTAAAATACGTGTTACTTTTTTATGATTTTTTAAATACATATTACCAAAGAATATATCATGTTAGTTGCAGTTATTTCAATTACGTACACGTACATTCCAAAGATTTGTCACACTCGGCAAGTTGCCTCGTTTCATTTAGCAAAGCGTAGGAACTCACTTCTCTGGAAATTAATAATAAAATCTAAAATACGCCGTGACGAATACAGTCAATGTAAATTTCGCTTTCTCGGTGCAACCGTGGAATGAGTCTTCAAGGAAATCCTAACACTGTTTACTCACTCATCATAAAATACAATACATTATAGCGCACCCACGCTTTGTTCCGAGGTGCGGACCGAAAATAAACAAATAGTATAAACACTGCGAAAATTCTGGACGAAAGCAACGACCGTTCGAAGACTGAAATATAATTTCCCGAACAAAACACGACGCCATCTCGATGACGTACACAATTTTTGTGTAGCGGAGAGTCTTGCTTGATGGCTTTTAAGATTAGTGCTAGAAACCCTTGATTAATCACTTTTAAGACATCTGTATACCAGAAAGCGATGCTTGATGGCTCTTAATATAACTGTATACCAAAAACCCTTGTTTGATGACTTTAAATATACCTATATACCTGCCAGTAAGCTATGCTTGGTGGTTTTAAGACAAATATATACCAAAAAATCTTTCGTGATGGCTTTTGAGAGATCTGTATATCAGAAACATTGGTCTGATGGCTTTTAAGATATTTATGAGTTATGCTTGTTGGCTTTTAAGACATTTTTATGCCTTTTTTGATAGCATTTAAAACATCCCAATGTTAGAAAGCTTTGATCTATCGCTTTAAGAAATGTCTTTTAAGGTATGTGTATATATATGACAGAATGTTTTGAATGAATGTTTTTAAGACATTTATTTACCTGAAACCCATGTTCAAATGAACAAAAATATATTTTTTTAATAATAACACGAGATGGGCAAAATAAACGTGTAGGTATTAACGATCATAGGGTGAGTATAGACGGATGAGACTTAGCTCTCGAAACTCAGTAAAATATAGATGAGACTGAACTACCGCCTTAGAGATTTGCTTGGTATGAATTGTATCATTCAATGGAACGTCGTTGGAACGTTCAAATCGAATTGAGTTTTTGTCTCTTTTTACCAATCTCAAGATGATCTCTGAGTTGATCTTCAGATCAAAATGACACATATACATATTGTACATGTTGTATAATATCGAGGACAAGGGCCATCAGATAGAGATCATTTGGGTCTATTCTCATTGGTCATGTATTGTCCGCTATTATATAACATTGTACATTTCGTCAAATTTGACGTGATAAATACTACGTACAAAATAAGAACTAACATTATTTTAAAAGATGGTAGAAAAGTTATTTATCATAATCTTTTTTCATATCTATTAATTCCTTCATCCCAGTGTTCACCATACTAAATTAAAACCAATATTTCCGCTATAATGTTAGAAATATTGACAAAGTCTAGTAAGCAGGATGTTTGATATATGCAAGGAAAGTTACCTTATTACGAATGTTTACAAGTAAAAAGTGATGGTATTCGAATAGGAAGAAAGTAAGACAACATGTAGGATACTAATAGGAAATGAGCATGTTTGGAACATTTAGAAAAGTTTGTGAATTTGGGAAGTACGTTCCATAGAAAGGGGCGGCAGAGAAATATATCGAGAAGAGGGCGGCCGCAGGGAATAAGGTGAATGGTGCTTTGAATGCAATAATTTGTAATAGAAATACGTCTACCGAGGCAAGACTAAAATTATTTATTCAATTTTAGCAAGGTTTTTATCATTATATTCGACTTGTATTAAATCAAATTAATTTTTCATAATCGTCATTAGTTACTGTAATAATAGTTCAAGTTTTTGAAAAAAATAATTCATAAATATTGAAAAAAAAATGTAAGCTTTGATATTGCATACCTCCATAACTGTCATGGTTGCTCCAACATTTTCGACTCATTATACTAGCTGTGAGACATACTGTATAACGTATTATTAATTTAGAGTAGTAATAATATCGAAAACATAAATTGTCATTTACCGCAAATATTTTATCTGTCCTGTGAAGTGCGGTGTGCTGACATAATTTTATCAATATCGTTGCTTTACAAATCAGTTACAGGATGCTAAAGCCATGTATTCACTAGGGGACAAATTGTCCCTCAACAGCACGCGCGGCATAGAGTCTACGTGACGTTGCAACGTCGTGCACTGTTCCGCGACCTCGCGCACAACATAGCGCGGCATTTCTACGTGCCGTGGCAACGTTGCCATGCGCATGGTACCCGAGCGTACTCACTGCAACATTCCGCGGAGCGTCAGTACCACGTGGTATGTTTACAAGTGAATACGCATGCGCTGTATCTGTCAAGAAGACAATGCGGGGAAACGAAATCGTTCTTGAACTGATCGAGCTGTATCGATCGAAGATCGCATAGAATGTCCGTCCTTCTTTCTCTTTGCAGTAAATAATTTCGCATTCTCCTCTTTTTTCTCCTCTTCTTTTCGATAAACTCATTAACATAAACAGATACGCGGCTGTCATCATAATCTCATAGGGCGATATATTTCCGCGACGTCTGGAAAACAATAATTATTTGCAAAAAGGACCTTGTTTTTAATAATATTCAATTTACTACAGTTAAACCTCGTTAATTTGAAATTGCGACCCAAAAAAACATTTCGAATTGCGCGGAACCCCGTTTTCGCCAAATGTGATACCGCAGCTGTCATCCATAACCTCATCGGATGACATTTCCGCGACAAGATATGCGAGTCCCGGTGTGTGCACGTCAATTGACCGCGTCATTGTCCCCGAAACATGAGCGTAGATGTTGATGCGACATGTCGAGCGGAATGTTTCGCGATTTGTCCCCTAGTGAATACATGGCTTAATGTAGGTATGTCATCAGCATGACGCCGATGCTTAGTCGTGCGGTCTGCGCGGCGATGCTCACTACTAACCGCTGCGCGACCAGTGACCACCTCCTCGATGTATTCTCGGACCACGGTCAGCTGATGACCAATCCGACTACTCGATAATATATGATCATTGCTCTTGGAACATTCTCAAAAATGGAGCAGTACCATTGACCAAATTTGCAAAAAAAATCCTTCCAACGAATGAACGTATTTTCCTTCTTCACTATTTATTTATATACTTCTATTTTTAAAACAAACAGAAAAAAGTTGGATAACAATAAAAAGTAAACAGAAAATAAATAGATAAATTAACACTTAAAAATTACTTACCTTCCACGAAAATTAGTAATGGACCCGTGTTATAAAAATAAATTAAGACTGATAAAAAATTTAAAACATGGTAAAAGTAAAAATAAATTAAAACGTACGGGTGTTGACTCTAGAACTAGTCCACAATACTTAACAGGTTGAGTCCTGCCTAAATTATGAATCGAAAATGTTCAAGCGACAATGTCCTAATATCAATAGTTATGGAGACAAATGACTTTAAATATATTATATTCAAGAACACATTCTTATTGTGAAGTCGCATTTTTTTCAGAACTAAGTTCTGTGAAATTTAAGAACAAATTTATTAGTCAATGAGAAAGGCATACAGAAAAATTAAATAAACGAAAAAATATATGTTAATTAATTAATAAAATGAGACTTACAGATAAAGTCGATATATTCACGGAAATGTAGGGCGCCACTATAGCGTAATTGGATAACCCGCCTACCCCGGATAGGAGGAGATCCGTGGTTCGAATTCCGGTAGCAGCCAAATAATTTTTCGTTTTTTTTTGTATGTCTTTCTAATTGATTAATAAATTTGGTTTTGACTTTAAATATGATTATTTAAAGAATTAATAAATGCTTTATTTTTCAAAATTTCTGAGTTATCTTCTGTAAAATGTTAAAGTAATTTAACTGAATAATTTAAATTGACTCACTTTGATAAAAGTCAAATAAAATGATAAAAATCTGTCAAAAATATATTTCAACTTTCAAATTAAATCACTTACAGTTCTCCTACAGGATAGCTTCGCTAAGTTAAGTACCCTCATTAAGTAATCATAATTAATTTGGTCCGAACTAATCCTAATTGAATGAATAGCAGCATTGCATTTAAAGGATTGAATTATATTTTATCCACCACATATGACTATATAATTCAACAAATACTGTATTCGCTAGGTGAATCAAAGTGCTACTTGGTCCAGCTCGGTGTTGGCAGATCTGATGCTCGTCATCAGCACTATTTCGGTGCTCTGGCACTAAACGCGTGAGCGGGGAATATCAACAATGCATGACAGATTCACCGCCGAGAAGACGGCGTCTGAGAAAAGGGATTGATCACATTTATTTTGAGCGAAATGAATGATCGATAAAGTAATTGGAAAGGAATTAATGTAAAAGTTGATTTACTGGTACATGCATCATACAATGCTTGTTTACTTATATTCTTAAAATAAGATTCCGAAATTGTTTTGATAGAAACAAATGTAGATTTCTATAAAAAAGGTCCCTAAATAGCTGAAAAATACCTAATAAAACATAAAATGTAGGTGTTCCTGTAAAGAATAGGCTTCATGGTCGCTGATAACGAAAAATATTCGGCAACATTTGTATTTCTGACAGCTTCCTGAAATGATCCATTGATTCATCTAATTGGTGATCTTCCACGATGATGGAATTCCTCGATTCAGACTTGCTCCACCAGCCCCTTAAATCTTATTTACATTCCAATTATAATAATTTTGTTGTCTGTCCATCCGTCCGTCGTGTCGTTAACTTCGTGTAACGTCCGTAACTTCTTTATAGTAAAATTTTTTTTTCTTTTTTTTGAACCGAACACGTAAGAGTACTGTCATTTTTGAGACGGGTTACAGCTAGTACTTTTATAATATACTAGCTGTCTGCCGTCAGATATTTATTTATATTTATTTCACTTTTTTATTCCTAAATCTGTATTCACATTCTACATATTATTATAATAACTAGCAGTAACCCATCAAAAAATACGTACTTTTACATGTTGATTCCCAATGAATAAGTTTGCAAATTTGGGTAAGAAAATCTATCGTGCGTAAAGGGTGGGGTAAAAAAAAAATTTCAAAAAATAATTAAAAAAAAAAACTCAAAGAAAAATTAAAAAGATACGGACGTTACAGAAAGTTAGGGACAGGCAGACAGACAGGCAACGAAATTATTATTATTAAGATTTATGTATTTTGAAATCGGTTTCTAAATTCTCAATAATATTTTTATTGATTAATATTTATTTAACTTACTACGTACTAAGGTACCTACCTACTAGAGAAATGAAGGAGAAGGTATGTGACCATGACGCGCGATACTCACCAAGAGTGACGTAAAGGTCGATAGACACATAGACAGCCACAGCCGAGTAGGAATTCATATGTACGTTTGTCTGTTAATTTTGTATGGAGACAAGATTGAATCAAACGATGAGCTCTACTGTAAAAGTTCTCGAACCAGTTAATTTATCAATTAACGCATCGTACACGAAAAAAAAACATAATCTTATCGTATAAATATTCTTACTGCAAAGTCATAATTCCTACGTGAATTTTAGCTGCACGTGTGGTAGAAATAATATATAATATTTCAATACAACATTTACGAAAAATCTTTGAAATCATACTTACTCCATATTAAAACATTAAAATTGAAACAGATACTTAATTTTATTAAATAAATATTAAAAAGTACATAAATACTATTATTATCTGTCACTCAGTCTGTTTGCTCACTTTTGTTTAGTTGTATTTTTATGACATCAGCAAAAAAGGAGAATTTTTGGAGTCTTCCTGAAAATCTAATGGGAGTATCTAATCTAGTATGCTGAAACTATATATTTTTTGTATATTTTGTTATATTTTTTTTACTTTTTTTATAATAAACTTTTATTATAATAAATACAAAGACTTGATAATGCATACCTACATTTAATAAATACAAAAAAATGGTTATGTCAACTCTCCAAGATTCCAATTGCCTGTAGCATGCACTTAGGTATTTTAAAAAGAAATACATATAAGAAAAAAAATTTTTTTTAAAAAAAAACATCGAATGAGGTGAATTATAATTATATAAAGCCCGTCAAAAGTGACGTACTATTATTATGGCCAGTTAAAGCTGTGAGAACAGCGCTATCCAGAGTAGACATTATAAAATATGTAGATAATTATGTTTTTTTTGCATCTTTTACCTCATTATTACATTATACATCATCTGGTAGCGTTATTGATAGATATTATTTCGTAGAGAATTATATATTTTGATTAATGATTAATACCAATGTCATATGCGGTATAGTAATGGATGCACTTATTAATAAATTTTAATTTTTATTTAACTGAAATATTGAAAACGTCTAAATAGTATTTTTTAAAAATCTAATTGAGAGTAGGTATTTTATAATTATAAAAAAGTTTTGTTTTCATTTGATTTATTTATTAATTTTATTTTTCGAACATTTTAAATTATAATTATTATTATACGATTTTTGATAAAAAAAAAGTTTTTAATTGATTTTGGTAGGCATTTTTCGTATACATACTTCAATCTTATTTGCGCCATCTGGTAGCGTTAGTGACGGAAAATATTATATAGAGAATTATATATTTTTAATAATGATTAATACCAATGACATATGCGATATAGTAATGGATGAACTTATTAGTTTTAATTTTCATTAAATTGAAGTATTAAAAAATATAAAAATTATAAAAAAATCTAATTCACATTATTTTAGTATTTCAATTTTTTTTTATGAATAAAAATTTTGAAAACGGAATAATATTTTCATTTTAATCATAATGTTAATTATCTCACTATGTTTATCATTCAACGACAGTTGAACGAATCCAAAAAAAATTCTTAAGATTTATTAATTACAAATTAAATATACGCTTGGAAGATATCAATTATGAATATCTCCTTAGTTATTTGCAACTATTAAACTTGTCTGTGAGACGTACCGTGCCAGACCTTAATTTTTTTATATAGGATCATAAATAGCATGATTGATTGCCCCCAGATTGTTAGTCTGATCGGCTTATACGTCCCATCGAGGTCATCAAGACACAGTGCGTTATTCTATTATAGTGGAAATGTCAGAACTAATGCATTAGCAAACTCTGTAATCCCCAGACTACACTCAATAGGGATTAGGGAATGAACATGCAGAGGCGGTTGACATTTTTGCTAATAATATAACTGTGTATAGGACAAAGTTGATACAATTCTTTACATCTTAACTAAATGGAATTGGATATTAAAATTTTCTTTTTCTTCTTACTACTTAAACTTCTCTTTTTAATTTATTCAAATCTATAAGATGTACTTGAACCTTTTTAACTGTATTTCTTCATGTGTGCAATTTATTTCTTCTTCTTAGTATTACTTACAATCATTTTCTTCTTACTACTCAAATTTCTCTTTTTAATTTACACAAATCTATAAGATGTACTTTTTAACTGCAATCTAAATTTACACAAATCTATTATATGCACTTGATTCTTATTTAAATTTACACAATTCTATTATATGTAGGTACTTGTACCTTTTAACTGTATATCTGTCTTATTTTTTTAAATTTATATTTTGTAAAAGCCCATAAGAGCATTAAATAAATAATATGATTAGCTGAACACGGAATGAGATCAGCTATTGGATTCTGATAACGGTTACGGATGGACATTCTATATTACTATTATTGGGGACAACATAATCAGACAAAAGAAACAAAGTACCCACTCTTAATAGTTTCAACACATCCATTGTATGACAATGCCTTCATAGTATGCAATGAGTGTGTTTGGTATTGTTTTTAACACATTGCTTTTGTCACGTACGAGATAACAATTGAGTGGACTTCTCTCGCTGCGTTGTCGAATTAACATGAGGTATATTTTGCACGATCTTCCGATCAAGATGGCCGTCACGTCTGACAGACGAAGAGCTTTTCATTTCACTCTCCAAAGTTGTTCATTAACAATCAAAGCACACGAACCTGTCAGAAAGCGCTGGACGGAGGCTGTCGAGCGAGCCATATTGGTATATGACATTAGAAATTTAAAAATATATCCAGGTATTGTAAATACACCTGGATATTTTTAAATTTCTAATGCCAATACAAGCATCGAGGGCCAGTAACTGTTCATTTCATTTCATTACCTATAAATCCGCGTTCATTGAACAAAAGACGTTTAATCGCTTGATAATACACACATAATATTTATAAATATAGGATAATGTGTAGCAAGCATCTCGGTCGCTACCTACCTCGCTAGATATATAGAAATACCTGTTCTGAGGTAGGTAGCTTTTATCATTTTACCACCTTAGACCGATATCTAATATTTATTTTGAAAGAAAGTACATAAAGTAGAAATCAAAAAAATATTAAAAAGTATCGTGCGAGATGCAGGAAAAAATGGAAATACACGCAAACGATAGTTTTTCATCTCTTATCAAAACAACGTAACAAGCAGGACTAAAAAAATTATAAAATATGATAAATAAAATGAAATGAGTAAAATAATCACAGTAACAATCTATAAAATATTATTAAGTAAAATAAAATAAAATGCAGAAGGCTACTGAAACACTAAAAACTATTAAAAGTTTATTTATGACACAAAGCCACCGATCACGAATTTTATCGGAGCACCATGCTTTAATTCACACTAATTGTGACTAAAATATTCCAAACAGTTTCACACTTTTTCACGTCAATTTCATAAATCGCACTTAGGTGGTCGCACTTATTTCCAAACGCATGTTCAGTCCTCTTAGTTATTTTCGCAGGTATTTGGCTTGCTAGGCACACTGACACGCCGTCACATGTTTCGCTTTTATCTATGGACTTCTATGTCACGCTGTCAAACAGCAAGAACAACTCCGCGCACGTGCCCGCTCGCTTTTTATACAAAACATTGATTTCTCAATGCCTTGAGAACGTCCTGCTAGTCTCTCCATATTTCTACTAGTTTCTACATATTTCTAGCGATTATGAGAATAGCCCAGTTGATTCTAAATTCACGTGGACCGTTCGAGAGACTTCGATAATGCGTAGTTAGACTCTCGTGATAATATAAAAAGTATTCATAAAAAGTAAATCGTGTAGTTATTAATTATATCATATTCAAAATTTTCATAAAATATGTATATTTTGTACTCTAATGCCACTCTAGGTCAATAATGACCTATTGACGATCTGTTTTTTTTAAAATAAAAATTATAATAAAAATAATGAAAACACGCTTTTATAAAAAAAATTAAAAATGAGAAAATATATTTTTTAACAGCCACTTTATTGTGACGTGACGTCACAGGCAAGTTGGAGGTCACTCATTCCGCGATAAAATAAACTAACTTTAATATTCTTTTTTTCTGTTATTTCTTGAGAGATTTCAACAATTTTTTTGATTTGGTCTATGTTTTAGTTGAATGTTACAACATATTATATTATCAAACTTCTCCATTCTCTCTCTCAGTCTGTCCATCTGCTGGAGGTCGATCATGTGATCCCAGCGTTCACCAATTTCTCCGGGACGTCAAAGTATTGTACAAGAAAATTGGACGAAAATCTCACCGCGAGATGGCTCCAGATGTGTCGGCCCGTCGGAAGGAGAGGGGCGCGGCAGAATGTATTCAATCTGATTGAACTAAAGACGTGTGATAATTTAAAAAATACCAAACTACATCACGTTTTGATATCACTCATACCTCTACATAAAACATCAATTGAAAATTAACATTATACTTTTTTTTTTATCTAAATGACATACGCTATTAGCATACTGTTACGAGATGGTGAACTAAGACGCTGCGCGCTGTCAGAATCTCTCGAAATTTATCACTCGGTTATACTGACAACACTATGGAACACTCTGAAATCGTCTACGGTCTCCCGTATTCTTAAGAACGCTCCACAGGCCTCTCAAAACGACTAGGTAGTTATTGTAAGGTCTCGAAAGATCCAGAAAGACATTTATTTACCTATACATCATACTGTCACCCGACGCGGAGTCAGTCATTTGTGACGTTTTAGTAACGGGGCACAACACAGTGTGGCCAGCGCATATACTCCAGCGATAGTAAATAAAGGAAGTTCCTATCGAGAAGGCGAGAAGTTTTTCTACGTGCGAAAGTTTTCTAGAAAGTAATCGGATCAATAAAAACAGCATGAAATAGTGCGAATTAAGAAACAGTGTACCGATTTAATTCATGTCCGGTGCCTTTTTCGCGTAATAAATAAAGGTTTAATTTGTTTTAGTGTTTACGTTTGCCTCCCACGGCCATTTATCGTGACAATACATTATGTATGTAGGTACTAAGTATTTCACTTTTAGTAAAGAAAATTTATATGCAATTTTTTTGGTTATTGAATTTTGCCGCAGTTGGCAGGTACCGTATATCTCTACATATGCATTTTGTTTAGAAATGTGTTTGGTCAATTATATGTTTTTATTTATTTTCATAGATGGCGGTAGTGTTGCCGCCATACATATTGTATGAAAATTTTGAATAAATATTTAAAAATAATCACATAAATTACATAAAATTTAAGAATTTTAATTATTAAGGGTAGTTATTATTTACATTCATGTAAAAAAAAAATTTTATTGGATGGTTCGAAGATATAAGCCAAAATATATCAAAGTTACAACATTCACACGCTTGACACCAGCCTTGCAACATATATACAAAATCAGAAGCATTGGCTGGTAGTGTGCGTCTTCGTTGTGATGGCACTTGCTGGAGGTTGATTTGTTTATAAACGATGATTTTTTTCCATCGCGCGTGCTTCGCGCGCGCTCATTGGTTAAATGAAATTGCTCGCGTCTTATTTCCTGTTACGCATTTCCGTCCATTTTCACGAAATCAATGCCACGGATTGCAGGAAAGCGAGAGGAAAGTTGTTACACATCAATAAAATATATGAAAGAATTCTCCCCCACCTCGATCACACCACGTTTTAGTGGTGTGATCGAGGGATCAGGCCTTACAACAGGTTTTGTAGATTCGGGCATTGCTATCTGTGAGCTTGTGCTTATTCCTTCGTATAGTGTCCTTTAAACAGCGGGATATCGCTACTCCCTTATTGGTTTGCTCCCTAACTTCATTCAGCCTAACCTAACCTAGCTTCATTGTAGAGATCACTACGACCAGATATTTCAACTCATAGATATGTAAGTCGCATCACCAGATCTATTAGTTTTTCTTAGATGACTGGCTTGCATCTCCTTAAATTTTTTGAATGTAGAAAAAAAACACTAAATAAATAATAAATGAACGAAATCTTTCAATCAAATTTGCCGTTACTAAAAGAATTGTGAGCGAGAATTCTTAGAAGCAGATTGGATGCTGTATGCTCCTCATATTATTTATTTATGGATATCTTTTTCCTTTGTATTGTCGGAAGGCGTAGTTATCTCAATTCAGTGATAATTTGATAATGCCAAATAGCATGTTTATCATTATATACATAAAATTTTATTTTTTCAAATTTTTATTTACTCTTCACTTATTCTTATGACAACGTCTGCTTATATATAAACAGGTAAAAAAAAATGAAGACATGCTTTTATACGCTTCCTTTGCATACATTCGTAGTCTTTTTTAACATCAGTATCAAAATATTACACAGGTTGTTTTAAAGTTTAAAACAAATTTTTGAAAGGCAAGTTCTTCAGCTGTTTCTGCGGCTCTTATTTTTGAGTGATGTGATTATTAATTTTTATCTTAATAATGACCAAATCATGTCTAAAATGACTTAATACTGTATATTCATCCACTTTACATAAATATTGAAAGTTTCAGAACTCTAGCTAGTCGGGAAGTTGGTGAAAAATCAATTTCAAGATTCCACCACAACAAACAAACAAAAGACAAAGAGAGCTAAATAAGAGCATGTAAAATTAATTCATTAAATACAATTTGACAGAAAATCAGATAAAATATGTGGTCATTTTATTATTTAGCCTTTTTTAGAATATTTCAGATTCCTCTGAATTAAATTTTTATATTCTTCTTCTAGTACTTCTTCGGTTATCGTGTTGGCAATCATAATCTTGCTAGCAGCAGCTCCAAATAGATCAACAGTGCATTTTCCGAACTATTGCCTTAAGTTTTTCAGTCATGATGCACTTTGTCTTCCAGGACTTCCGCTCGCAATTTTGCCTTGAACCATGAGATGTAGGATCTGGTACTCCTCCGTAGTCTCATGATATGCCAAAATATTATAATTTTCGAGTTTAATAGTTTTAAGGACTTCTTTTTTCTTTTTCATCTGGATCATTGCATTGCCGTTTGTAATCTTTTCAATCCAGCTTATTTTTAGAAGCTATCTGTAGATTCATATCTCAAATGCTTCAGTCGCTTCAGCATTGTTTCAATGAGTATCCATGATTTCATTCCATTTAAAAAGGGAACGCATAGCATCGTATAGCAAATATATGCTGCATCATCACGGCATTTACGTCACGACTGCTGTCATCTGGAAGAATGCAACTCTTTCTTGCGACATTTATTTTCCATAGAAAAGCTTCATTTTTCACTTAATCTGCATCCCAGATCCCAGGTAGGCTATTTTATCATCTCTTTCTAGTCTAATTCTATCAATGGATAGACCACCATCATCCATCATGTGTTTTGTCTTCTTTACATATGATTCGCATTCTTTAATCACTCGTGTCAATAGAATTTGGAGACCTTTCATAAAGTCCTCTAGAATCAGGATATTGTCCGCTTAGAGAAGGTTGTTGAAAATTATACGGAGTTAAATTTTACATGACTCTTTACCTGCGCATTGTATAAATATATGGATAGTAAATATTAAAATATGTTAATATTCACAAAGATCTAAAGTACAACAACCAGCGAATCGAGATGATTCGTACGAGAACTAAAAACAGATTGCGCGACCTCTATTCTCTGACCAATTATCATAACAAATAAAAATGCCCGATGATTAATTAATATTATTAACATCACGTCATACTTCATTATGGACATGCTCCACAACACTGTGATTATAACATGTATCACAACACACAACAAATAAATACACAAGCTACCCAAGAGTTATTGGTAACACTTATGCGGAAAGGGCATTAATTATTAATACTCGTTTACTCGACTAGCGTCTAACTGCGGGATGTAAGTTTTTTGTTAATTTTCGTCAATCTACCTTTACACATGTACTTTAGTATTTATATGAAAATATGGAAAGTTAAATAAAGTTAAGGTAAGGTAGGTAAAAAGTTTTAGGTTTGGGGAATCAAAGAACTACGGTCGAAATGCAATGTTTTATGAGTTCATTACTAGGTATTTTTGATTTTTGCTTTTAATGGTGTAGATATATGCGATATGGCGAATCTTACCGATATCTACAAATACAACTTCGTTATAAACTGACGCCGGAAGGATAGATTTAAAAAACTAAGGCAACACAAATATGCGACACGACAAATAATGATTAAAAAATAAAATAATTTTTACGAAGTTCGGACCGAACAGTGCGTAATTCCATAAATATTTAAAAAACTACCGGACAGACTAAAATGAAACGGGGCAAAAAAATATATATATGATTATTGACAATGACAATGAAGTGTGAAATATGGTGATAACTTAATTTGTATTTTAATATTGTATTATATTATTTTTTAAGGACTATAAAGAATGTAATGTTATTATTTATTTTATATTTATTGATGCAATATGGTATAGGTCTTTTCATATAAGCTTGCAATTGATTGTAGTGTGGGTAAAGTGCGTAATACGCGCATTGTTTCGTTGTGTTAAGTTTACGGACACGTCTCGTATCCGTAAATTTAACACAAAGAAACAATTCGCGTATTACACACTGTACCCACACTAACACAATTGCAAGCTTATAGGAAAAGACCTATATACGCAGAGAAACTTTTTGAATTACAAACGAATAAATTACAGAATCACGTACCAATAACATGCACCACACAATCGGCCGTATTCTGAACTAAGCAATATTGCTTTTTCTGTATCTTGACAGTTATGTATAATATCGTAATGCCGGCAATTTTGACATTTTAAGTTTTACAGCTTTGAAATAAATGAATTCAATCAATCAGAAAGCGCTAAAACCTAAACAAAGGTTAAGTTATTTACAATTATGAATAACACATAAATGTACCTACATGTAAAATTTACATAAATGTCAAAATACATGTTACTAAAGCGTGTCGAAGACACTTGTAATTGGGATAATGGGCAAAGTGTTCTTTTAAAATGTTTTATTATTAGAGTATCATGTACCCAATATCCTGTTAGTGTCTCCAATAAATATATATAAAAAATGAGCTTTTTAATGGATTAAATTCATCACTTTCAAACCTGTCAAACTTAAAACGTCAAATTTCGCGGAATTACAATGTTATACAATAACTTTCAAGATACAGAAATAGCAATATTAGTTCAGAGTACGGACAAATGTCAAAGAAATATTTCAAATAAATTCTCAACAAACGAGTCGCTGAATATCAAAACCTGCCCAACCACATATTTTTTAGATTTGAATGCCAATACATTATTTAAGTTCATTCCTGCACTTAACATATTAGTGAACTATCATAACAAATATCAATCGAAGTTATTGCCTATATCTACATACCTATATCTAAATTCACTAAATTAAAATATATCTTCATTGTTTAATAAAAATTTCAAAAACACTTAATAATATTTTACACTGTTAAGTTACTGAGAACATTATTTCACCACATTTTTGATAATGCAATGAATATATTTATTTCCTTAAACTTCAAAATCAACCTAAATCCATAGTCTGGTTTTCGTCAATTATTTCAACATTCAAAATGGACTTAAGTACATTTTGAATGTTCAAATAATTCACGAAATATACAAATTTCATTTACGTTATGTTATAGGAATGTCTTATTTTGAATTTCTTATTTAAGTTTATTTACTTGCCACTTGCAACACGTGGATCTCGGGTGGCCTCTTCCAGGACCTGATGTCCTGGCGAATGTACCCTGAGGTCCCCACGGCTCAACAATCAGCTCAGCCTGGGCATAGAGATCGTTCGCTCAAGGAATCTGTGTTCTCCAGGGACTCGTTCACGCGGGAATTACAATAAAACAAAGCAAATCCAGACATGGGATCAAGTTACAATTTATTTTCTTATTGAATAATACTTAAACATCGCATCAAGAAGAAACAAAATATAATTAAAATTTAAAATTCTGCCATTTTGACAAAGGTTACGTTAACGAAATTCAGATAGATTTTTTACAAAAAAAAGACTCAAAAAATGCTTGGAGAAGAAATAAATTATGTGTAAACTTGAATTTGCAGATTTTACTACAATTGTTGATAATCCTTAATAAAAACTCAAATTTTGCTTGAAAAGGAAATAATCATGAATTAACATAAATTTTTATTCCATTACTTTTTATTTCGTCTTTTCAAGCCATAAACAAGATTTAAAAGAGTTTTCTTCGATTTTCCAAGTGGTATGAATGAATATATGAAATATCAAAAATACTAGTTGTCATTAGGTAAGTTTTGATATTCAATTTCTCACATAACATATATTGATTATATACTGATACTAAAGTCTTAACATATAACATATTCTGTAATGTATTCTTACGTACAAACTGCACATACCGTTTTGCAAGATGCCTGTAAAAAATTATAAATATATAGATAGGATTAATAAACAGTAAAAAATAAATAAAAAAAATGGGCAAAAACCACAAGGATGATTGTTGGCCGGCTGAAAAAACCGACCAGACGTAATCCTAATAGGATATTGCGGTAGTGGAGAAAACTACGCGCATCTGGGTTTTTTAATTTCAAATACTAAATATAAGCGAAGCAGAAATCAAAGGCAGGAATGCCATGACCGGACCAGCGATTTATTTGCGTTTTTTTTTTTAAATTTAATTATTAAATATATTTTAACAATTAAAAAAAAAAATTACCCCCACTTCAAGGTATCCACTGCCCACTGAGATGACTGTTCTCGATGAATAGACCATAGACCACAGCCCACCATAGGTCGATTCCACGTCTGCGAATTATAATACATTGTGAATACAGTGACTGAAATGTATATAGCATTTGAACATTATGTTTATAATGGAGAAATTAACTTTTTTTTTCAATAAATGGAAATGAAATTTTAAGTAAAATTTAACAAAATCTGGAAGTAAAATTAAGAAATTTCAAAAACAAACAAAGTTATAGAAATTAAAATTTGCGTTTCGCATGAATAATTTTGTTTTGTTAGGTAGAGTCGCCTGACGTAATCTCTCGTACCCGGTTACAGTCGGCGCCCGGCTATGCGGACGCGTGATGTCACAGGCGGGTTGGAGGTCAATCATTCCGCACTAAAATACACTAACTTTAATATTATTTTTCTCTGTTATTTATTGACAGATTTCAACAATTTTTTCACCAATTTATTAACTAGCTTCTGTCTATATTTTAGTTAAATATATTATCAGCACTATTAAACTTCTCCATTATGTAATTATAATAAAAATATATATATTCTGCCTTAATTTATAAACAATAACTTACTAAGCATAAATATAAATGTTTTATGTTATAAATAAAAATTTTAGTTTAAAAATTTGTATGAAAAAGTTCTTCTTTAACACGCATGCATCGCCTTGGAAACAAAATTTCAGAATTCGTAAACATTTTTCGTTGTAAGAGCATACCCGAATTAAAGAATTACTTAGACTTAGAATATACCAATTGAATTAACTACAGTTTAAAGGACTAAATTTTTACTTATGCTTTGTTCCCAGTGAATTATATATATTTATTTATTTTAAAGAGTCCTAGTTGTTGTTCATTTTCGTTATAAATATGTTTTTATTTTATCTTTTATATTTATTTTTTGGTTAATTTTATCTTATTTATCTGGTATATTGATTTGATTATCTTTATTTTGATGTATTATTAATTTGTTAAAGGTTTCATATTATTACTGTTTGCTTGTGTACTAATCATCGTTTATATATAGTGTTCATTTATATTGTTATATTTTATATTGTTCATTTGTCATAAATACGTTGTATTTATGCTATTATTTTTTAATTACTTACTGTAAAACTTGTTTTATGTTAGGTATTGTTAAAAATCCTTTTAATTTTCTTGTACTGTAAAAGCCCACTAGGGCATTGATTAATAAATAAATAAGTAAATAAAAAACATAAACCGATGCACTAAATCATCATT
Source organism: Agrypnia vestita (assembly GCA_016648135.1). Classification (NCBI taxonomy): domain Eukaryota; kingdom Metazoa; phylum Arthropoda; class Insecta; order Trichoptera; family Phryganeidae; genus Agrypnia; species Agrypnia vestita. Next base: position 91,920 of record JADDOH010001834.1, read on the forward strand.
TTACACATAAGCGTAAAATGATGATTCAATGCATTTACATGCTACTCATAAAAGTTAAAATTTGACACAGTCTATTAGGGGAGTAGCCATGATAGTAAACCACTGGCTAAGCATGTTAGAAATGGATTGGGATCGATATCTTTTTTATTTTAAACAAGTTTTGGGGACGCTTATATCGATCCCTTTAAAGGTGAAATTATAACACAAGGAGTATAAATAAAAAAATGACGAAATTTTCTAACGTGGTTTTTGTGACTAATTTTAGTTCAGGAGCAGCTGAATAACAATATTTTTAAATTTTGTGTTTAAAAAAAATATAATGACGATATTCGACACAATCCTGTCATCTTTAAGATTTGTTTTGAATTTTGTTGATTTATAAGAAATTATCAGAAATTTTGTGCCGAATTATTAAAATAAATAACATTTCTCTGTTTTAATTAATATTATTATAAATTAATATAATAATAAAAAATATGAGCTTTTATGCGATTTTGTAAGGAATCAAGAATGTGTTATATTTTGACGTTTTTCTAAACTTGTTACTACAATAATGTCAATAGCTTAACTAGTATGGTTGTTTTTCTCTAATACTTCATAAGTCCTAAGGATTACAAAAGTGGACGAAATTTTCAATAAATATTTCTCTGAAGGCTAGCATCGCTCTCCAGGTCATCAGTCCAGCACATTTAAGGCCTTTTACCTCCAGGTTCATTTCTCGACTGTAAATCTCATGACCAGTGTGACTTTTCAGCTGAATGATCTGAAAAATGTCGACAAACTTTATTTTTTTTGCCTACTTTATAGTCACCATTCTTTCTATCACTCGCACTTGAAACACATCTTATAATATAACTTGACAATTTAGTCCCCATTCTTTAAATATTATTAGTTTATAAAGTTTATTCATTTTAAACTATCCATATCTATTTAACTGTAACTGGTTGCGGATATTTTATACGAACCGTATGTTTTTCCGAGAAACGGTTCATCAAAACGAGAAATCGATATATTTTTTTTTCTTGTATACGAGTATAACCAAACATAGATACATCTCTCAGAGGACCCAAGATAATATACTATTTAATAAGTAATATATATTAAAGAGTTAAGGTTGTTATTACGGTCGTTAGACATATTTTACTGTAAATGGTTACGGAATTTTATACGAACCGTATGTTTTCCGAGAAACGATTCTCGACATTTCGTTGGATTCTTTATCAACGTCATCAGGAGGACGACCTTTACCCGCGGAGGTAGTGGGCGGACTGATTACTACTTTCGAGGGATTAAATTATATGCACTTTTTCCCTGTCCTTCTTACGACATTGATTCAACACTTGAGAGACGTCGCAGTAAAATCCGCCGACGTAACTAGTACATATTGCACACTGGTGACCTCTATTGCAGAAGAAGTGAACACTCCACAACAGTGCATATAATTTACGCCCTCGAAAGCCGTAATCAGTCCGCCCTCTACCTCCATACCTTTTTTTAGTTATTTTCTTAATTTAACTTATCGTGTAGAATTTTCCAAAAACAAAAATTATGTTAGATCAACTATATAAATTCTTTATAGACGCGGAAACGAATTCAGTTTTATCGATATTCTCTTTATTACGATGCTTAAATATAAATGTAATGTTTTTGATTATATATTTAGACAACAATATAATTAACAATATTTTATATGTATGTTCTAGAAACACAATTACTTGATTTTGTCCACAGAGGGATAATCATTAATTAAGATAATTGTAGAAGTCTCACAGAGACGATACTATTTATATGGGAAACATTAATGAAAGTCTTTATAGGGTGACCACAGGGTTTATGATTTCGACATTCAACCGTAAATGGTTATAGCACGCCCCTTCAAATATTGAATATGAAAATGAATGTTGCATTGTAAAAAGCCCGCTAATACTGGTCAAAAGCCCTGTAGTCACCAAATAAGGACTTCCATACATGTTTCCCACATAAATAGATTTGTCTCTGTGAGACTTTTATAATATAGTATTTAAACAACTGTGTGTTTGTTTTTTTATTTTTCTTTTAAATATTATTGTCAATTTTCTTTTCTTATGAACAATTTGTTAAATAAACTAGACTTTATTTATATTAATTTATATTTACGTGCCGGCGCAGATACACATATTTAATGAAATAAAATAAAGGCGTTCTTAAATAAATAAACATTGTGATAGACTTATCAATATAATAATAAATTAAGATAAGTTAAAGTTCACTCACTCGCTTACCGACCATTTTGTTTCTTCCTTTGAGACCCTATTTTATCTTGTTCACCAAATTTCCTGAAAAAAAAAATACACATTTTTCTAAAAGCAGAAAGAAAATTCACTCAAAATCACAATTCCATTTCCAGCACTGCGTACCGCTCCCACCCAACCTGCTCTAACCTGATTGGGTAACGCAGATCAAACTTGCGGAATACTCTCGATGCACGAAAATTTGGCATACATTCCAACAGGTGGATTTCCCTATTGAAAAACACAATTTATTATTAAAAAGCATGTATACACAAACTATTCATCGTGTAAAAATAGTCGTATTTATTTATATCTTTCTCCGTCATATTTCTCAGACTTTTCATCCTTGTCTTTAAAGTGTGTCAATTTTGACGCGCGTGTTTTGAACGAACGGGCTGCATCGGACGAAGAGGTGATGTGAGGACAATTTATAAAAAAGTTGAAACCGGTTTTTGGTTGTCGTTTTTGTTGGCGACGGACTTTTTGCGGAGTGCCGCCGCTGCCCGGGCGAGTCGAACCGCGCGGCTGTTCCGAAGAGATGTGGCTCGGAGCGCCGCGCCGGGCGCGCCACTGTATAAGTGGCCGCCGGCCGCCGCGCGCCCAGTACCGCGGCCCTCCAGAACGACGACGAAAACGAAACTTGCAAGTTGCAGTGACAAAGTGTGCGTCGCGAAAAATAAACTAAAAAAAGAAATCAACAAGCTTGATCAATTTTATATTTTTACATTTTAAAATATCTTAAAATTCGAAGTGAGTGCGTTCATTTCTGTCGTCTGAGACCGGATAATATATAAACTGACAAGTGTCGAGTGTAAACATTTATAAAAATAACAAAGTGCCTTATTTTAACAAATAACCATTAGTGTTTAATGTTTTTTATACGTATTTATACCGCTTTTAAAAATGACCCTTAAAAATAAAAAACAGTCTTCCAAGACCAAAGCCGGCACCTCCGCGGCCGGCACCAGCGAGACCAGCGCGGACGTGGCCAGCTCCTCCACCACCGTGCGCCAGAGCTCCAGCTCCGCGTCGGTGACGTCTTCATCTCAACAGAAGGTCTTCACCTCCGCCTCCGGGAAGGCTGTGCGATACATAGACGTGAAAGTCGAGGAAGACGATCCTCTCATGATTACCGACATCACCGACAACCAGTCCATCGGGAGCTCTTCCGCCATGTCCGACTTCTACAGCGCCCACCCTCGCTACACCATCACGGAGGCGCCGTCCATCGTGGACCTTTCCATCACCGAGGCGGTGGCGGTTCCCGCGGCGGCCGAAGTCGTCTCGGACATGGCGAGGATACACACCGGGGAATTCGTCTCGCACAGTTCCAACGTTCAGCAATCCTCCACGTCTTCCAAGCGGGAATCCTCGAGCACGAGCAAATTTGAGACCAGCGCTACTTCTTTCGAACGATCGTCCGATACTCACGACGTTTCTTCCGATCGCAGTCTCAACACGGCCTTCGTGGCTCCGTTCGATTATTCCCTATCGGACACCTCGAAAAACGTTTCCACGTCGGAATCTTTTCTCGACTCTGAGAGAGGTCACCGCGCGGCTCGCGCGAGTAAATCTACCGACGAGGCCGCGTCGTCTACTTCCAAAACCGTTCGCGAGTCCGCCGCAACATCCGAAAGGGAAACATCGGATAGAAACGTCGGAAAATCTGGTTGGAACGGAAAATTCGTCACCGAAAAATCGCGCGAAAGTGACTCCGCTCGCAAAAGGGGCCAGAAACAGAATCAAACTAGTACCAGTTCCTTCTACGGTACAGATGTCGACAATGTCGGTAGAAACGCTTCTACGGTGAGGACGACGGATGATAACGTAAAGACCTTTTCTACTTCGAGCCACACGTCTCAGCAGAGTGCTACTTCCGTACAGAAGTCTTCTTCGTCTAGTTATGTTATTGAAATAGTCGATGGAAAAGAACGCATCGTCGACAGCCAGAGTCGCGAATGGGGAAACAGCGAAGCGGCGGCGACGCAAGAAAGCTCTCGGAGTGTCTCGGGAACGGGAATTACTCCTCAGCAAGAAAGTACGAAGGAAACGTACGAAGGGAGGGCGGTGTACGACTCGGGTAAGCCTGGAGAAAAACCTTTAAGCGGCTTTTCGTCCTCAGACTCTAAAGAAGTCCTCAAAACTGTCGGCGGAAAAGTTATTACGTCGACCAAAGAAATCAATTATGATGTGGATAGCAATCCGAATCAAAAACTTACCTTCAAACAGCCGACCATCGACGATAAAAGGTCACAATTCCACGATACGGTCAATATTTCCGGTGGCGCAGATTCACTGAGATCAATCAAAGACTTTTCTAAGAATAAGCAAGTGGTGGACAACAAAAATGTGAGTGAAACGTTTCAGTCAACCAGCAAAGCGGAATCGGTTTCGGGGAGTCGTACGTACGTTGAAAGTTACGCCGAAGAAACGATCGATGGGAAAACTCGTATTATTGACGATAATAAACGAGAATGGGGTACCACACAGACTTCCGGAAGTGCCGAGCATTCCTCCAGCATCTCTGGAACAGGAATAGCTCCTCAATCAAGTTATTCTAAAAAAGAATTCGATGACAAGATTGCCTACGATACTGGAAAACCAGGAGAAAAACCCGTAATTCAGGGATACTCCTCAGAAACATTAAAGCAATCTAAGAACGACGAAGAGATGATTTCTAAAACAAATAAAGTATCTTACGATTCGAGGGGAGAATTGATGTTGACCGATGAGACTAATAAGTCCGATAAACAAACAGATCGCGCTCGCACCGGCGATCGAGCTGATGCGCGGTATGATACAAGCAACATTACCGATACAACCCAGTTCACTAGTTTCACCGACACGTCAACAAAAGATACAAGTTCAGATTCCAAACATTTCATCGATAGTGAAAGATACAATCTCACAAGAGACAAAGATTTGACCACAACGACGGAATACGTGACTGAAAATGGTATCAAAACCAGAATTGATAAGAAAAATAAAAATGTAATAACGTCATCGAAAAAGGAAGAAACTACGGTGAAAAAAGATACTACAGTCTCTAAAACTGAAAAGCAAGAAATCAAAGATGAGTCCAAAAAAGATAAATCTTTGAAGTATGTAATAGAGAACGGTATTAAAACATTTCTCGAGCCAATTATTAAGAAAACAAAAACGTCAAAGGATGATAAAACAAAGGTTTCTGCTTCAACTTCAAAAGACATAAAAAATAAGGACACAATAACGTACTTCGATGAAATTGTATCGGGAGAATTGAGAACTTATATGATCAAAGATGGCGTTACAACATTAATCGATACTAAAAACAAAAACTTTGATGAAATCTCGAGGAACATACAATACCATGATGTGCGAGATAGTAAAGAAGTCACCGGAGAACGATTCTCGAGCGAAGAAAGTTATCGATACATTATAAAAGACGGTGTCAAAATCTTGGTAGATTCAACAAAACAATCAACTTCATCATTACGAGATGATGATTTACGCAAAAAGAATGTTCAAGATACTGAGAACGTAAGTGACGATAGATCTACTCATCGCTATTATATCATAGAGAATGGAATTAAAACTTACATCGATACCATACAAAAAGATGTATCACAGACCGCAAGAACAAGCGATGTTGTCAGGAAAGATACAACCCAAACATCCACAGATACGAAGGGGTATAAAGAAGATTTTGGCGAAACAACTGAGGAAATTACAAGATACATCATAAAAGATGGTGTCAAAATATTGCTTGATTCAACAAAACACACAACGAAAGGCGATGATTCGCGTAAAAAAATGTATAAGGATACTGAGAACACTAGTGATGACAAATCTACTGGATACTATATCATTGAAAACGGAATTAAAACATATATTGATACCACACGTAAAGAGATTTCGCAAACAGCACGAACAAGTGACGTTTTAAAAAAAGATATAACACAAACATCCAGAGATACGAAGGGATATAGAGAAGATTTTGGAGAAACTACAGAGGAAATTACAAGATACATTATAAAAGACGGTGTCAAAATATTGCTTGACTCAACAAAACAAACAAAGAAAGACGGCGATTTGCGCAAAAAACCCGACGACGATACCACTCGTAAACCTAAAGGTTTTAAAGATGATGACGACAAATCCACTGGATATTATATCATAGAGAATGGTATCAAAACATACGTCGATACCACAAGAAAAGATGTTTCACAGACCGCAAGAACAAGCGATGTCGTCAAAAAAGATACATCCCAAACATTCAGAGATACTAAAGGGTATAGAGAAGATTTTGGTGAAACAACTGAAGAAGTTACAAGATACATCATAAAAGATGGTGTAAAAATATTGCTTGACTCAACAAAACAAACAAAGAAAGACGGCGATTTGCGCAAAAAACCCGACGACGATACCACTCGTAAACCTAAAGGTTTTAAAGATGATGACGACAAATCCACTGGATATTATATCATAGAGAATGGAATCAAAACATACGTCGATACCACAAGAAAAGATGTTTCACAGACCGCAAGAACAAGCGATGTCGTCAAAAAAGATACAACCCAAACATTCAGAGATACTAAGGGGTATAGAGAAGATTTTGGTGAAACAACTGAAGAAGTTACTCGATACATCATAAAAGATGGTGTAAAAATATTGCTTGACTCAACAAAACAAACAAAGAAAGACGGCGATTTGCGCAAAAAACCCGACGACGATACCACTCGCAAACCTAAAGGTTTTAAAGATGATGATGACAAATCCACTGGATATTATATCATAGAGAATGGAATCAAAACATACGTTGATACCACAAGAAAAGATGTTTCACAGACCGCAAGAACAAGCGATGTCGTCAAAAAAGATACGACCCAAATATTCAGAGATACTAAGGGGTATAAAGAAGATTTTGGTGAAACAACTGAAGAAGTTACAAGATACATCATAAAAGATGGTGTCAAAATATTGCTTGACTCAACAAAACAAACAAAGAAAGACGGCGATTTGCGCAAAAAACCCGACGACGATACCACTCGTAAACCTAAAGGTTTTAAAGATGATGATGAAAAATCCACTGGATATTATATCATAGAGAATGGAATCAAAACATACGTCGATACCACAAGAAAAGATGTTTCACAGACCGCAAGAACAAGCGATGTCGTCAAAAAAGATACAACCCAAACATTCAGAGATACTAAGGGGTATAGAGAAGATTTTGGTGAAACAACTGAAGAAGTTACTCGATACATCATAAAAGATGGTGTAAAAATATTGCTTGACTCAACAAAACAAACAAAGAAAGACGGCGATTTGCGCAAAAAACCCGACGACGATACCACTCGCAAACCTAAAGGTTTTAAAGATGATGATGACAAATCCACTGGATATTATATCATAGAGAATGGAATCAAAACATACGTTGATACCACAAGAAAAGATGTTTCACAGACCGCAAGAACAAGCGATGTCGTCAAAAAAAATACGACCCAAATATTCAGAGATACTAAGGGGTATAAAGAAGATTTTGGTGAAACAACTGAGGAAGTTAAGAGATACATCATAAAAGACGGTGTAAAAATATTACTTGATTCAACAAAGCAAACAACGAAAGATGCCGATTTGCGTAAAAAACCTGAGGATTCTCCAAAGAAAACAAAAACTGTCAAAGAGGATGAGAAGCCTATCGAAGACAAACCGACAGGGTACTATGTTACAGAGAATGGTATCAAAACGTATATCGATAATACAAGCAAAGAGGTATCAAAGACAATAAGAAAAAGTGATATTAAAAAAGATACAACGCAAACATTCAGAGATATCAAAGGGTATAAAGAAGATTTTGGTGAAACGACCGAAGAAATCACAAGATACATAATCAAAGATGGCGTAAGAATTCCTTTAGATACAACAAAACAAACAACTTCATCGCCCAAAGGTGATGTTTTGCGCAAAAAGCCTGTAACTGATAAAGATACCGCGCGAAGCACAACAACTTTCATTGACACTGAGAAGACTTTTGACGATAGGTCATCCCCTGAAAAAGTAAAGAACTACGTTATCGAGAATGGAATAAAAACATATATCGATACCACACCCAAAGGTAAATCACCGTCCCCAAAAAAGGGTGAAATTGACACAAAAGATACGAAAAAAACAACCAGAGACTCAAAGGTGTATAAAGAAACTTTGGATGAATCTGTATCAACAGAAGAAATCACAAGGTATATAATTAAAGACGGCGTAAAAATTATCGTTGACTCCACCGGCAAACCGATTTCTCCGAAAGACGACAAAGAACAGAAACCCGGCACATCACAAAAATCACCAGAAGACAAGAAGGACGTCAAAAGAATCTCGCCGGAAAAAGTTATTACAGATGATTCAATGAATTATGTTATTGAAAATGGAATAAGAACTTATATAGATAAAACACCAAAGGGAAAGCCAGCACCTAAAACAGAAAAGCCTGGTGAAGATTTTCCAAAGAAAACTGATAAAAAAGATGAAATTGATAAGATAAGGCCAGAAGAAACCGAGAAGTATGTTATAGAAAATGGTATCAGAACATTAATCGATACATCACCAAGTAAACAAAGAAAATCACCGATCGAAGACGATGATTCAAGAAAAGTCTTTAAAGACCAGAAAGTTACATACACAACTACAGATGTAAAACAGACCAGTGAGCAATATACTGACAAAGTTTCCCAGTACGTAATTGAACATGGCGTTAAAACTTTACTCGAACCTAAAACTCCACAAAAGCCAATCGATAAAAAGGGCAAACCTGATGAAAAAAATCTAAAATCTCCGACTGATATTAAGGATGGAAAGACAAAGAAAGAAAATCTTCCCTTCGTAGAAGGAACAGAAACATATATCATAGAAAATGGAATAAAAACACGCATTGAGCCCAAAGATAAAAAGCCTAAAAAAACCGAACCTACAGATGTTAAAAAGATTAAAGATACTGAAAGTATCACAGATTTCACGTCAGTTGATAAATTTTCTACGACGTCCAGCAAAACAACAGATTTCAGAGACACGAAAAATTTAAAAGTAGTTAAAGAAGACGTAAATACACTTTTTATAACAGAAGAGACCTACATCGATGGAAAACGAGTACCCCAAAGAGTTCTTGAGAAACCGACCGATGAAAAACCTGGAAAAGAAACAGGTAAACCCACAGGTAGGAGACCTGGAGAAGAAACAGATAAGCCAACAAGTAAAAAACCTGATGGAAAACCTGAAAATGAAACAGATAAGCCTTCAAGTAAAAAAACAGTTGAATCCCCCGATAGGAAAAAAGATGACACGACACCAGTCGACAAGAAACCTGGAAACAAAACTCCTAAAAGGACAGTGGATAATGACGCTCCAGAAGACGCTCCCAGATATGTTATTGAAAATGGCATAAAAACTTTGCTGGAGCCTAAAAATAAAAAACCAATAACAAAAAAAGATAAATTTTCTACGACGTCCAGCGAAACAATAGATTTCAGAGACACGAAAAATTTAAAAGTAGTTAAAGAAGACGTAAATACAATTTTTACAACAGAAGAGACTTACATCGATGGAAAACGAGTACTCCAAAGAGTTCTTGACAAACCTACCGATGAAAAACCTGGAAAAGAAACAGGTAAACCCACAGGTAGGAGACCTGGAGAAGAAACAGAAAAGCCAACAAGTAAAAAACCTGATGGAAAACCTGAAAATGAAACAGATAAGCCTTCAAGTAAAAAACCAGTTGAATCTCCCGATAGGAAAAAAGATGACACGACACCAGTCGACAAGAAGCCTGGATACAAAACTCCTAAAAAGACAGTGGATGATGACGCTCCAGAAGACGCTCCCAGATATGTTATTGAAAATGGCATAAAAACTTTGCTGGAGCCTAAAAATAAAAAACCAATAACAAAAAAAGATAAATTTTCTACGACGTCCAGCGAAACAACAGATTTCAGAGACACGAAAACTTTTAAAATAGTTAAAGAAGACGTAAATACAATTTTTATAACAGAAGAGACCTTCATCGATGGAAAACGAGTACCCCAAAGAGTTCTTGAGAAACCCACCGATGAAAAACCTGGAAAAGAAATAGGTAAACCCACAGGTAGGAGACCTGGAGAAGAAACAGATAAGCCAACAAGTAAAAAACCTGATGGAAAACCTGAAAATGAAACAGATAAGCCTTTAAGTAAAAAACCAGTTGAATCCCCTGATAGGAAAAAAGATGACACGACACCAGTCGACAACAAGCCTGGATACAAAACTCCTAAAAAGACAGTGATTGATGACGCTCCAGAAGATGCTCCGAGATATGTTATTGAAAATGGTATAAAAACATTGCTGGAGCCTAAAAATAAAAAACCTATAACAAAAAAAGATACATTTTCTACGACGTCTAGCGAAACAACAGATTTCAGAGACACGAAAAATTTAAAAGTAGTTAAAGAAGACGTAAATACGATTTTTATAACAGAAGAGACCTACATTGATGGAAAACGAGTACCCCAAAGAGTTCTTGTGAAACCCACCGATGAAAAACCTAGAAAAGAAACAGGTAAACCCACAGGTAGGAGACCTGGAGAAGAAACAGATAAGCCAACAAGTAAAAAACCTGATGGAAAACCTGAAAATGAAACAGATAAGCCTTTAGGTAAAAAACCAGTTGATTCCCCTGATAGGAAAAAAGATGACACGACACCAGTCGACAAGAAGCCTGGGTACAAAACTCCTAAAAAGATAGTGGATGATGACGCTCCAGAAGACGCTCCCAGATATGTTATTGAAAATGGTATAAAAACTTTGCTGGAACCTAAAAATAAAAAACCAATAACAAAAAAAGTTGAACCGAAACCTGTACAGTACGATGAGTATACTACTACATCGAATAAGTTTACCGACATTAAAAACTTTAACGTCTCTGAAACATCTCGAGTAACTGAAGAAAATATAAACACAACATTTGTAGTCGAAGAAAATTACATTGACGGTAAAAAAGTACCGAAAATACTCGATAAAGATAAGCCACGTGATAAGAAACCAATTTCTGATGGGAAGATGCCAACAACACCGAAGCCAAGTGGTAAGCCAACAGACAAAAAACCATTAGGAGAAGACGGCAAACCTTCCGATGACAAGCCTGGAAAAGGAGACAAGGATAAGCCGACAGACAAGAAACCATTAAAAGATGATGGAAAACCTACTGACGACAAGCCTGGAAAAGGAGACAAGGATAAGCCAACTGAGAAAAAACCTACATTTGACAAAGGTAGACCCGTAGATAAAAAGCCAGGAGACGAAAGTAAACCTGAAGATGACGAATCCAAACCATATCAAATCGCTCGCATAACAGATGACACAAGGAAACCTGTAGACAGGCGTACAGACGTGAATCTGTATTCTACTACTCAAGAGTTCAGTACCAACACAACTGAAGTAACGAAGCAGGCTTTCCAAGTGGAACAAACCACCAGCAAAGTTGAGGTTATCAAGTATGTGATCGAGAATGGAATAAAAACCAAGATTGTGACGTACGAAGACGCCAAAACTGACGAAAAAGTAAATAAGCAGAGTTTTGTGGATCGAAGCATAGTGTCGGATGTCAAGGAATTTGTGAGTAATATTTATTTTTTCTTCTTAAAAGGCATTCCCATGTCGCTGTAATTCTCTACATTGACCGTACTTCGGCGTCTTCTAATTCTCAGATTTGTATTTTAGTTCTTCTTTGGATTTGTCAGGAAATTAATCCATTCATCATGATTATATTAAAAAATATATTATTACCGATCGGTATATTTATACTTAGAACATCGTTTATTTATGCAAAATTTGTTACTAAAATAGAGGTAGATCAATCAAGATAAATCAAAAATGTTAATTTATTTATTTTTAAAATTATATTGCTTTGCAATATAAATAGAATAAAAGCCCAACTCTGACGTATTCCGCAGTATATCTCGGCATAATCTTCTCAAAATAGATCAATTTAACTGATATCAAAACAATTAACAAAAGAGATGTCTGCAAAGGGAATTCTTCTCATGCGTACAAGGGGAGTCATTTCACTAATATAAATAAAATAATTAGGAATGTTGTGTCGTTGTTCGTGTTGTGTTCCAAAACTCTACACCAGAATCTGCGGTGTGGAGTTATCTGGGCTGCCTATTTATTCTGCCGATATAAAAAAAATGTATTTTTCAATACTGAAATATTTACCAAGATATCTTTGTGGCGTGGCATCAGTAATTAATATTATTATAATAAAAGCCTAGTTATTTGCGTATGTCGTGTGATCACTGGGAATTATCCAACAGCACTTGACCGACACCTGTTGATATCCAACAAGCTGCCTGAAAATCTTACTTACGATGTTATGAAAAGTGTTATAGTAATTTTGGTATTTTTCACTTACAGAAAGACACCCGCGTATCGACAACTACCCATGATGTTGTAGACAGAGCTATCACGAGCCGTGATGACCTCACTAGCATGACACACACCACCGAGCGGTTAACAGATAAGAGAGGACCAAGACCGTTGTCTCCGGGAAGCAGGAAGCCCTTGGATCAGTCTCCAGATGGAAAGACACCCAAAGATGGAAAGAAGAAGCCCCAAGACGAACAACCGGATAAGAAGAAGCCAGGCGACAAAGATGACAAGAAAAAACCCGGCGAAGAGTCGCCGGACAAGAAAAAACCTAGAGAGGAGACTCCGGATAAGAAAAAACCAAAAGAAGAGACACCAGATAAGAAAAAACCACACACTACTCCTAAGGAACAATGCGTCTGTGAAATCTGCACTTGTGGGTGAGTGTCCTTTCAACTTATATTTCCGACATATGTAATTATCGCATTGGGAAAGGGTTCTTCGCTTTTATTTCTAAACTTATTTAATATATCCTATATTGTAAATATTACATAATCTTATTTCGGTTACATTATTGTAATCACATTTATTACTGTAATTATTTTTTTATAAATATTTTGTACTGTACGTATTATATTATATTATATTATGTTATTTGACATACATTCTTTTTTCATTTGACACAAAAAATAACTGTTATGCACAAAGGTAAGTTATATCATAACATAAATTGGAATGTGGTAGTTTTAAGCAACGGTGAATATTTCAGTGGTGAACAATTCCTTTTCACCATACTTAAGATAATTATTTCCGAGTTGAACAAACTGTATTTATTTAAGTTAAGAAATCTGCATTTAATTTATCGGTACAAAACTATTACGATGTTCATTCATTAGAAATATCCAACCACTATGTGTTCACTTTAATGCAAACAAATCCTTCCGGCACTTGTCGCAAGAATCAGGTATATTTTGTTTGTAAGTATATTTTTTTTACTTTTTTCTCTAGGTTGAATATAAACGAAGATGAACATAGCTGAGATATGCACTAGGTCAAGTTTTTAGAAAAGTATAATCATATTCTGACTACTATCCTCAGGAATCGTTATATGCCATGTGTACTTAGGGCCGGTTGTTTGATCACTAATTAGAGTAATAGTTGAGCAAAAAGCATCGATTTTTTGATGAATGATGAATACGGATGTTTTGATTAGTGGAAAATGAAAAAATCTAGCTTTTTCTTAACAATTACTCTTACTCCTGATCAAACAACCGGCCCTTAGACAGATTTTTTAACGGAAATAACTAACAAGCCATCACGCCGTTTCACCGCGGGGGTAGGCAGAGAACGCCACATTCTTCTATCTTGGCATACCACTTTTGCTGCGGCTACATTCATATATCATCTCATGCATGCTCTACGGCTGTTGAGGCTTTTGACAGAGCCATCCTCCAACATTTGTAATATCCGATCGTGCCAGGTCTTTCGCGGACGCCCTCTGTTCCTGCTGCCCTCGACACTCACCTTATGTATTTTCTTAATTATTAATTCCTCGCTCGTACGTTTCGCATGACCAAACACATTCAGCGAACCTTTCTTTATTTATCTACCACGATTGAAGAAATTTTTTTTTTATAAAACCTTCGAAAAATTAAAAAATTTCGATGGTTTTATTAGGCGATATGCAATAGATTGTATTTCTATTGAAATATACTGAAAATACTTAATATATTTATATGTACTCGCGGAGGTATAGAGCGGACTCCGCCCTATACCTCTGCGGGTACAGGTCGTCCTCCTGATGATGTTGAATACGAATTCAACGAAACGTCGAGAATCGTTTCTCGGAAAAACATACGGTTCGTATAAAATATCCGTAACTATTTACAGTTAAATATGTCTAACGACCATAATAACAACTTTAACTCTTTAATATCTATTACTTATTAAATAGTATATTATCTTCTATTACTTATCATGTGTCCTTCTCTGAGAGATGTATGTGTGTTTGGTTATACTCGTATACAAGAAAAAAAATTACTTGCATATATTTCCTATCCGACAACGTTCTTTCATATGACGTCTTCGAGCGCATGGTCTTAATAAATTACGCGTAGGTATTATAAATTTTATCCATGTTAATAAAAACCAGGTTTCCTCAGTTATAAAAATCTCACATTTTACTTTTGCTCAAAATTTTAAATAAGGTGAAGTTTAACGCCTACACTTGTACACTTAAAACGAGTTTAAAATATACATATCTCACACACATTGAAGGTATTTTATTCCAGTCTGTTTAAATGTCGTCTGATTTTTTTTCAAGTTCAGTTAGTGTTCTTTCTTTTTGTGGAAAATAAAAGCAAGTGTAATGTTGTACATTTATTGCATAATATTCACTGTATATTATGTATTCATTCTATGTTAAAATAGACTTCATTAGGACATAGAAAAGGGTCTTGTTTTACTATCTCAAAAATACTGTTATTACCACGGAGTCAATAAAATAAAGTTTACAACATGGATAAAACAAAAATTATAAAAAATAATAATGGACAGGGATATTTAAAGTATATTTGTGAAAGTACTAAGGAGGTTTCCAGTTAGTTGTTGACTATTTCGTAGTGTCATTAGGTTCGAAATGTTTGCCTTTGTCTTTTGAATTAAGCGAATACGCGTAATCGTAATAGAAGAAAATTTTAAGTATATTTTTGAAAGTTCTATGGGAGTTTCCAGTTCGTTCTTAACCAGGTATTTCGTGGGATGTCATTAGGTTCGTAAATTTTCCCTTTGTCTTTTGTATCGAGCCAATACGTAATGTAAAATAGGTGGAAAATTTAAGTAGGTATATTTGTGAAAGTACTGAGGAGGTTTATTTCGTTTGACTATTTCGTAGGATGTCATTAGGTACGTAATTTATGCCTTTGTCTTTTGTATCAAGCAAATATGTAATGTAAAATTTAAGTATACCTATTTGTTAAAGTACTAAGGAAGTTTCCAGTTTTTTCTCGACTATTTCGTAGGTTGTCAGTAGGTTCGTAATTTTTTCTCTAGTCATATGTATCACACAAATACTTGATGTAAAATAGGCGTAAAATATTCCCGCACAAGCCAGTGTTACGTGCGTGCCATGTGCAATAAAAGTAGCAAGCGTAGCCATAATGCACTGTATAATATTGTGGCCTGCGACTAAACGACTAATGGAAGCCACAAGGACAAGACTGACTTGTTGAGCAATCTCCGCAAACTGACATCTGAATTGAAGATAATTGGGTCGGGCACAATGGTCATATTCAACAAGTCCAAAACTATTTCATGCTGCGTAGGTATTCAATTGCCTAAACGCCGAAATGATAAAGAAACAGGGAACGCACACGATATATGTAAGGAAATGTAATCTTCATCATAGTCTTCAGTGGTGCCACAACCCAGTGTGGGTCCTGGCCCCATGTAATCTGTAAATTTAATCTTACAGGTGATCAAATAAAAGTTACGCTATGTCTATTATACACCAGACATGCGCAGTATGTTAGCATGAGCTTTACGCAAACATATAGTTTTGAAAAAAAGCAAAATTGAGTATTTATGTGACAGAATATTGTGATATACTAAATTCTGAATAATATGATAATAATTGTGATGGAAATATTATGAAATATCTGTATTTTATTTTGATTTTTTCGTAGAAATTCTAGTTATAGTTACCTACATATATTTGACACTTAATAATATATATTGACCTTAATATTTACTACAGATAGTACGGAGAATGTTTTATCCAAAGGCAAATATAAAATTCTATATTTATCTACGGATAAAACATTGTCCGTATACTTAGACCGATTGATTTTGCTCAACCGATTAATTTTGCTAGGTAGTAAGTATAGCCACTTCGCGGGCAATGTAGTCCGCTGCGCGCCACGGCCGGAATTTCCTTAAAACCTTTTTAATGTTGAAAATATATTTAATATTAAAAAATTAAAGTGGTCTACCACAATTACTTAGCATTCCTTCGATACACGTGCCACCTTGCGATAGATTATAATTCCGAAAGTAGTTGAGTTTTGACGGATGACAGATTTTCAGGTAGGTACATAATAATTGAGGTTTTTTCTCTTGACACACCTACTGGACAAATGTCAATAAACAGAAAATAAACAGTATTTTGTTACATTTTGTAGCATAATCTATATAAAAGACATAAGATTTCAAAAAATTTGATAGTTTTGATAACACTATTTTTTTCTTACTGACAATGGAGACACCACAGTTATACACGTTTTTGGCGATATATATTATAATATAGATGTACTAAAAAATCCGGCAATTTATAAGCGTATTTATTTATAAACAAAACAGAACATGCAACCAATAAATACAACATTCTTAATTTTAACTACATGCTATTTTTTTAAATAAACATAATTAATGAAAGCATTAGAGCGGTATTGAAACTGAAAAAAACATTCGCCGCACCTGCCCTCTTAATAATCCGACAAAACGCAAACTGCAAAAAAAAAAACAAAAAAAAAAAATAAAATCATCCTTTTCACTTTATTTTTATCGTAATAATAATGCATATACACAGAACGATTGTCATTCACTACCGTTGCAAAATTTTTAGCACAAATAAAAATATCGCTTAAAATAAACATTAGTATTGAGGTTATTATTCACAAATTACACAGTAGTGATTCGCAATACAAGATAACAATGTTATTTGCAATGTTTCTTTTTAAATTTAATATACATTGATGTAATATAACTCGAATGGGAAATGAATAACGATGACGAAAAAGATTGGTGCGAAATACGTAAACATAGCAGCGGGTACGAATTTAAAACTATTTTTCAAAAGCTGATAATACCTAGGCCACATAAGTATTTTAGAACTTCAAAACGATATTTTTTATGATATTGAGATACAAGATGGCTATTTTAAATAATATATTTATAATGTATGTGTACTTATCTAAAGCATATTGCCAAATTTTGCGTAGTTACTCTTTAGGACTTGGCGCAAACCATAGCAGATTTCTTCTTCCCCTGACTACCTCAACCCTTACCCAACATCAAAGGCTATTCTTATTGGTTTGTGTTATTTTAACAACCATGTCTTGACCATTTTGTATAACATTGAACACTTGTCAGTTTTTACGTGATGACATTTGACAAATGTGTTGACATTTCTCGTACAAACTTTACGCCTACCTAAATGAATACATCCCATCTATTTTGTCTCAAGGTATTATAACGATATTGTTAACCAAAGATCTAATTCATAGATACTCTACGACCCTGACTCACAATCAAAGCACAGGCGCACTCCCTTATATAAATATGATATCAATTGCACGTCTTCAAAATTTTGCTCAGTTGCACTCTAGTACCCTGAGGAAAATAAATCCATCCCCACGGAAATCTCCCCCTTGGATAAAATTTTGCATACGTACAATTTAGGACCTGCGCAAAACAAAATCAGCCCCTATCCCGTCCAGTAATCCGGTATTATAAATTATAATTGAAAATGAATATCGTGTGAACACACTGCGTAAATATTTAAAAATTATAGGTGTTTGACATACTCGAGATTGTGTTTAATAAGTGAATTGCAATATTGTATGAAGAAATCAATTTATGATACGACGAAATGTACGATTTAATATGCGCACTCAGCGAACTTATTTCATTATAATTTAAAAAAAAGCGTACGTAAGTTCTGATTGTAACGAAATAAACTTATTAAGAAGTTAAATTGTTGGAATGATGACGAGGTCAATCGGGCGAAATGGACACACTTATTAAGTTCTGCTGACTGAAGTTATTTCAGCTTATTAAGTATTTCTTCCAAGAAAGAACTGACACGCCGCCACTGCATAATTTATAAATAGCCGTGACTGCACCGCGCTTACTATCGCTAACAAAAACAGAAATAAAATTGTAGACCGTTGGCTGTTTTTGCGGAAATAAAATAAAGCGATTGATATTTATAATTGAATGAATGAAGTACAATTCGTGCTTGATTTTTCATTTCAAAACGTTCTGCTAACAAGAGAAGCGTTTGTATGAAGAATAATTCGGTGGCCCGGTGTCTATAACCCTCACCAAACCGCGACAGAAAATATCCGTACGAAGCGTTTATTATTATTTAACTAACATCCCGGCGGCAAAGTAAAAAGTATAAATATTTTGTGAACGTTATGGAGATAACATAATACACAATGTCAAGTCGCGTTATCGTGAGGAATTTAGAAATTTTTGCGCCACTATTTATTGATATTATGAATATCGTGATAGGCCTACTTTAGAAGACACAAATCTATAATACACGAAAAATAAAATTTGTTAAACAAAATTTTCACTCCACCTAATGCTCACGTTTAAAAAGACATAAGTCACATGTTTTCTGTAATCTGATTTTTTATTTTATTTGAATCTGTTTCTCAACTGTAATATAAAACTTCCTTTACCTTCTTTAACACGACGTTATCTGGTTTTTGTTATTTCATTAATACAAGATTTTCAAAACTGGTAACTGCCTTCAGCTATACCATGTGCAATATAATACCATATTTTATTTATATATTTATAACACAGAGATTATCGACAGGTCATTAATGACTCTGAAAGATATGATATTAAGATATAATGGAAACACATTTTAATACAATTGGGGAAACAGCATGTTATACAATACACTTTTTAATTGTTTAGAAAATATAAATACTCTAAAATTTAGGACAATTAATAAGAAATTGTAAGTACTACACAAATAAAGGAGCGCCTGGATTCCAAGGTTAACTACGTTTAATCGCATTACGCGACAATCTCGAAATTTATTTTTAGATAATATTCCTAGTAGGTACTATCTAGTACGGGTTTGTTATCTAAAGCTGGCACGTACACAGTAATCCAGCCAATGCAATTTTTATTTTAACCATTTAAAAATGCAATGTTTTTAAAGGTTTTTATCTGTGTTATTCTGTACAATGTTATTCTGTGCAATACAATCTGTGCTATTCTGAAAATAGCAATATTGAGATGTCAAATCTTTATCCCAATCTTGACAGTAATTTCGATGTTTTAAGTTTGACATGTTTGAAATTAATGAATTCAATTAATCAGAAAGCTCTAACGCGTTAACAAACCTTAAGTTATTCACAATTATGAATAATGAGCTTTGTAATTTATTGAATTCATTAATTTTAAACCTGCCAAACATAAAACGTCCAAAAAACGGCGTCACAATGTTATACAATAACTGTCAAGATACAGGAAATAGCAAGGTGGGAAATGTGTGTACACGCCAGCTTTAGTTAACCGACCTGTAAAATATTGTTGGGTATTCTGCCCCATTAATCTAAAAAGCAGTATCTCTAATAAACAAATTACTAAGTAAATCAAGAAAATGTGAATGGAGCAATTTCTATCATTGAATCAAATGAATTTTTTTTTTGCTCAGTCAATAGACATTGAATTAATACAGATAAAAAAGGTTATTGAATTATTATTTGAGGCATTTTTATATAGATTAAACCTTAAAACTGCAACATGTTACATGCCCCAGATATATTGCAAATTGAAAATGCTTTTATATTTTAATATTTTGATGGAAATACGGCAGACAAGTTTTTTAGAAAGGTAAAACGTGCCATCAAGTATACAAAACCACAAAAAACATTTTTTATAAAGTATGGATTTACTGCCTTTAGCTCAGTGGGACAGTATAAGCTGTATTATTGTCATTATGCTAGTAAAAACTTGTAAGTTGGTCAACTTCTATTCATTTGCAAAAAGAAATTTTTTGTAGCGTTAATATCTTTGATAAATAAAGTTGTTCAATAAATTTATCGTTGACCTTATTATTTCTTTAAGCTTCTCAATTTAATTAAATTTGGTTGAACATTTGGTCAATTATTTTAATTTTATTTGTAAGTAGTGGAAAAAGAAATAGTATTCTATTTTATTAAATAAATTATGGTAATCTCCAGGATCCAGATCCCCTTAAATGTCATCAATGTTATTGTGAAATTTACGCACGTATCGATAAACGTACTGAAAATGCACATTGAATATAAATTTGATTGAATGAGCAGATGGGCAGATACCAGGAATGCATACCTAATGATCGGGACAAATATCTGCTCTGAATGTGTACGGGAATTATAATGCCATGAATACGTATGACTAGTAACTAGCCCGTGGGAAACACGAGCCCTTAAGTTTTGAAAGTACAATTATGTACGGAATCATATTTTCAAATATTATAACACATTTCATACAGTATCACCGCCACGCTTTCGTCGGCGACATTTGACGCATATTTCGAAAAATAAAACGGTTCGCTTCCTTGCTAAATATACAGTGTATACACTACCATTGCTTTCATGTAATGGAATATAATAACAATGAATAGGTATGTCAATTAAATTTTAAAATGATTGTTTGAAAATATAGGAATCTACGCTGAAGATTGAACCTGGTTTCTGGTCACTTGAATTTTCAATATAGCGTGCACATTATAAATATTATCAAAACACAAAATATATTTTTTAGTGTTTACGATTATTGTGCTTCCGTCCTGAAGAAAACACAGCTGTATCGAAAACAGTAGAAGTTAGAAATAATAAATGTGGTATATGTAGGTATTTATTATATGTGAAATTTTTTTTTGTTACATATTACATTTTTTATACATACCAACACACTCAAATTAATAGCTTTTACTTTTACAGTAATGTTTTCTCAATTTCATTCCCAGATTTAACTGTAATTTCGGATATTTTATACGCACCGTATGTATTACCGAGAAGCGAATCTCGACATTTCGTTGGATACTTATCCGACCTCCACCTCTGCGGGTAAAGGTCGTCCTCCTGATGACGTTGGATAAGTATCCAACGAAACGTCGAGATTCGCTTCTCGGTAATACATACGGTGCGTATAAAATATCCGAAATTACAGTTAAATATGTCTAACGACCTTAATAACAACCTTAACTCTTCATTCCCAGACCCTTAATTTATGCAAAATATTTTTTTATGTACTTGTGTTACTAGAATTATAGGGAATATTGTAAAAAAGTTGTGTGGGTATTAATACTTATAACCAAAAAGTAAAATTTATTCAATGGATTGTTAATAAACATGTCTTTGTTAATTACTTGAGACAGGGTTACTAACATATATAATATATTTTTATTACAAATTAAAGGCAATATTGTTGTACAGATCCAAGTCAGTAGGTAATCATCAAACATAACAATTTCGCTGTCTGTCCGTCTGTCTATCCCCGTAACTTCGTGTAACGTCCGTAATTTCGTTCGAATTCACGGCTAAAAAAATGACCGGAGATGAGGCTTGAACCCCGGGCCACCAAACCCGAACGGCCGATTAACGCACGTTACTACAGCCGCCTCTCCGTAGATCTATAAGGGCTTAGCAAACACGCGAATCAATTTCCCGTCATTTTTGACGGGTAACAGCTTGTATTATTACAGTGACGATGTTTCGTGCTTCACGTTATACTTACTCGCGAAGGTTGCCAATTGCAAAAAATAAAAAAGTAAACAATGAAATTACATCAGCATATCCGGTGTTTTACACTAAAGAAAAAATATTCAAATACAGGTAAACATATTGTATTGAAATGCAGAATTGTGAATTCATACAATGATAAATTAACGACCACCATCCTCGTCACTCTCCGCAACACTAATGTGTATATAATTGTTCGCAGATCGGGTAAAACCGTCTCGCTAATGGCTGCTCTGTTGATACTATTATAAAGTAAAAAAATACAGACCACCCACCGATCTATTTATGCACGTCCTAGGACGGGCAAAAAGGACATAATTTAAATAATTAACTATCTAAGCAAATATTATAATTGCGGATCTTATCCATTTTTGCGTAATTACTTCTTAGGACACTCCGCAAAACACTGGAACCTCCACATTGAATTCTATTCACCGAATATCATTCTGTAGATAACATTTTTGAAACATACCCAAACTATGTTTTATATATCGAGAACGTACATAATATATTTTTAAGCTATAATTAATCAGTTTTATAGCAATTAAAAAGGATTTTGTTTTAAAACAAGCATTCTGTCTTATTTTGAATTATAGCCAGATTAGCAATTTCGGGCACACACTACTAGTATATGTTTTATTTTGTTTTGAAAACCAGTTTTACTGATTCAATTTATTGCCTATATCAATTTCGCATTTCTTTATATCTCATTGAAAAAAATAATGTGGGAAAGAAAAACCGTAACAAATCAGATAATCATTTTTTTTATACAAAGCGAGTCTCGGACACCTCAAGTCTTTAAAAAACAATTGAAAAATACAAAACAAGCAAAGACGTCTTGGCATATTTTTTGATAGATAAATTGAATTTGAAAACAAAATAGCTGATGATGAAATTGATGTCAAAAGCTGAAAATAGTCATGATGAACTAGAAATTCCAGACGGAATAAGCTATGTAAATAGCATGACGCCAGAGCGTACTGTTCGAGAATAATTGTTGCTGCTTCAAACATAAGCTGATTAAGATATATACCGATTATGTTACAATTAGAACAAAACATGTTACAATTACAATACGAAATACGCTTTTTTGTGGTCAAGATATTATAAACGTTGCAAAAAAGTATCTTATAATATACATATAAAGAAGTAATGTAGCTCTTTAATTTGTAGGTGTGTGCGCGGTAATGTTTCTGTCATAAAATTACGTAAAAGTACATATGCAACATGATATCACGTAAAATTAATGCGCTGTGTAAATAAAGTTTTAATCACCTGTTCATACTTCATTCAAATGAACACACTGAGCACTTTTTAAGCCTGCAAACGGAATATAATTATCTTTTTGTATACCCGTGCAAGGAAATAACACATTTGTATAATTGGCTTCCTCCAGACACCGCCAAGTGTGATTCTTTCTACTCGAGGCACTTATTTTAGTTGTACTCTTAAGCCGACCATAAATTAATGTCAGGAGATGTGATATTAATTTAGTTCAGCGTTGTTTTGCGTTGATTATAAACATTAATCGACCGCGGGGATGTATTGAATTACCCGCTGCAAATGACTCGTGAATCAGAATCATAAATCTGTGCAGGAAAATTCAAATCACGGTCGTCATCGGGGCATTTACAACTAGTGTTGATAACGCCATTTAAGCGTCACTTTTACCATATAAATAAAATACCACAAACAATTTTTAATACCCAAAACCGTATTTCACAGTTTTGTATTAGGTACAAATTTCTCATTGGTTTGTTCTTTGTAATGAACAGAAAGGCAAGGGCTTTACCAATATAATCGTACTTATATCTCCAATTAAAAAGTTTTGAATGCAACACAAGTATGGTACTTCGAACACAATTAGATAGGGTATTTATGTGACAGGTTTTGCTAGGAAAATTGACAACTTTACTGCTGTAAAAATTAACTTTGCAAAAATATACATTTACGCATAATTTAAAGAAAATAAAATATTATATATTATTGAGATTTAATCCTGTGGAACTACGAGTATTTAAGACGGGGCAAAACAAGTATTGAATAGGACATATTTTTATATTATCGAAAGTAAATTCTAAGAAAATGTGACACAAAGACCATTTTTGACATCCCCGGCGTGGAATGGAACTTCGGTAGACCTCGTGACAAACGGAGATTTTTACCATTCTATTATTAGCGAAGAATATACATTACATCTCTAAATATCAGTTTATAAAATAACTTTACTCTCTTATTAAAACTGTCTTGATATAAAGTTCAATGTGGTAAAATATTATTTTTAAATCAATATAAATATTAAAAATTGATATCAACAAAAATAAATAAAATACCTTTCCGAATTCGGTCTTGCGATGCTTTATTATTATTATTATATATATTATGTTTATGTAGAATACACTTGGTAATCATTATAACTGATGGCGTGACGCATTCAGTAGGTGTCAACATAATTTTGGTAACGAGAAATATCTTTTTCAAATAAAGGTGAAAAAAAAACACAAGGCAAGAGTGCGAATGAAATTTTTTTGCGCACTTTTTGCGACAAATCATAATAAGTAATAAGGAACCCCTGACAAACATATTCTTGTACACATTCGATTAATATAATTATTTTCTCTCTTAAGTATTATTTTATGTATATTATTTACATAGTGTATAATAATACACTGCCCATGCATAATAGGTAGGTATCGAGCAACAAAAATTAGTTTAGATAGGTACCTACCTACCCATTAGGCGGTAACTTTTTACCGGCAGGTTTTTTGCGTGGAATATATTCAAAATTCAAATAAAACAAAATAGTATCGCAACCTTGGTTGCGCGGAACGTCAGCGCGGCAAATAACGACCTAACCTACAATATGTGAGCCGATTTCCATTGTTCGATATTTTTTATAGATTACTGTGTAATTTACTGCACAGTACAGAACTTCACAAATGACGTTCATTTGCGTTGAATAGAAATTCTCTTTACCGTCTGTGTGTGATTGCGTTGACCGAATTTATCGTGAACTGGATCATATGTGGGGTATAAAAGCAAAAGCAGCAATGTCAACAAAATTTAAAAAATGTTTTGAATACAGTCACCTAGGATTACTAATTTAAAATGTACTGAATTCCAGATTTTATGTGTCTATCCCTTCCAAAATCATGTTTCTTATAAATTTATAGACTGTTTCCTATAAAATCACGAATTCAGTACATTATCAATTAGTAGGTAGGTAACCCTTGATTGACTGCATTCAATTTTTTTTTGCTATTGTTGCCATTGCTTTTACATCCTAAATATATGGCTTGAATGATAATAAGGAATATTGACTTTTCACGATAAAATGTGAATTATGATTTTTTAGATATTATTTTACCTACATTTTCAAAAAACAATAAAAAATCGATAACGAAAATTAGAAGCGACTGTTCGAAAGAGGCTTTTAAATTAATAAAAATACAAATTCTATTGCAATTCATGAATGCTTTGCGAAAATTACATTCAAACATACGAAAAATTGGTTATTTCCGTATACCTATTAAAATATTTTTCAACATGTTCGAATATTGTTTTCGCAAGCATTCACGAGTTACAATAGAATTTGTAAAAAAAACTCTAATAATGACAGTCAAATCTCTTGAATTTGTAAATAGTAAATTTTGGAAAGAGAAAAAGAAAAATTAACAAATAATTAACATTTATGTGAGAATGTCATTACGTGATGAAGGACAAATTCTAAAAATAGATGAGGAAAAGAAATATACTTTACATGATAGTAACGTTTAATGCTTTACACGGTAGAAAAGATATATGTTTTACATGATAGTAAGTAACATTCTTTTCGCTCAGGTGGCAGTATGGGCATGTCGATCGAATGAATGAGGAAAGGAAGGATATACGACGCAAGTATTGACGACGACAGAGAGGGTGACCATAAAAAACTTGGCATGACCAGGTTAATTAGATACGGATAAGAGTCTTAACAATCGGTCAGCTTACATATGAAGATAAGAGTTGTGAGTCAGGACTGAAGAGTGTTCAAGACAGAAGAAGGCGCTCCATCTTCTCTGTCTACCTCCCACCGGGAAACGGCGTAATTATAAGATAGTTATATCTCATCATCCAAGTCGGTCCCTCATGACTGAGTATCGTGACCTTCATATCCTCCCGCCCTCTTGACTATTCTCCTCCATCTTTCCCGGTATCCTGCTGATCCTAGCGTTGTCATCAGAGAGGTGCAGATTTTTCCACTTGGTCGGACCAACGAGTGGGGGATCTTTCTCTTCCTGTTCTTTCTCTGCTGACAGGATGTCCAAAAAATTGTGGGATTCGTCTAAGACAAGTAGTCGAGAGTCATAATATGGAGACATTTGTGCATTTCGCTCTCCACGGTGTGCACGACATCACATTTCAAAGGCATCGATCCGCCGTCGCTTTTTTGCTTTCAGTTATATCTAGTGAATGTATAATGTACACATCTAGAAAAGAAAATCGATCATTAATATTTAAAGATACACAAATATTTAGACTTCAAAAGTTCAGTTTCTTTGTTCTGATTTTGATTTTCTATGCATGTTTACATTCTTCGGCACGAATAATGCCCCAGCCGTCAAAAGTACGAAGCTTCGTGCGAGGTCTGTGAATTTTTTAAGGCGGTCGGGATGTCCGTGGGTAACGCTCTCCCGTTAGCCGAATACAGCCTTATTCGATACCGGCGCAGTCACCGCCAACTGTCAGACAAAGGTCGAATACTAGACATCTGTTTATGCGGGCATTAAATGTTACGTTTTTGGCTATTCGTTTTTCCGGTCGTTGCTTCGAGAAGTGAAGGGAACGCGCCGGCGCGGCGAAAGAATTATTGCGCAATCCACGGAGCAGTATCCGTAGAGCATTATCAATATGTAGATTCATTTCTAATTGTTCTAACAGTGCATATCAAAACCGCATACCTTGCAATGAATCTAAGATCAGTCAAAACAGGTGCAGCTTCGCTTGAAACTTCTTTATGAATGTTATTCTATACAGGGTTACTTGGAAAACATTAATAACCTCGCAGTACCTACTATATTTCTGCCTTGATTATGAGTTGAAAATGTTCAAGCAACCATCAATAGTTATGGAGATATGCGACGTCAAAATTTGCATTTTATTTCCGTATTCCGTAGTTAGATCTTTATTTTTTATAAAAAAAATCAATATTCCTGACTCATTTTTTGTAAAGCTTTGGACTATCATTACAGTAACTTACATTGAATATGAAAAATCCATTCCCTTTGACAAAAGTCAAATAAAATAATAAAAACGTTCGAATTCCAATTGTAAAACATTTCTATTGGAATTTCTACAGGGTTTTTATTATTTTATTTAACTTGTTTTGAAATTAATGAATTTTTCGTAATCGATATAAATTATTGTGATAATAGTTCAACGTTCAAAGTATTATTTCATTGGGAAATTTAAAAAAAAATGGCCCCGACGTATGAATTCGCGTGGAGCTCCTCCGCCGTAACTAAATTCTCCGGTGCATGTTTGTTCGAGATAAAATAGAATGTCATGTACTTATTGAGAAACAAATTATCAATGATGTAGTTGATCGTTGCATCTCAGCCACGGCGGAGGAGCTCCACTAGAATGAACATGACGTGGCCATTTAGTTTTTTATTTAATTTTCTAATAAAATAATAGTTTA
Organism: Agrypnia vestita; assembly: GCA_016648135.1. Lineage (NCBI taxonomy): Eukaryota > Metazoa > Arthropoda > Insecta > Trichoptera > Phryganeidae > Agrypnia > Agrypnia vestita. The sequence continues at coordinate 119,771 of JADDOH010001834.1, forward strand.
ACGCACACTTATTAAGCGCTATTAAAAATTAATTATTGACCTCTTTGTAAAAAATCACCAAATTTCTACCAAAATTTCAGACTCCCGGGGTGGTGCCGTTAAATTTACAGAACGTACTTAACTAAAATATTAGGCATACCCAAAAAAATTCGTGTATCGAAATGAAGAAATTTAAAAAATTAATTATTTTAACAACTACTTCAAAAAGATTAAAAGGATTTTGTAGTTTTGTATGTATTTTGTAGTAGGTACGTAAAATGTACTTTAATAATTTATTTTCACCACTTATATAAGTGGTGAAAACAAATTATATTTTTATTATTATATATATATTAACAACTCTAAACTAAAATTGACGCGATCTTCCTACATTGACATCTCTGGATTGACCTCAATTTCTGCAGCAATTCTATTTGCAATGACAATTTTAGGTGTTCCACTTCGAGGTTTGACTTTATTACTTAAACTGACCTATTTAAATTTCGTAAACCTTTTTTTACCTTGTCGAACATTTAATATGTCAACGTATGTATATCAACACATTTAATGTGTAAAATTCATAAATGGTTGCTGTGGTTGCCGTTATTTTTTGGTGAGCATATAATTATAAATGCGATTTTTTTTTATGCATGGAATTTGTTCGTAGAGAACGAAACAAATAATTCGAAGCAAGGTACAACTAACTGACAAATAGTTGGTTTAAAAAAGGCCTCTTTTGGGTTCACCTGGTAAAACCTGGATAACGCCTTTATGAGCTTTTACACTATAAATGATCTACGCGTGTGCACAAAAATAGAGTATAAACATAATACATTTTATTAAAAAGGTAAATTAAAATCAACAAAATAAAACAAAAAAAAAATATTGATGTTAATGCAGAACGGTTTGTTAGTATTATTTTTCCTTCCGTTTTCGCTCCCTGTGTAGACATACGACCGCGACCTCCGCAAAACTCCTCCATTGACTGCCGCTGACAGCCCTTCCGCGTCATTGTATGTCAGTCCCATATCCCTTAGTTCCTTCGAGTACAACCTGTGTAGAGTCGTTGCAGGACATCCGGGACACCGGGTAGAGAGGCGCGCCCTGCTCTTATTCATTATAGAGTCCGTTTTCAATCACTTTATTCATTGTAGACTTCATAATTGTTCCACTGCACGGCAAGAATTATCCTTAAGCATTTGTTTTTAAAACTCAATGTACGGATAATATTTTTGTATAGCTATGGACATAAATACGTATTAATTTAATATTAAATTAAATATGGTTCGATTCATTGCAAATATTTTTTTATTGATCTATTTCATATTACTGAGCATATTTAATAGGTACCAATGTAAACTTTGGAATTCAATATGTTGTCAATTTTAATGGCTGCGAATACGAATCGTGACTTGAATCATAAACAACATAATATGTATTTGCAAACAGCGAATCACTCGTGAGATGAAGTGAAATATTTTAAAACATAAAAAGAAACAATGAAAAAAAATAAAAATAAACAATGTGCGACGTTTGCTTGCAAATAAACCTAGTTTTTAAGGAACTGAAATACTTTTCATATGTTTTGGAGAGGTTTTCTTCGTGCTTTCAAACACATATTGCTCTAAATGATCATGTGCATCTAATCTGATGTGGCAGACGTTGGGTATGTTCAGTTTCGTGTGTGATTTCTTCCGCGCCGGCGATGCCTTATTCGTACAATCAAGCGCAGAGCCGTCGTGAAGAAGCGAGTTGTTATTCTAGGTGATGATGTCATGCCCGTGTCAGTGCATACCTACACTGTTACGTTATTGGTAATATTTCTTTACCCACACAGCCGGCACCGAAACCCGTTCTGTCATGGCGGCCGCGGTGGGCGATTTCACCTTCCATCGAGGTGTGTCGCCATCGGGCCGTCTGCGGCTATACTCGGACACATGTTGGCTTTTTCCTAAATTTCACTCACTTCCAAGGGATTAGCCGCAAATGTTTATGGAAATTTGAACTGACAATGTCGCCAACTGTCCGCCTGCGTTTGAAAATTTAGCGAATGTTGCCATATCGAGAGCGTTATTCCTAATTTGGGTTTGCTTTCAGTAGATTCTATATTATAATCATTCGATATTCTTGTTTTTTACGGCGGTTAAAGACGTTGTAAAATACAAAACATATCTTCAAATAATTACCTAAACCTCAACCCTCAAATCAAATGCCAACCTTTTCCCTCTTTTTATCCATTCATATCCCATATAATTTTTTCTTTATTTTGTCTTGTTTTATATTGTGGATTTTTATATTGTAATTAGTTTACTTATTTTCCATTATCCACCTACCACTGTAAAAATGTCTAAAAAATAAATAAACAAATAAATAAATAATTCTATTCCTAAATCGTTCATCAAAAACGCAATTTCTAAACAATTGTCGCATCACCAGTAAAATACACAATTTATCAACCGAATGCATAAACCATATTTATTGAAGTTATCGATTAGTAGGTACAATAACATACCTACATATTTGTTTTCGAAATATTTGTAGGTAACCTAACAAGCAAACATTTTGATTATAAATATAAACTTATGCTTCACGTATAGAGTTGTATATTTACTGATAAATAAACTATGTGGAAGCAATTATAGAAGTATTCGAAGACCCAGAATTTCATTTTCTGTTTTCACAAGATTTTCACCGTTAGGAAAGCTAACATCTTTAGCAATTTTCCGGTAGATGCTGCTGTAAAGAAAAGCCTGGGAAAACTTGAGCCATTTACAAAATTTAGCAGTAAAGCGGAAAATAATACAGGGTTTGATTTCCAGTTCTTTTCTAAAATTTCTCTTTCTGCCACAGAAGTAGGTAATGATTGTAGCAATTGTACACAGTTATTATTACGAATTTAATATTCTTTTAATAATTTGGGAAGTACATATTTTGGGTGAAAATGAAAATGTACGCCCGCCATCTAGGAGAAAATTTTCGAAGCTTTAGCGCACGAAAGCGGATCGAATGCAGTGGAAGTTTACGACGTAACGATCTGAAATGTACATAGAGAAAGAGTTTTCACGATGTTTCAGTCAAAATTTTGAAGAAATGGAGTCGAAAGTATACACGTAAATTTTTGTTATATTGTTTATCTAAATATAATATTTTTCTTATTTGTGAAGAGGCTTAAATACTGTGTGAAAAAGAGTGTAGTGTTAGGAAGATCATTCTACCTTCTCCGCTTACCTCTACGGCCACCGATAGTGATAGTGCGCGACGGTATATGTTAATGATGAGATATCTAGTATCGGGGCGCCGCGCCGGGTCAACATAACGGTGACGGTCGCCGATAAGCGCAGATTAGTTGCAAAACTTTAAAATATAAGTAAATATTTATTATCTATATCATGTTTTATTCGCACTCTCAAAAATGACGCATAACCGTAAAAAGATAGTTAGATCACTGCCCAACAATTTACAACACTGAAACATTTCTAAAGTATTGTCTTCCACGTAAGTATTTTTTATAACAATGCAAATTGGAGCCAATTCACTGTACGCAATTAGAAAGCAAGTCAGATTTCAATCACACGAACCTGTACTGCGCTACAATCTTAAACGAGATCGGTGTGGTTTTTTTATGGGGTGATAAATTTCTCGCCACCCAGTTGTAAAACCTAACTACACCAAACTACAACCATATCGAGAAAACTAGTTAATTCGTATCCTAGACCGAAACAAGTCTAAATGTATTTCATCCGCTCTAGAACGGTGATACAAGTTTCCTGCCGAATGTGAACCGCCGTGAGCAAAGAATCGTCCGAAAAAAATAAGCGTACAACTTTGGATGACATTGTGAGAGACGAGACAAAGAAGTGGCTATCTCTCGTCTGGTCCATAGATACCGGGAGAGAGCAAGACGAGAGTAGATCCACTCTTCATCCTTCAATTTTGTCTGGGTCGCATGTTGTGAACTCTAGAAATTCCTCATTAATAGTTTTCTCAAACGACGTTCACTTCATTCTTGTTGTGCAAAAATAGCTCCAGATTTCGCGAGATTTCAGTGTTTAAGGGGTATTTTGGCGAGACTGTTGCAAACATTTCCCGCCGTTTGTAATAAATTGTTGAAAGAGGAAACGCACAACATTCCGAAACAATATTTGTACGTTCGAGAATATTTGACTAATACGTCCTATGTTCCAGCTGTGTTAAAAGCATCACAAAATCGTAAATAACTATTTGAATATTATTTTAGTCGTTCAATTGCTGACTTCAGTCGTGAGTAATGATTTGTAAATTGACCCTAAGAAAATAGTGATGTCAACTTCCTGAAAATGGCGAATGTGTGGGGCACACAAATACGAGTATATACAGGAAAATGTTCTAAGGCGACAAAATGACGTCACAAATATGATGGTTTCATTTGGGTGATGCTAAAAAGATGATGGCATTCTCGGTTAACTGAATCACCGACTTGCAGCTATTTTTCCATAGATATCTGTTTCACAATCTCGCACGTTTTTCTTGTCCCAAGAATAGACGATCATCGTCTCTACATGACTAGACTCCTCAACAAAACTAAAATAGTGCGGATCAGCGAACTCTGTTTCGTTTCGAGTTGTATAATAGGCACAAACAATTTGAATGTCAAGTGTTATTAAACCGGTTTTTACCAAAAACGGCCCGTAAGCTATAAACTAAATACATAGTAAAACATTTGAACAGTTAGTACAACTTTTTTATAAAACTAAAAAAATATATGTTTGCTATATTATATCCGGATTTAAATGTACTGGATGTACATCAAAATTGTAATTCTCGTATTAGAGAAATCTTAATTCATTTCGTCATTTCTAAATGGTTTATTACTTGGACCCTAGGCATAATTTTTTTTCAGAAGTTCACTGTTCTTACCATTTAGATAGGTAAATACCAACAAATATTTAAAATAAATATTGTCGAATAATACACCATCATCAAATGAAATAAATAAATTATTATTGTTATAAATTGCAACACAAAATATCGTGAAATTTCAAATTATCGCTTGCTCTTAAAACAGTCTGATTGTTGAATCTCAATAATATTACAAAGAAATATTTTGGCAATCTTTGATATATTCGACATAGTTCATTTTTGAATTATCTATCAAGAGCAATAATGACCTATTGATAAACTTTATTTGAAAAAAACATTTTCTCCGCATTAGAAAAAGATTTCTGCATGTTTTACATATTTTCTAAAATAAAACTAGAAACATTGACAACCTCACAATATCCATGGTTATAATTATTAAAAATAGATAACAAAATATTTAAATTTATTTATAGAACAGATCCTAAAAATATTTTTTTATAATTCAGAGAACTTTCGAATAATATCACCTACCTACGTACCTTTTGAATATTATAATTATATTTTTTATGATTCATCTCTCTGATTTTATTGAGGAACACATTATCAAACGAAGCAAATGAAAACAAAATGTTCTAATAATCAACACACACGTTCTATAAACATACAAGCATTATGAAAACAAAATTGGCCGCATAAATACAAACGGCCTTGTAGAGAAAAATACTACACACCAAGGCCCGATAAGTAAAAAAGCTAATCCGAGGCATTTTCGGGGCCCGTAATAAGTACACAAGAAATACAGAAATGAGGTCACTTCAGCGAAAAGGCCTTGTCAATGAATTATCTGATAAACCATTAAATCACAATTCAAATAGGGTAGCTTTTCGCCGCACAAAAATATATTTAGAATTTTTTCTTCAACGTGATGTTAAGAATAAATTCTAAAATATATTACAAAGCGCGCACAGCTAAATCGTCGATTCAAGCTAATTATTCAAAATAATATTTTTGTAATTTTTTATAATGTCGCCAAGATTGTTCCAAATCTCCCTATGTCTACTCTCGCCTTATTATTAATTTTTGTCTTTAACGATGTTATCATTTTACAAATCTACAGATGACATTTTTTGAGATGAGATTGAGGTGAGATTTTCCTCACGAAATTATCACAGAGATTCTTATTCATTATTTTTAACTAACCAGATCAGCCCAATTATGCACGTACAAAGAATCTTTTGCAGGCGATTTTTGGCTTTCGTATTCCACCGTGTACACATCAAGGCTGTTTTTTTATATATTAATTGCCAAGAAATCGACATTTGTTATACATTTTTTTTATTTTTTTTTATTTTATTTCTACGGTTTACACCTATTACAATAAAATAAGAAGCTTATATATATCTAGATAGCAGTGTACATTATAAATGTGAATAATTTCTGCTTACATGATCGTTTAAAAATGTTTACGTACATACATACATATATACATGTATAACAAATTATTGTTATTATACCAATTTCAATATATTTTTATATGTTGATACCCACATATAATTAATGTATACAGTTAAATAAGTAATATGTTAAGTATAAATTTAATAATATGAAAGAGAAGGAAAGGAGATAGTTTGTTGTATGTTTTCGCTTCTTATTATACTAGGTATTGAAATTCCTGTTCTATAAGTTGCCTTCATTCCTGACAATATGAGTTATAGGTTATCCGTATTTTACACGAGTTACATAGGTTATCCACTATTTTTCAAGGTATGTCTTATTTTTTAGCTTTGTAATTTAATGATTTTTTCCTTTTTTTTAATAATAATTTCGACTTGCTAGTTCATTCATTCTGTCAGTTATTTCTTGAATTGGTACATGGTTTTATTTGTTATTTCTTTTGGTATTTTGTTGTAGATCTATGGAGTTAAGTAGATTTGGTGTCGTTGTGCAAAAGTAATTTTGAATTTCGATACCATCAGCTTTCTGTTTTCTTGCGAAGATAGCAAAGATAGCAAAGATTAATATTATCAAATTGTAAGTACATGATTAAAAGCGACGTTGTCGTGAAAAATACAGAGGTCTCGAATCTCAGGTCAAAAAAGTCGATCGAATGTTAGACGTTAAGCGATAAGCGATAAGATAAGAAAGACGATAGCTAATTTAACAGTTGTCAAATACGGTAATGCTGTTTTCGCCCGCCTATGCTGTTTCGTCTTACTGCCGCTAGGGTGGGCGAGGCACCCACATAAGGTAGGTACCTGCAAAGATCTGATCTGATACTGATATCTGCATACACACAACCTCGCAGCCATAAATCACCGGGTCGCGATTTAAGAGCACCGTTTGGCCGTGTGTGTTATTTTTCCTGCAACTTTATTGCTCAATTGAATCGAATGGGGAATGCATTGAAGACATTAATAAGATGGCGGCCAATTGAGCTGTCCGCGTACCATAAACTGCGCCCGCCCGAACCAATCCGATCTCGCCGGCCCTACATGGCCGGGCCGCGCCGACACAATCTGCAAAGGCGTTGTCGTTAAACCTTCTCAATTAACTTCTCGCTACAAAAGTCCACATAGGAAACATTTAATCTTTTATTTATAAAAAAACTAGCTGTTCGTACCCGGCGTTGCACGAGTTAAGGATTAAGTTGAAAATAAATTTGTGGGGGGAAACAAAGGTTTGATTCGAACGGTATATATTTGCATCGAAAATATATCAGGGGGAGGAGAAAAGGTAAAAGGGGAGGGAGAAAATATAGCCTGTGTTACCCGCCGAGTCCTAAAAAATAAGTTTCCAAATTTTGAGACCGATCGGTCGAACGGTATAGATTTGCATCGAAAATATGTCAGAAGGAGGGGAAGGGGTAAAGGAGGAGAGGGGAAATGTAGCCTATGTTACTCGCCGAGTCATAAGATTCCAAATTTTGAATCCTATCGGACAAACGGTACAGATTTGCATCGAAAATATGTCAGGGGGAGGGGAAGGGGTATGAGAATAGGGAGGAAATGTTACCTATGCTATCCGCCAGGTCCCAAAGCATGAGTATGCAAAATTTGAATCGAATCGGACAGACGGTGTGGATTTGTATAGAGAACAGACAGGCAGACAGACAGACATTGAGTTTTATAGGTATAGATATAAATATCACAAAATATATTTTAAATAATAAATTAGTAATGCAAGGAATACGAATGCAATATTCGTATTTGCCGAATAGTAGATATTTACCGAATATTCGTATTCGCCGAATATCATCACGAATATTAAAAACAAACTATTTATAACTGAACACAACGCAAATTACGGTTTGGCTGTGCACCGTGTATCTGAACACACCTACGCACTCTATTATCGGGGATTCCCCTAACATTGAATGAATGGATTTGTTGAGTTCTCAAGTTGTCAATTGTTACTTGTTTAACATGAGTTCTTTCATCTAGTTTCATTGGGTTATTAATAAGGCTTCATTTCATTTCATTTCATGTTGTTTTTGTTTTGTGATACGTATTGTTCATTCCATTTTATTTCCATTCACTATCAAGGCAGGAATCCACCTGTAAAGTTTTTGCTACTAGCTATGAGACAGCCTGTATACGTTGTGAAGGCGTTTCAGTTTGTCTAAATGCTCTCTGCCTTGGCATCCAGATAATGCACATCAGCATCACCAAGCAGAGGAAGACGTTTAGTATATTTCGTGTTAAATGACGAGACAGTTTGCTTCTTTCTCAGAGTGAAAAATAAACATTGACAGCCAGCAAAGCCACTGCATATTTGCTACGATCGCGATGTTTACCTGGTGAAAATTACACGTCATTGTTAAGCGCCGCCCATTTCGCGAGTTGGCACGGGTCAGTATAATCAATTCGCATTGGCAGAGCGACCGGTCATGTTTACACTATGCTCGGCACTAAATATGTGAATTGCCATTCAAGTTGGTTCATTTTATTTACTTCTTCAAAAAGAGCGAAACGTGGTGACATTAATATAATTAATAAAAATGAACTTTGTTTTCAACACTTGATTATTGAAAATATCAACATGTTTCAGGGCCAATGATCCCTTTGTCAGGATAGTATGTATACTAAAAAAATAAAAATGAGAAATCGAAGTATAGACGATAAAAAATATAACTATTTGTAAAAAGGAGCAGGTTATTTATAATATTCAATTTACTATTAACACTTTTTCTTATTTCCAAAACAGTAGAATAAATTAAAAATTTTGAAATAAAAAGTGTTAATAGTAAATTGAATATTATAAATAACCAGCTCCTTTTTACGAATAGTTTATCTTTCAAATTTGTTTTCTTGTTAATACTTAATTATTTAATCATTTGCCATACATAACTTTTATTTTTTTATTCTCTTTACTTCGATTTTTTATTTTTTATTTGTTAGTATAGGTACATTGTATCCTGGCTATAGCCCTGAAACATGTTGATATTTTTAGTAAATAAGTGGTGAAAACAAAGTATTTTTTTATTAATCATTTTATTACTTTGCCTTTCTTCTCTTACTCGGAAGTCCACGACCGCAGCCTCTACATGACATCGCTGCTTTGGACGAATCTGTTAGGCATTCGCTGGTCTGTCGTGTGATTATCTCCACATCTTCGTCTTGATCTTTCCCTCGGTCTTCCTGCTGGCTTGTGTATTAGGGCTTTGTACGTGCTACGTGACTCATCTACTGTCACTGCATGTCCCGCCCACTGCAACTTCCGTGTTTTCACCTTTCTCGGTTGCTAAAATTGCTAGTCCTTTAACATGTTGTCGTAAATGGGTCGTAAATGCCTTTAACATGCTATCGTATATTATTGGGTCGTAAATGCACTGTACAAGACTTTTCCTTTATTTGGTTTGAGGGGTATAAAAGCAAAAGCAGCAATATTCACTTCAAATAATCAACCCCTAAGGATTTGTCATGTGACAAATTATTCCGCTTCATGATTAAGTGAGAGTTGATGTCGATTTTAGACTGAAAAATCATAGCAAAAACAATTATCCAATCATGTAAATGGCAAAAGCAACATTGTTCACTATTTGGTAGCAAACACAGCAATATCCAAACATTTATTTATTTATTTATTTATTTTATATTACATATATAATATTTTATCAATGTTTTTTCTGGTCTATTAAAACTATAAAATATATATCTTATATCGTTGTACCTCTCCAAAAAGATAATAACTCTTGTGCTTGGGGAGGGATTTATTAGTTAAATTTTTATTTATACACATTTATAAAAGGAGTTGGCAATCGTTTTCAAAAAAAATTTCCAACAAGATGCAGGTTTCATGAATTTCATAGAAATTTCCTTGAATAGTGACAGGTTTTTGTATTTATCTCAGAAACACCTTAGTGGGATATTGCTGCCTTTTCTTTTACACCCCTCATTCCATCTTGCCCTTATCAGAGCAGTCACGGCAATTAGTTACTTTGATATATTTTAGAGTAAACCGTTGCCTTCGCGAACTCTGTCCAGCGCCAGCGTGTGGGTGGGTGACCTCTCGCGCGAACAAGATTCCTCTACTCTAAATTGAGGTACCATCTTTTTGTGTTATCCTCACGCTCGCTGGTGTGGGCAAATTATCCGTTTAATCCATCTTAAAAGCACGATGTTCTTCTTCGAATCGCAAAATAAGTGCTCTGCGAAAATGCGTCATTGTTTAGATGGGCTCCAAATTACTCGCGATGGACGCAGCAGGCGGTTGGTTTTAGTCTCAGATTTAAGGTACAGATACACATGCTTCTTTACTGGCATGCTAAGAGCATGCCACTAATAAGCATGCCCTAACAACTGTACACACTTGCTCATTACTGGCATGCTTATTAGTGGCATGCTCATAAATAAGCATGCCCAAAGCTAACAATCAAACACACATGCTTATTAGTGGCATGCTCTTGTCATAGAATAGAGACGCTCTTGTTCAAAATGGAAACTTTGCAAACTGAAATAGAAAATTCAAGTCAACCAATAAATCAAAAAAGTTCCCGAGTTTCCATCCGCACATTTTTGATTTTAGTTTATATAATTTTTATTGTAAGATTTGAATCATTCATGCCTATTAATAAAGTTTCGTAAACATTATTTCTCACTATATTATTTTTACACAACGGTGACCGAGTATTCCACAGACATTCGTGATTCCTATAATAAGTTACGAAAAGTAATGTTTTATCATCTCCCCAACGCGCCATAATTGTTTCATCCGTCGCGGACTGAGAAGATCGCATCGATAATACTAGCCGCGAAGCCCGCGAATGACATAAGCATGCTCATAAATAAGCAAGTCTGTTCACACATGCTCCAAAGATACCCCTTCTCTATGGTGAATGACAGTGGCATGCTTATAAATCAACCGGCGGTTGATTTTTGAGCATGCCACCTAGTGGCATGCTCAAAAATCATGTGCGTACACACATGCCACTAATAAGCATGCCACTGTCAAAGTCGATACTGCGCATGCTCACGTGCCACTAAAGAAGCATGTGTATCAGACGCCTTAGAGCGATTTGTTGATTATTGTACTCCCTTTTTTGTTCTCCCTTTACATTCAATATGTTTTTGAGACTGAGGATCTATCGGCAGTCCTCTTTTCATCCTTTCACAACAGCTGTCGGCGATTAAATGGATTCCAGCATACTTATTTATTTATCCCGAATAATAATAATTCCGAATGTCCATCCGTAACCGTAATGAGAATCCAATAGTTGATCTCATTCCATTTTCAAAATTCGTATGATTTCAAAATTGTTAGCAAAAATGAAAATGAAAATATTGATTTTTTTTCAATAAAATACTCTGAATTAGATTTTTTTCAAATATTTAGATTTTTTAAATATTTCAGTTTAATGAAAATCAAAACTAATAAGTGCATCCATTATTATATCGCATAATATGTCACTGATATTAATCAAAATATATAATTCTCTATGTAACAATATCTTTCACTATCGCTACCGAATAGGACAAATAATCGTAAACAAAAATGTAAATGAGGTACAAAAAAGTATAATTCTCTACTTAATAATGTCCGTCACTAACGTTATCAAGACGCTACGCTTTAAAATAAATATTTAAAAAACAGTGTTTTGTAAAACATAAATTGTAAGTACAAAACATAAATAAATAAAAAATTTAATAAGTTTAGGATAATCGGTTTACCTTGTAATATTATTGGAAAAAAGGAGGAAATGGAAATAACATCTCAGGAGGCCATTCGGTCACCAAAGGCCCACAAAGTGGAGCAATTTTCTTCATTTTCAAAAAATCGTAGGCTTGGCAATTTATTTATTGGTTAAATAATTTAGCTCGTATCATTTTAATAAGGTATCCGTATTTAAAATGTATGTAACCTGATGAATAAATTTTAAAATTATATATTTCCATACAAAAGTGTGAAAAAAAAACGCAAGAGAAGATATGAAAAATGGTGAAATTTGCTCACTTTGCCGATCGCCCTAAGTAGAGCGATAAATGTCTACTTCTACTCACACTCAGTTGATTGTAATTATTCCTGAGCTTGGCCATGAACCGTCTCGCCTCTGCTTATCGCCCTCGCGATAGATTCGTGTTTATTTGAACACCGCTAAAGCCACTTTGTTACCTATTTGTCAAGTCTCTGGAAGGACTGAAGTGATGAAAATATTTAAATATTTTATGATACGAATGCGGTAAATAATAATAAATGTGTGACCTAACCATTGGAACTGTGCAATCAATATCCATGTTAAAAGAAGCCACCATTGAACGACTTGAGGCATTTGAAATATGGTTGCATCATAATGGTAATGAAGAGATATTAAGAACCATGAATAAGTCTAGGGAACTAATAAACTTCGGATACATTCTCCACCATGAGAAATATTACAACTCATTACGCAGGGGAAAGTAGAAGATATCAGAGGTGTAGGTAGTTGTTTAGGTGTTTTTTCAATATTTTTATCTTATCTTCTGTAAAATGATAAAGCATAAAGTAATCCCTATCGAATATTCAAAATTAATTCGCCTTAATACAATTAAATTAATTAAAACCTTGCAAAAATTTTAAAAGAATTTATTTGCGAGGTTCTAGTCATTTTATTTGGCTTGTACTAAGGGTGAATGAATTTTTAACATTCGATATGATTTACTTTAATGATAGTCCAACGTTTTATAAAAAAACAAGAGGGAAATATAGAGAAAGAATGCAAATTTCGAAGTCGCTTATCTCCAAATGCCTATCTCAACACAAATTCTTCTAGTGAGATAGGCATAGTCCAACCCAAATTGTGTATCATCTGCGAATATGAACAAAATAAATAAATAAAATCTATTAATATTGGGACCATGTTGCTTGAACATTTTTGGCTGATAATTTAGGCAGAAATCTACCTGTAAATTAGTGTTGACTAGCTCTCTTACACCTGTATACTGCTAAGGGCCGGTTGCACAACTCGGTTTATAGCTTATAGTAATAAATATTTCGTTTAAAGCACAGATTTTTGCATTCTTCATCAATCAAAGAACTCGTTTCGAACTTTTATTTTAAACAAAATTGATACAACCGGCTTGTCAATACGGGCTTGTTGCATATAAAAATGCGTGTGATTTTGTTTGTCTTCTGTTATTGAATTTAGTGTCCCTTTTGCCTACGTTTTGGAATAAATTTTAGGGTCAATGAACAGGAGGAACATTGCTGTTCCTTCAATTCAAGAGTAAGGTTATATTCATCAGCTCAACGTACAGAACCGTCACAAATAAACATTATCCCGCAGACGCATTTGCGTTGTCTGTTTCTTCAGCATTGTCTTCGTGTCTTGGAGCTCGCTACTAAAATTGTTCTTACATAAACAATATTTGATGGAGAGCGTTGAGAGCGGCTTTTACTGCCATCGATGAGCTCATGCAGCGAGATCGAAGTGTATACCATTAAATTTTCATTCAAAAACACTTGAAAATGTGGTTATTTATTAAACATGTGTTCTAAACTAAATATGCATTTCTAATATACATGACAGTAACATCTATTACTAATCTTTTGTTAGAAGAAATTGAATTTCGCTACTTTTGCTAATACGCGCGTACACGGATGAGACTTTGGTCCCTCCCTCAGCGATTCGGCGGTAAAGGTCGATATGTATCGGTTGGTCATTCTATTCCGTGTACAAAATACAATGGACTCAACACTGTACGGCCCTTTACGTGACTTTCAAGAGGATTCTGTGAGACAAGCTTTCTCAAAATAGAGATAGGTACGTCAAAACTTTCGGAAACGGGATTTAGCTATAAGTTTAGTTATTTATTTAATGTATTTTTAGCGCTTATCAACATCTAACGAGATCGCTAAATAATGACCTGTAGCCAAATCTCACCTGTTTTTAACTCCGTGTCCAGAATTGTTGAAAAGCCTCAATAAGATTATTTATTTATTAACACCCTTTAGAGCTTATAGAATAATAAACGGAAGGTAATACCAAGCACCTTCATCCAAGCACCTTGATCCTAAATACTGTAACAATAAGTCTCAATAGATGAAGTTTATTGATCATTCAAAACATTTTGCATATTCTTAAATTTAATAAAATTAGTGGCAAAATCGTCAACCTACTCGAATTTGTTAGCTAGTCTAGGAAGTCTTCGCACTGGAGAATCAAAAAAGTAGTGGCTGCAGTTTTCAAGGCAAATCCTGAATAACCTCTAGTTTCGCAGGATGGAACACGCAATACATTTTTGATATAAATACATCGATAACATTGGTTCAACATTTTATAAATTAGGAGCATAGGTTGCGCTATTTTGCTTTTCTTTAACTCTCTTTGTCTGTTGTGTGTTGTGGTGGAATCTTGTAATTGTTTTTTCATCAACTTCCCGACTAGCTAGAACGCTGAAACTTTCGTCATTTACGTAAAGTGACCTATACAATATTGAATCATTTTAGAGTATTTGATAATTATTTCGATTAAAAATAAATAATCACGTCATTCATAAACAAGAGCTGCAGAAACAGCTGAAGAACACGGCGTTTGATTTTTTTTTTTAATATTTGGATAGTGAGTGCATGGGTGATGTTAAAAAAATCTATTACGAATATAAGCAAAGAAAGCGTATAAATGTTTTAATTTTTTTTTCGATTTACTTATTTATAAATTTGCACGATGACAATGTGTGATCTGCCTTTACGAACGCACGAACGTTCTACAAATGACTAATAAACGTATTGCTTTTATTTTATTTTAAAGGCTGTAAAGTTAGTGTGCGTTTAATTGATCATTTTATGAGCTCATTTTCCATGTTTTATATCAGCGTCTGGACGAATGCACGCGCCCGTTCGCGGTTTTAGCATCTTGGCAAATAAACGATGGACCACTACTCCGAGAGCTGTGTTATCTCTCATTCTGCATGTTTGTACTTTCGTGATTGGACGTGATGGTCCAGAACATTCCTGATTTATCGCAGCATCCTTAAGTGACCGAGACGAGTGTGGGCGGACTCGCAGGAGCGATCCCAGGAGCCCAGAGGTCTGGGATCTTTTAAAACGACCACTCGTTTGTTCTTTTTTTAATTTACCAAACCGTCTTGCGGTAATTTTATTTCAATTAAAGTGATATACAGAGACGTTGAAATTACATACATTTAATATAATAAAAATGGTTATGTCAACTTTCCAATAGAAAGTGTCTGCTGCGTGCATTTATATAAAAAAGAAATCAACATTAGAAAATTAGAATTCTTTTAAAAAAATACTTAAAACAGACAATAAAAGAGGAGTTGAAAATAATGTCATACGGCAGGTACACACAAAAACAAGTTGCAGTCAAGATATGTATGTAGAAGCCAGAAGTTTCGGTATACACTAGGAACGGTTAATCGAAGGAAATTTTTCTTAAAGCTGCTTAAAGAACTGCTAAACGTATCAACCCCATCCACGTCCCGACTGATTATATAAACTGCAAATCCTAGTGATTAAGTAATATTACTCGTATCATACATGTGGGGTATAAAAACAAAGGCAGCAATATCCAAAAAAATCTCGAATTCAGTACATTCTAAAGTAGTAATCCTCGAGTACTGCATTATTTTTTTTTTGATGTTGCTACCTTTGCTTTTATACCCCAAAATTGGTTTAATAAATAAATTCTGAAACTGTTCATATCTTGTTAGTACAAAAAATTACAATTTATTTGAACTACTTTCTCCGAAAATCAGCGTGGTTTCCCTGCAGCCAGTACGTAAATCTGGGTAAAGGTAATAATCCTATCAAAACTATTTGTATGCCACGGCCAAGCGACCGGACCCCAGTAGGACGATTAAATCACTTTTCCGAAAGCGAGCCATTCAACTGCTATTTTCACCCGTCTTACTAAAGCTATCAGTGGCGTGGAGACTGCTTGCCCGACTCTGGAGAGGCCGAATTCCATAAAACAAACAAACATTCCGAATTCTTGATTCGTTAAAAAAATCCACATAGTTTAAAACAAATTACAAATGATATCCTGTGGTATTCAGAATTATTATAAAATATTATACCGAATATTGAGAATATTACTCTTTTTCGTTAACAAATCTCGCAATGATATTTGAAATCTCATCTAATACTTTTAAATGGCAGGTCAAGTTATTCGTTGACATCGGCCAATAGGTAAATCCCGATAATGTTTTAAAATGGTAAGGGTGGTGTGCGGCAAGCGGTATCAGATTTCAGCCTGATCAGTGAAAAGTTGATCATAATGTTATAAATGGTAATTAATTTAGTTATAATATGGCGATTGGTTTATTATTTAATGCAAAATATTTTAACGATTGGTATTTTTGTTGTTAAAAGAAAATAAATGTACGAAAATCAAGGTTTTTTATATATAAATATTTTCCGTGCTAACCGATTTTTCTTAATTTTTACAATGTTAAACTTTTTGTACTGTACACAAACTCTTGTAAGTTAATGAATATGAAATTTTTTTAAATGAAAACTTTCTCTTAACTTCTATTTATATTATATTTGTGCTGTTTATCCACAAACTAAGAGAAAATACTCTAAAGTCAAACAGTTTAAAAAAAATACACCCAGTTCTCTTGCAGTCTAAGGAATAAAAGACACTCGCATAGTACAACATATTTTTTATAATAATTATTTTTTATTCATAATCTGGGAGATGGACCCAATTTATTTGTGGCAATTTCTACTTACGCCAATGGAAACTTTCAAACGTAGTGTAATTATGATTAGCCTATTAGATGATTAGCCTATTTATTCAGTATAGAACAATAATTCGAAAAATAAATTACACTCCTACCATCTAATTCCTTACATTTTCATAAACTATTTTATGGCTCCGCTGTAGACATTGGTGTACAATCAAACATAATAATTTCGTCTCTCCGTCCGTCTGCCTGTCTGTCCGTCCGTAATTTCGTTCGAATTCACGGCTAAAAAGAAACAAATTAAACGGCCGGAGATGGGGCTCAACCCCGGGTCACAAACCCGGGCCGGCCGCTTAACGCATATCGCTACCGTCGCCTCTCCGTGGACCGACAAAAATATACTATAAATATATACTAGGGCTTAGCAAAGACGCGAACTATTTCATGTTCCGCCCAGCACAATCGCCAGGGTTTAAAATAATACCATTAACTGCCGGCAGGGAAAATATTTAAAAAATGTTCAAATATTTTGATAAAAGTCGTTATTATTATTTCATGGGTGCGGCTATAAATAATTAAATATGTTTTTATATTTTATATAGATTGTACATTTGTTATCCTGATGAAGAAGCCATTGGCTTTGAAACATGTTGAATTTTATTTCAATAAAAAAGTGGTGTAAACAAAGTTTATTTCTATAAATTATAAATAAATATGTACTTATTCATTAGGAACATGCATTTAAAAGTGCAGACATTTTTGACGGGTTACAGCTAGTTTGTTTACAATAAACACTATAGATATACACAGTAATACAATAATAACAATTAAACATTTTTGTATACAATTTTGTGCAACTGCGGATTGCAACATTTCTCGAGTTCTTGGTATTCTGAAATAAGCGTGACGAATGCATTTACTTACGATTAACCAACCAACCGCACTATTTTAATGTTTTTGCTGGCATTCAAATATTCCACAGGTGGGAATGTTTTGAATAAAACAATGCGATATTAAATGAAGAATATTTAAGCTACTCGCTAGTTTACAATAATTAAAAAAAAATTAAAACTGTAATTACACGTATCCCAAATCCCAAATTTAATTGCGATTTTAAAGTAGGTAATATTACAACAATATTGTTTATTTTAACGATTTCAATATTTTTAAGGTAAATTTCAATTACATAATTCAGTATTAAAAATGATGTCGAATATCGATACTTACTCTCGTTGATTTAGATCCGAGATTTAAGGCGAGATTAACAAAACCTCGACATGTGACCTCATTTCATAAATCTGGTACTAAAATGTGATTTACGAACGCACAATCTTATAATATAAAAGCAAACTATTTATAGCAAATATTGTACAGAATTAAGTATTGTAACTTTATGGGACACAATATTATTGGCATTATTTTGTCAACAGCGATACTAATATGAAAAGCGACTTAATAAAGATTTGTCACCTTTTCAATCAACTGCACGCTGATGTTTTGATTTTTTTATTTCAAAAGTGTCATCTCATATAAATGTCATTTCTTTTAGCACTATTTCACTATCGATAACGATAAAATTGATTGCTGCGCTCACATTAAAATTTAAACCTTTTAAATGCCACCAGCAAGTTAACGCGCCAAACTTTGCGTGTCACGCCAAGCCACAAGCGTCATTGCGCGTATTTCTCAACCTTGCAGTGACGGGATTTAAGCTCGTTATTGAATTTCAATTATCAATTTTTAAAATAATATCTGTTATTTTGCTACGTGGTATCCCCCATCGGAGATTTTAAAACGTCATAATCGTAGAACAATGACGGATGTGCAAAAAACTCCTTATTGACTTTTTTAAATCGTTAAAAAGTGAAGAAAAGAAGCCTTCTAATGGTATATAAAAAGTTTATTTTTTCTCATTAATTTAACCGTCGTACACCGACTTCGTATAACGATTCTGATTTGCGATCGTAGAACTATGCAGCATGCGTAAAAACGTCATTGTACTGCGCTGACTATATTTCAGGTTTGAAAGGTATCAACTTTAAATAACTAACCCAAGTTTCAAAGGAAAACCTTTTGTAGTTAACGAGCTATGACATAAAGTATCTTTATGTAAACAAAACTTCAAACTGCTCTCCTACAAACTTGAGAAAAATCACATGCGTCGTTGTTCTACGATTATGACGAAAAGTCAACATTGACGAGCTTTTGTTACAAGTATTTTTATATAATCCCAATTTTATTATGTGTGTCATTTTTAGGGAAATTTGAAAGGAAAGTGACACTTTACATTTTCGGAAAGTGTCAATTTATTTTGAAATACCTGTATATATGAATTAAATGAATAATGACATTTTTATTCCAAAGTTACATATATTTTTACGATGCAGTGCCGTTTTACTGTATGTTTTAATTCAGGTCCTACATAATATAGTAAGTAGGTGATCCGTTAAATTATTTCCCGTGTGCGCAGCAGTTCATTATATATTCTATTCGCTTCCTTTTATTTTCAATCCACATAACAACGGTTAATGTTTTTAGAATCAAATGCGGCTTCTCCTAGTTCCCAAACTAGTAAATTTGGCACGGTGAGAAGAAAATCTCACGAAATGAGGATATTATCATCGCCGCCATCAATGTATATTTTGCAGCCTTTGACAAAAGGCTACGTGTGTGTCCAATGGAGGAGGTTATGCTTGAAATTATTTTTAAACAATTTTTTTCCACGAAACTGTACTTGCTTTTTACCACGGTTATCCAACGAACCTCGTACGCGTAAATAATAATAATTTTACTAATGTCTCACAAATACGAAGCTATTTATATGGGAAAGCGTGTATGGAAGTTTTTATTGGGCGTCCACAGGGCTTACGACCTGTCTTTTGGCTGGCTTAAATGATCGCTTCACACAATGTAACGTTCAAAAATTCCACCCAAGAAAAACCATATATTTATTAATTATTAGTTAATTTTACATATTTGATACAACTATGCTATCTATGGTTGAAATTGAAATGTTGTTATTCATGAAACAGTATACAGATGTCACCGCTGGTAAATAAGACATCTATATTTTATAACTACGATATATTTTAATACACAAGTTCGTATGCCCTATGGACGCCCAAAAAAGACTTGCGCACACGCTTTCTCTGTGAGACATCTATAATTTATCACAATTAATGATTATCCTTCTGTGGACAAAATCCATTAATGTTCTTAGAACATATTTTAAAAAATATGTTAGAACTCGAACCAATTTCGATGCCAAACTGTAAAAATTAAAAGATTCCCCAGCAATGCAAAGTCATAACTCCAACACTAATAAGTTATTACTCGTGGTACCTACGGAGAAAATGATACGAGACACGTTTGCACTCTGCACCCGCCGATGACATCACTTTGCATTGGAAAATCGCTCATTTTACCGACGCTGATCGTTTCTGGAGC